>SSNR01000013.1:807950-896645 GCA_006937965.1 Callopanchax toddi
TTTTTTTTTTTTTTTTTTTTTTTTTTTTTTTTTTGGTCAGGCCACTGCTGCTCAGTTGGGGTTAGAAATGGAGTTTTATCAACTGGGTTTAGATTAGACAAGCTCTCAACCATGCCAGCATTTTAGTGGGTTTTTGTTCTGTTTTCTTTTCTTTCTTGAGTCCATTTATTGGTTTAGTCCCTGGTTGCCAAAAGTTGTTTTGTCATTATTATTTACTTGTTAAAGGTCCCTGGTTACTTTGATTAAGTGTGATTTATTTTGTATTATTTGGTTTGGGAAGGGGAACATTTTTAAAGAACAATGAACTATTAAAGTTGTTTTTTTAAATAGCAAGCCGATTCAATAAAGACCTTTATATTTTGCTACTTCTGTCTGGGTTCCTTTTGTACCAACTCAACCTTGGGTTATTTGGTCACTGTGGTATAATTTAGGGGCCCCTAGCCTTGCCCATGGTCACATTAGTTTTGTGGACTTGCTTATAACTGTATACCCCAAGAGTACAGGAATCACTTGGAAAGGCGATCTGCTTCCTGTAAAACCAAAGATGTTCCTGCATTCTCAAAACTAAGCTGAGTTTAGTCCGGTGTAGGTTAGACTCTGCCAGGGCTGCCCTTTGTCTTTGATCCAGTTGTTCATATGCAGAATTTTAATGCTTACCGTAGTTATAAAGAGAAGGATGTCTTGCTTTGGAACCAGAAATTTCTCTGTTTCTTGCAGTTGATGTGATTCTGTTGAAGACTTCAAGCCATGACCGTCAGTGTGCACTGGGGTGGTTCACAGTTGAGTTTGAAGCAGTCAGGATGGGAGTCAGCTCTTACAAATTTGAGGTCACAAAAACTGGACTGTAAAAAGGTGGAATACTCCTTCTGGGTTGAAAGTGAGTCTTTGCTTCAAAGGAGTTTAGGTATCTAAGTGAGGACAGGATGGAGTGAGGAAATTAGACTGACAGATTTGGACTTTGTCTATATCAATAAGAGCTTTGCATTGGACTGTTGTGGCAAAGAAACTTTGATCTACTACTGGTCCATCTACATTCCAACCCTGAGATTTAGAGCTGGAAGGAGCACTGCTGCTTCTCTGTATTAAAGGAAGTCAGTGGAGGTGGTTTAGAGCTCTGGATGCCTAAACCACCTCCTGGTCATGAGGTTTTCTGGTGGAGGGATGTGTCCTCACTGGTCTGTGAACACCTTAGGATGCCTAAGTAGGAGCTGGAGAAAAATATATCTGGGTTTTCATATGGTATCCATTACCTCTATGACACAATGATGGGAAAACAGATGGATGGATGGCAATAATGCACATGTTACAGCTTGTACGTATACTAGATGTAGGATTGCAATAAACCATGATGTCTCCTTTTGTTGAATACCCATAGATTCATTTTCCTTTCACTTTGCTTTCCGTCTGTTCCTCTTCAGTTCAAATCTCAGGTGGTTGAAACTGAAACTCAAGGAGACAAAGTGAGGATATGAATGACGAATTAACAAACTGAGAAATGATCATTCTAGTCAGGTTGGTCACTTTCATCCTTTGAGTCTTCATCCTCAGTTATCAGGGTTATCAGTGGTGTGTGTTGTAATGGAAGTAAAGCTGATTTAAACTGATGATGTTTTCTGTAGAATTGAATAATGAATTTTACCCAGTCTCTTTGCTATGCTGGTCATCCTGTGTGCCTGGGCACCAGTTTAGACTGAATTGAGGACAAACAACACAAATGGACAAAGTAAGCCAGAGCTAGTCTTAGCCAAGGCAATTTTTTACTTAGTACAGCCATTATACAGTATTATACAGTTCATGATTTGACTTGAACTGGGTATTCATAGAAGGTTGTACTCTGAGGATACCATTTGGCACACACTCCAGCAGTAGTCTTTACATGCTGCTCAGGGTTCCTTCTGGTATTTCAAATGCTGCTCATCTCCCAGCGTAGGTCATTGCTAACATTTAAAAATTCAACACCAAGTCTTGAGGTCTTGCCTCATCTTTCAGAATCTCTTTTTCCATCATCAAACTCTCTTGATCTTACTCTTGAGGCCCCTAAAAAACACAGTTTGCACCAAAAACCTCACATATTAATTCATATCTTTCATACTTTAAATGTGCATTAATGTGTGAAAGTATAAATGAGTTACTTTATCATAGCATTTCCTTTTGAGGAGAAATATCAAAACATGAGTGGGTATACAAAAAGACCTCAAACAGTCAGTTTGAATTATAAGAATCTGGGTTTCATGATGGTACAATGTTCAGTAGATTTAGCTGAAAATGCATTGTTGCACATTAACAGGTCTACTTTCATAAATAAATTGTGCCTTAAGGTCAAACACCTGCTCTGAGCAAGGCTTCTTTATGGAGATGATCCATGAATGATGACAAATTGCAGGCAGCTTCAGGACTTCTTGTCCTCCATTCTAAATAGTTATAGTCAGCATTTACCAGTAAGCCCTGCTGTGGGCCAGCTGAGAACTATTTCTCACAAAGTCAGTGTGTTTTAGTGTTTCCACATGTTGGTTTTCCTGTGTGTAAAGTCTACAGTGCTCATAGAGGTGTGTGGTTGTAGAATGTGATCTCTGGTCATTAGCTGAAGCTAAGGAGGGTGTAATGTTGATGCTAACCAGCAGGTGGAGAAGTTTTAGGGGGTCTCTCAGTCCTCCAGCCCCCACCCTGTCCCTCCTCTGCCTCATGCTGCTCCTGAAAGTGAAGAGTCCTTGCATTAACTTCATTCCACTCCACAGAGGGAGAACACATGTTGGAGACCCAGCAGAGGCTTGCAGAGTAGACCGAAAAGTTTTTGGTTTATATTCTGATGTAGGTTAATTTCTGACAAGTCTGGATTTTTTTTCTTTTTTTTTTACTTCAAACTTAAGTGTATGAGTGTGAAGACTTCATGTAGAAATGGATACATCCTTTGCTGTGAGTTCTCCTCTTCTAGCCTCCTTCCTCTGTCTTTACCTGCACCTCCACTTGCTTGTCTGGGCCGCCATGGACTCCTGCTATGATGAGGACGGGGTTCCCAGTCGTTGCATGCCCAAGTTTGAGAATATCGCCTTCAATCGCACTGCGGTGGTATCAAACGTGTGCGGCTCCCCGCCTGAGGACTACTGCATGCAGACAGGCTCGACACGCTCCTGTCACTACTGTGATGCATCAGATCCTGAGCTCAACCACAACGCCAGCCTCCTGACAGACTTTCACAGGAATGAGGAGCCCACGTGGTGGCAGAGTCAGTCCATGTACTATGGCATCCAGTACCCCAATTCTGTCAACCTCACCCTCCACCTTGGTAAGAGCAGCAACACCTGAATTCTTAGGGCAGACCTTCATCAACTTTAGTGTGGTTTTTCTTAGGCTTTTCTTGTCTTTCCTGCACTGCATGTGTTGTGTCAAGGGAAGAAAACCTGGAGTCTGGAGATAGAATATGTTAATTTATCCTCATGCCAGGTGAATTTGACATTTCATTAACTTTTCTTTTTCTTTGTGACAAGCATCTTGTTGAATTATTTCATGAGCATTTCCATGAGAGGGGGATGGTGGGAATTTTCAATTCAAAACAGATGTTCTGAATAACACACGATTTGCATTATTTAGTCTAGACTCATCTTCATGAAAAAATCCACTGGCCTAGACATTCCTAAGACTTGAAGGATTTGTTACCAAGGCGTGTATAATATTTCTGTAGTTTTCACGGTGAATGACAAGGACACAGAGGCGCATCCTGGATAATGAAACAGAAACAGAGTGATGCTCCCTGGATGGCCCTTTTTATTCAGCAAACATGTCATGTTGAGCAGTGCAGTCAGTGCTAAGCATGATGAGGATTTTTGGGGTAGGATTCAACAAAAATACAGCTACAACACAGCAGGATCAGAGCTATGCTTTTCATCACCTTTTATTTATATTATATAAGTCGTTCTCTGTGCTTTTGCAGTGTTTACCATAAACTCAACTCACATCCTGTACATCTGGGTAAATACGCTGTTCTCACTCAAGTCATTTATTCAGAAAAATCTTGGGTTACACAGAAGAGGAAGGGGGTATCTCAAGCTAACCACACATTTCCATTAAATGCATTTGGAATTTACAAGTTCCACTTCTCAAGGAGGGAAATTTAACCAGCTCCCCCCCAGCCAGAGTCTTTTTCCCCCTCATAGCCTGGGACTTGGTTAAAAAATGTCCACTTTATGTTAATGTTTTCATTACTTTGACAGAAGTTGTTATGGAACTTTTGAAGAAATACTTGATGTACACTAGAAGCAAAGTTAATTGGTAGGTAACAATATTTTGAGAACATTTTTTTTAAATATTTTTTCTACTACAAATATGACAAACTATGTACCAAGTATGCTAGTTGGATTAAACCAAAAATGTGAGACATCTCTTTTTGTTGCATCTTTGGTTTATCTGTTAGTTTGTCACCATGTGATCATGATAAGATACAATTCTATTCATCAAAATGAAAAAGACGCTCATAAACAGCTCATGTTTTTAAGATGACAGAACAGCTTATTAAAAACAAAACACACAACTAACAATACACAAAAATGATATAGTGCAAACTTTTAAAACGCCCTACCAGGCAGCAAAATGCATTTTCTATATTATAAATACTAAAACATAACTTTCAGAGTATTTAAAATAACTAAATGTAACTGAATGTATCAGAAACATACAGCAGAAACTACACCTTAAAAAGATGACCAGAGGTGTATTTTTTGTCAAAACATTGAACCATTTGTGTACATGGAGGGGCCCAGTCTGAGTACCAGATATATTATTTCTAAGCTGTTTGTGTTTTAGATTTATCACAATCCTCACTGACGTTGTGCACATTGCTGTTGTTGATGATACATTTTCAATATATCGTGTACCCCCTATAAGAACAAGGCTTCACACAGTTTAGCGATGAAACAATGGTAAAGCTGTGATCCTACACTCCTTAAATTCAATTTAGCTGTGTTTATGTTCAGAGCCTTCATAGTTCAGAGAGAAAAAATGGAACCTCGCATGACTTTTACTGCTGCATTATTTCTTTTAGTGGGATTATTTACATGAAATTGCCTCCTTTATGAACTCCTATCCTTTTGAGAGAATGCATTTGACTCACTTTTTGTGCCCAGACGTGCACTCTGGATGCATTTGCAGTGTAAGGCATTTCAGATATATTTTTTTAAAAGACCGGTTTGAGCCTGTAACATCATTATCTCTTTACCAAGCTGTGCAAAACTGCTGAAATAAGTTGCAGGCCACAATTGCAACTTTAACCTAAATGGTTTATGTTTGCAAAGCATGAATACAAACTTTCTTATGCGGGTAGCCTTTCCTCTTTTATTCAAATGCAGAGCTGTGTTTGTGACTATAACAGAAGTCTCTTTTCAACAAGGGCATGAATAAAGAAAATTGGGGCACCACTGAAAAATACTCCTCTCAGTCCACCTTGGTGAATTTAATCACTAAGATTTCTGCAGCGTAGTTGGGTGCTTTTTACCAACTCTGATTTTATTACGGTGGTAAATACAAATACGGATCTTTAATTTGTCCTTCAGATTTCTAAGCAAATAACTAATAAATCCCCAAACAAAAAGGGAACAACAAGGCCAATGTCTGCATTGTAATTTGAAACCTAGATTCAAAATGTTTTTAAATAAGATCCACATATCCACTGTGGCTGGTCAAGTTCAGCTTGGCAGGATTTACCTAATAGAACCGATGGACAAACACACACACACTGAAAACACACCTCTGACTTGGCCTTGCCTTGTCTGAAGAGTCAATAAAAGCCAGAGGTGACTGTTCTGCCCAAACAGCAGAGCCACATCACATTAATCTGCACAGCCAACAAGAGCAGAATAATCCTGAGCACTAACATGAGCTCAGGTTTTATTAAAATACATGGTGACTGAGACTCTCATAGTGACAGAAATCGACTTTAGGAGGACTGCCGCCAGTCTGAGGATATTTTGAGTAGAGCATCAAATTATTTTTAAAAACGTATAAAAAGTTCACTGATTACAGATCACTGATACAGCTTGTTCATATTTTAAAAAATTGGGTAAAAACATAAACATTTACCCAAAGTTTGACTGGTTGCTCGAATTACAGAGGTGAAGATGAGCTGAACATGGAGGGTTTTATCCTGAGGCAAAATAAAGTCCAAGTCCCTGTCAGGTTGCATACTGACTTCACACTTCAGACCACAGCCTGCAGCTTTTAATATAATGACTCTGGAGTGCAATACGTGGTAATATGTAGGCACTGGGGAAGACAATGCTACCTTATAAAATGGGAGAATAATAATATTGAATCTTGGCAAGAAACTGTTTATTTGTTTTATATTATACTAGTGGGTATTTCCTGTGTTATCACAGCACCAAGCAATAATCTACATCTTTACAATTCTTAATGAAAAAATCTGCTGATGAAGCGTTGTAAAAGAAGACATCTTTGGTTGGTTTTCTCCCTCAGTCACTTGCTTTCCCTTTAAGTGAGTGGTGCATTAGTCCACTTGTCCCAGAGGTAGGAGTAAATTTTATTAACCTGTTACATGTCTGAAAAATGGCGTAAGGTGTTTCGACTCCGTCACTGACAACATTCATAAAACTGTAAAACTTCAGACTTCCTTAACAGTGTTTTTCATGGTGATACAGGCATCTTTTTCCTTAATTTGCCGCTCCAACTCATCTTTCTTTCTGTCCATGTTGTCAAATATGGCGGCTCGTGCCTGCACACTGTGAGATGACACTAGGTGCTTGTCATGTAACTTCTGACAAATCAGCTGCTAATCAGAAAAATCAGAAGTAAATTAAAATGGCATTTAATCTAAGCATTTCAAACTGAAAAAAAAAATCTAAATGCATTTTTTTTATTCCCACTCTTGCCCACTCCTGTTGATTAAATTTTCTGCTTTGTCCCAGTAGAGTGATTATCAATAACTTGTCTCCCATTTCACGGGAATCCCGCAGGACTCATGTGACCCGCTGGGATCCAAAAAGATTGTCAGCCTCTAGTCCTCGCCATACCTCTAAGGCTGAGCCGGTCCACCCTGCAGAAGAAGCTAACTTCCTTCACTTGTATTCTTTCTTTTGGTCATTACCAAAAGCTTATGACCATAGAACATACTGTAGATCATCCAGTGAATAGAGAGCTATGCTTTCTGACTCAGCTCGCACTGCATCACTGCAGACGCTGGCCCGATCCACCTGTCAGTCTCCCGCTCCCTTCTTCCTTCACTCCTATATAAAAAAGACAGAATGAGGCAAATATCAAAAACAGCGAGAAACAAGGAGAAGCTTAAATTAGATTAAAAGGCTCTGTATTCTAGGCTGCATGGTGGCGCAGTTGGTTAGCACCGTTGCCTCGCAGCAAGGAGGTCGTGGGTTCACGTCCCGGCTCTGCGGCGTGGAGTTTGCATGTTCTCCCCATGCATGCGTGGGGTTTCTCCGGGTACTCCGGTTTCCTCCCATGGACCAAAAGCATGACTGTCAGGCTAATTGGGCTGGTGAATTGTCCTTAGGTGTGAGTGGGTGTGTGGTAGTTTGTCTCATTCGTCTCTGTGTGGCCCTGCGATGGACTGGCGACCCGTCCAGGGTGTCCCCCGCCTCTCGCCCCTTGACCGCTGGAGATAGGCACCAGCTGCCCCGCGACCCTCTGTGGAGGACTAAGCGGTTACGGAAGGATGGATGGATGGATGGATCTGTATTCTGGTAATAAAGAGGTCAACAGGTAGAACTCAGGTAGAAAAATGAGGAACTAACAAAAGATCAGGGATAAAGATAAATTCAGTATAAAACAGCAAGCAGACATGTTTGAAGTCTATTGTCTTCATCTGCAACAAGACCTCCATAAAAATATTACGAATGTGAAACTTCATTAATAGCTGCTGCTGCTGTCAAATTGTGTAGACAGCGGGTTTACCATGTGATCTGACTGACGTTTATTGTGAAACACTGATCAATACTGAACAAAAGGTTTGAGAACTCATAACATTTTCCTGTAGTCTGTTCTCCCTCTGCCTCCTCTGCAGAGGAAACATTGTTGCTTCAAAGCAACACAACTCTGGGAAAAAAATGACGACAGCAGTTGAAAATGTCATGGTTCCGATTGTAGATGAACGATTGCGTCACATGGTCTGAAAGCAGGAAGTGCCTCCATCAGATGAAGACTATTGATTTTCTATAGCGAGCAGATGGCTGGCTGTGTGTTGTTGTTTATATTCCCCCCACTAGATTTTTTTTTCTTCAAGTGAGAACTGCTGATAGAAAAGTGCATTCCGCCATGTCTGGAAGGTTTGTTATTCTTAACAATCCTGACACCCACATGTCTGTCTCCTATAGACTGAATTAACCTTTGCTCTGACCAGACATGTGTTCTTCTACACTTCACAGCATTTGATCTTTCTGTCTGAAGTCTGTTTCCTCAAATGAATGCCGATGCAGATCTCATATCGCATAATGTCGTCGTAACTGAATATCCCGAAAGCCTTTTTATGTGTGGCATCCTTTCAGTGCATATGCAAGCTCTGCAGTCCATCTGGGCTGCTGGTGGGGGGTGCCGTCCACATTACTGTTTTCTTTTGCCTCTCCAAACAAAACAAGCTCTCTGTGAGGGGAATACAGGCAAATGCTGGTATGATAAACACAGCAGTAGGATGCAGGGACACACGGCGCGGACGAGTCAGAGTGGGTCTGTGGAGGAGTGGAGAAAAAAGGGCAAAGTCGGGCTTCTTCAAGGGGGGTAAACAAAACATAATGAGGAAGAAGGGGTGGAGCAACAAATAAAAGAGAGACAGAGTGAAAAAAAAGATGCTTGTAAGGAATTGGGGTCAGGTTTTTCCCAGAAAACACACACAAACACACATTCTATCAGCGAGCATTGATGTCTACAGCTGGTTCTCATTCAGCGCTGTCAAAGAAAGGCAACATCCTGCCTCTGATGTAAAGCAACGATAAAAAGTCTGCCACAGTTGGCACGGCGCTTTCACAGCCAGATTATTGGCTCAGATTTGAGACATAATCCTCTGTAAGTGAGTGAGATTTTGTTTTTAAACTTGGAGATTTAGCACGGTTAGAAGATAAATCCACTCACCCGTTTATTTGGTAATCACGAAACTTTCAGCATGAGCAGTAAACAGATTGGAGTTTGTGTACAGAACTTTGGAGTTTAGTCTCAAGTCTGGGCGGACGAGAGCAGCTGTGCTCGGCTGACACGGATGACTCAGAACGGGTCAAACGCACGGCTTCTTCTGTGACTTATAGCCCTTATTCTTATAGTATCAGTGTCAAAATAGATTATTTTTAACGCAGCTGTGCAAATTTATATTTTATTGGAAATGCCACGACATATCGGCTCAACATGGCTGCTTTACTGGGTTTTAAACTTTAAGCACTCAAAGACCTTCAAAGAGACTGATCCTTAACCTTTTCTTCTTTAAACTTTTTGTAAAGTATCTCCCAGTAACTACATCCCCCTCTACTGTTCATCAACATGATGACTGCATTAAAAACAGCAGACTGCATGAATCCTGAATGATTAAACATTAACCGTAGAAACGTCCAAATATCCTTTGCAATTAGCCTGCATGTCATCACAGATGATATCCAGCACACAGTACTTTATCTTCTGCTTCTTTTAATGTTTTCTGCCTCAGCGGGGCTCAGCTCACCTCACGCAGGGAGTAAATGAAAGCTAAATGATCTTAGGACTCCGAGACCAAAGATACCATTAAAGATTTCTGGAGAGGCAGAACACAAGGATGCCAAGTTCCAGTTTGGCAGAGTGAAGCAACAGATGCCACAATGGCTGCTCCAGTGGATGGCGTCCCTCCATGAATGTGTAAAAGCAGCTGAAGCTTGGGATGTAATGATGTAGATGAAAACACCCCGGAGTGCACTGAAGAAGTCTGTAAAAAGATCTTCAACACGTTACCCCTCCTCTTGGTCTCAATATGACTTCACTTTGTCTGCCCAGTTAATTCCTTTTCCTAATTTAACAACATTTGGCAGCATTTTTTATGTGTTTAGGAAGCAATATTCAGTAGTACCCCCTGATATTACTTCAGGAATGTAATTCGAGCCATCCACAGCATGTTAACAATTAGAGGAAAGTATATTGTTTAATCTAGAAATCTCATTGATTTGTTTTTTTTTTAATTCATGAAAATGACAGCTTTTCTTAAAAAATCAGCTTTATTAAAAAGTGGTGAATGAGAATAGCTTTGGAGCTGCTCCAATTTAGCACAAGAAAACAAAACTAACCCAATAAATCGACAAATTTTGGCCCTAACATCTAACAGCTATCAAATTTGTGTTGGATTCACCTCGTGCAGAAAATGTAGATTAAAATACTTTAACATTTTACAAATAAAAAAACACAACAGCTGTCTATTTTTCTTGCCTTCACTCTCTCAAGTTATACCAATTAAACTCATGCTCAGGTGCTGGTGGCCTATTTTTAACAATCAAAGTGCTCCAATAATGACCTGCAGCATTAATAGTGTCTACCTGTTGTCATGTTTAGTGTAAAACCTAAAAACATAAAAGCCCTGACAGTTTGTTAGTGCCTGGAATGTGTTTTCTGTCGGCACCATTAAAAGCTAAAGCTAAAACACTGTTTTTAGCAGTGGAGTAAAATAACTAAGTGAATTTATTCACATTATTTTGATTATTTGGTATGTTAGTGTACTAATACTAGTAAATATAGTAGTTTAAAAAAATATGTACTTTTATTTAATGTGCTACATCCCACTATGAGCTCCAGGAGTGACTGGTCTGTTCCTCCTGGTGTGACCGGGTTAGAAGTGATGACCAGCGAAGGAGGAGCTTCCCTTTTAGAAATGTCCACTCTTTCCATTCGCTCACTCACTACATTGTGTTCATTAAATGGTATCCTGTAGGGATAGCCAACAACCCTGTGTTTTTCATTTCCAACATTACTTGAACGCAGCCTGATTCATAAATTTGCGCAGAGTTTTCAGTCGTGTCTCATAAATAAAAACGAGCAGGATTCACCTGAATAACAGACACCTGAATCTGAGAGATGGACTGGAATATTTAGCTGCTTTTTAATGAGAGTCATTAGTCTCCATAACACTGACATTATATTTAATAACAATTATTATAATTGACATAATCGCCCCATTTTTTGTGTAAAGTATTCACTAACACTAACATGGATCGACAGCTGCAGCCTCAACACTTAACATTCAAGAAATGAAACATTTATATCATCCAAAACAAGCTAGGTTCATATGAGGTATTGGCATAATCTGTGGGCTCAGGTTGCAATGCATTATGGGCTATTTCTACCAATGTAGTGTCAAATGTATGTACACTACTTTTATTTTACTGCGTGATGAATTTATAGGACCCTAGTTAATAAATTAAACACATTTCAAACACCACTGCAGAATGGCTAACTCAGTAGTAGTGAACACAAATCATGTGTAAACTCATGCTTCATCTACTGGCGTGTTACCACGCACCTTCTTACCACCTGTGAATGCCCTCGTGTGTTTAACTGTTGGCAATCTGTTGTTTGTACGTATATGTTCTGACAGTGCATGTGGAAACAAATATCTCTTAAGGGACAATAAAGGTCTATCTATCTATCTAATCAACAGAATTAGGAATGGCTGGAAGGGGAGGCTAGTGGTGGGAGTGGCTAAGATGACAGGGGAATTGAACAAGGGCTAAACTAAACTAACAAAACTCAAAGTGTCACAGATCACGACATGTTAGCAAACTTATAAAAACTACCAGTTAAGCAAGTGGAGGTGAGTTTAATAAATACCTGTACTGTTGGTTTCTATCATAAGACAAAGTTTTTATAGTTTAGTAAGAGGTTGTATAAAAAGAGAGAACACTTCTTGTATTTTTAGCTCTAAAGTTTAACTGATAACTAGCTGTTATTTAAGCTAACTCTCTCTCACACACGCACACACGTTGTAACCCCACTGATCAAAACGGATAACCTCACATCTAAAACATCAGAGAATCAATAAGCAGAGTAGAACCTGTTGGTAAATGTGGCCACAAAAATGAACAGTAGTCAAAGTATTGAACACTTTTAAATACAAACTTGTAATTTAATACAGATACTTGGAAACAAATGTTTTCTTTTTCCACGAGAAAGACTTGACTCTAACCCGCTGTTGCTGTTAAAGGAGTAACATAATTGTAGTACTTTTAACACCTCTGATTTGTAGACTAATCCTGAAACTAACATGAGTGTTTCAACTCAGTGTGTATGGATCCTGAGGACAGTCTGTAAACCTGTGCTGTACAAGTGGCTCATGAAAGGTCTCAGCCTATAAGCTCTGCTCTAATAGAGCAGGTTGGTATTGTGCATCCTTCCTGTGCAGCCCAGTCATCACAACTTTACCTTGGATGTATTACTATATCGACTCTGTGTTGAAATCTATTGCACAGCCCCTCATGATATGTAGTGTTTGATCAGTGCCTGTTCTGTTGACTAAGCTGACTTTACTTTCCTGTCGTGGATCAAATGTTGCATCAACCACTTCTGCTGATTCTATAATGCAGTCAGGCACTTTTTTTCCTCTGTGTAATTTTATTTTATTTTTTTGCAACGCTTGGCCCTTTTTGTGTTTTTCATTAAAAAAAAACAGCCACTATTTTTCTCTCTCTTCCTACCTGGCTCTATGCTTATCCATGTCCCTATCTGGGACCACCATGGTTTGAATATTGAGACAGTACTCCTGGTCATTGTTTTACTTCAGCACTCATTTTTCCTGCATTCCAGCACAGGAAATTAGGTTTATCATCCATCACTCTAATGAAGTTATGTATTTTGTTGTTCTTGGACCTTAAACTAGAGCCTCATCCTGTTGTGTAACAGAGCAAATAAATACATAATACATCTACCACAAAGCAGAACATTGATTATGTGACCGTTTGTTTCTCCATACAGGTAAAGCTTATGAGATCACCTACATACGACTGAAGTTCTACACCAGTCGGCCGGAGAGTTTTGCCATTTACAGGCGGACAAAAGAGAACGGGCCTTGGTTACCTTACCAATATTACAGCGCCTCTTGTCAGAAGACTTATAGGAAGGATGCTAAGGGTTATATTCGTCCAGGAGGTGATGAAAGGGCTGCTTTATGTACAGACGAATTCAGCGATATCTCACCCCTCACCGGAGGCAACGTGGCTTTCTCCACCCTGGAAGGTCGGCCCAGCGCCTACAACTTTGACCAAAGTCTGGCGTTGCAGGTGAGCATGCATTTTGCTGTGTTATTCTCTGCAATCGATTATTTCTCCATCATACGTTTTATTTGTGATTTTTCTGTAACAAGCGAGTAATTTCCCTTGCACTTGAACAAAAATGACACAAAAAAAGCCCCCAAGAAAAGTTTCCAACGAGAGACAAGTTATTAGACTGAAAGAATTGATCATTTCTTGAAGACAACAATACTTCAATGCCATCTTTTTTTTTAAAGATTATAACTATATGTGATGCTTCCGGGCTCCACTCAAAGCCCTGCCTTTAAAAATCCTTCTACACTTTTACATAAGCAAACATCCTGCAGCCATATGCCTTTTATAGGCCTGTTTCAAAGCAGTTGAAGGAAATTTAATGTTATGTTTAGCTCTGATTAACATTGATGAAGCCTTGAGAGGGCTGTGCCGAATTAATGGCCGCCTCTTGAGGGTTAGGCAGTGAGGGGTGGGCAAAGTGAAGCACGGCTATGAGTAACTAAATAAAGCACTCAATGCAGCCAACCCTTTTTCCTTTGGCGGGATTGTGAGTGTGCAAGCATGCATTTGTCTATGAAAGTATAGTTATTTAAACTTTCAGAAACTTGTCTCGTTATTATTTGAAGGTCTTTTGATGTTGAGTGTGGATATCAGTGGCTTTATTTGCTGTAAATGAAAATTGCTGTAAACAGGTCTTAGTTGGGCTTACATAACAGAAATGTACTTAAAAAGAGAGATCCAGTCATGATATGTTGGTCACCAATACTTATCCGAGTCATCTTATAATGCTGATTTTCATTCAGACAATTATTATTATTATTCCTTTTACACAGACTGCATACTATAAGGGCATTAAAGTTATTAAATGAATGCATGTGAGTTTCTGTAGGAGGAGTAGAGAGTAGGCATGGGCGGTATTGGTAATACCGTATACAGCCGGTGTTTAAACATAGCAACGGTATCAGTTTTAATTCCGTCATGAAAAAAATGCATGTCAGAGCTGGACTACCGGTGGGCTGGCGGTAACTTTGGGCCGGTCCGGGCCGGTCGCGCAGCCCGCTATCAGAACGACTTGTTTTAACCAGCACTTCCTGTTGCCGTACGGCCGCGGGTGTGTTCGCGTACAGCGCTTCACCCCCCCACAATCCACAATGTAGTCGTCCATCCGAACTGAACATTAGCTCTAAGTGCTCATGGTGGGAGTCATGACCGATAATGCCTGAGCCGTCTTATGGTCCCAGTCCAACCCTGGTCACGGTAATACCGTACACCACGGGAAAATAGAGGAAGTTTGATGGTATCAAAATTTGGATACCACCCAGGCCTAGTAGTTAGTTAAAAGAAATCCAGGAAAAATCCAGGATTCCTAAACACCAGATGGTGTCAAAGGAGCTGATAATGTTGATAGATGATGTTTTTAACAGCGTTTATGAATGTATTTGTAAACATTGACTGTGAAAGCAGCTCTATTTATTTATGAGCCACTTTTAACTACTTGATTTTCACAAACTGCAGGAAATTTTGAGACAGTGGCCTAATGCTAATTGGACTTTTTCTTCATGTTGAAGTGAATTATTTTAAAGTGCCTGTGACTCCATATTTAAATCACTTTATATTAAACAGGTGTAATCTTTGATGCCTCTAGATTAGCGTTGCACCATTATAACTCAAAATACGCTGTAATTATTTCCTAATGAGCAACTCAGAGATCAGAAGAAAGCGCCGCCTTCCGGTTCTGCTGGGTTTCTCCTTATTTGGCAGCCTGACACTTCTGCTGCAGCAGGGGGCAGTGTTGTCACGTGAAAGAGAAACGAAACTGAAACTAAACACTACACGGTCTATGGGCAATGGCGACGGCACTGCCTCGCTCCAGTTGTCGTGAACGTGCATGTGGGAGGAGAATTTACCATATAAGCAAGTCCGGATCACTATGACCTCATAGCGGGCTGGAGTGAAAAAAAACGGTTTGAAACCTGGGTCTGAAATCTAGAAGAACTTCTCACTGGCTGTACTAGGAGACCGATGGATGCCGTTTTTTGCTCTTTCTGGCAGGTTTAAGGTGAGAACTCAACGTTGCAACGTGATAGATAAGTCAGAAAACATGGAAAACCATGTCATGGGCACTTTAAACTAGATAGAGGAAACTAATTCAGACATTTTAAAGATGGCAAAGACAACATGTTTACTGGTTGTTGGTCTGCTGAAGCCCACCTCCAGCTCTTGACACATAAGCATTTATTTCCTCTAACCCAGCAAATAGTTGGTTCCATATTGTAGCACAGTTGATGTTAAACTATTTACAGTAGGTCTAACAGTGTAGATTGTGTGCTGAGTGTCACCATACAAAACCAATGCCATCAATGAGCAATGCAGCCATTGGGACCTCGATTCAAAACTTGAGACTGGATCGACACATCCCCACAAAAACAAGTAAAATGAAACAAAGCAATGAATGTGTGACTGATTGGGAAACCTAATTTGTTATCTTTCACAGCCAACAGGTTCTTAGTGACGAGCAAAAAATCTGACACATTCCAGTGTGACCGTTTTTGATGTTTCTGCAACATCTGGTGTTGAAAAAAGTGTCACTTCAGACAAAAAGGAGTGATGTGAAACCTGGAAGTGCATAAATTATCTTTAAAGGTAAACTTGCATAATGAAAGGAGGAGGAAACCTGAGGATACTGGAATAGGTAACTGGAGTTTAAAAGGAGATCTTGATCTCAGTGTTTATTTAAAGTTGAATGAATCTCAAGGGTCACCAACTCAGTGATCACATTTGACCTACAAAATTCATGTCAGAGGCTCTTTAGTCAACTTAATGTTCTAGAATAAAGCCTTTTTGAAATGTTGGAAGGTAAGGTTTAGGTTCATAAGCAAATTTTTTATTGTCTCAAGCAACTCAAACACACATTTTCTAGCCATGCTAGCTGTTTTTTCCTACCTTTTTTGAAACTTTTCACTTGATTACAAAATTCAGTTGGTCCAAACACAAAATCCTAACTACCGTATGAGCCAGTAAAACAGAGAGAATTAATTTGTTTAATTTATTTATTTGTTGTTTCTGGGGTTATATCTGTGTATTCCAGATTACACAAAAAAAGCAGCAAGATGCATTCAGAAACCACAGTAGTTAGCATAGTGACACACATGTTTTTTCAGTTGAGTTTATGTTTCAGTTTGTTTGCAATTTATCCTAATTTTATTTGCAAAGTGCGCAACTCCTCCCAATGTTGCCTCACATTAGCACTTTCTGACTCATAGAAACTAAACTCGGAGTTCAAGATAATATCCAGACAAATGCAATGATTCTTGTCACTAGTTTAATATATCAGTTTGGAAAATTGTTTGAACATGCTCAAAATTCCACCAATGCATCAAAGCCCTTTCACCCTCTGCACAGTGTGTTTAGGTTGCTACCGTCTGGCCACACATATCAGTTACCAAGGGTCAGGACCAACAGACTGAGAGACTCTTTTATCCCTGCTTTTTAAAACTTTTAAATGATCTGTTTTAATGTATGAATGTTGTTTTTATTTTGTTCTCTTAACACATACTGGTTCTAAAACCAATTGCCCCCGAGGGGCATAATAAAATTTGAATTTGAAGCAATACAACTTATACAGAAAACTGAGAACCCTATGAAGACATTTTGGAAACTGCTGCGCAACTGTTGGCAATGTGTTTCCACTAGTGACAGCTCAGTGAAATATTAGATTTAAGCCATACACTATTGGGTGTTTATATATAGAACATAACTACTGTATATAACAAAAGATATGTGCCCCTAGTGGCCATGTGATAAATTGCATGCCAGGTCTCAATGTTTTTTGTAATCTTAATGGTGCCTATATTAAAAAGAATTATTTAAACATTCACAACATCCAATAAGGGAGCAGAACATTCATTTGTTGATGCTTTTTAGGTTCTCAGTTGCAAAGTAAAGACACAATAAAACTCCGAGTGGCTCATTAAGTTAGCATGTTGCCTAGTTGAATTGGTGCCTGGAGGAAAATGTCAGTAGTTTGCTCCAGCGCTGTGCGGATTAATCAGAAACACATAACCACAAAATTATTAATCATGACTTGCCACAAGAAGGGCATATTCAAAAACAAACTGTGAAATAATAAAACATGATTGTGGATTAGTATTTTAAAATGGCTAAACACAATAAACATGAAAATAATTTACTTGATGTGGACTTTTTTATAATAAATGTGCTAATCAGAAGAAAGGGTGCTTTTTCATGTTGGTGTCTTTCAAACACTAAAACACATAAATAACAAAAAGAGCTGCTCAGTGATGGAAACATTAAATGACGCTGACGTGAGTGATGTGAACCTTTTTTAGTCCCTTGACTTCTGTCCAGTCCTGATTCAGAGGATGTGGACAACATCAGCCTCCTACTTCCCGTTTTGCTTCCTCTCAGTGTTTGTTTTTCTCCCTCTATGCTGCTATTTTTACCCATCATCTTACAAAATCAACAAAAACAGAAATAACACATCACAACAGTGATTTAGCCTGATTTCAAAGAGGAAGCGTCAGGTTGCAGTGATTAGCCGCCAGCCGCAACCCCTTGCATGTGCATCGTCCCCATCAAAGCACTCATAATAATGATATTTCTTCCACCTGACCTTTCTCCTGAAGCGTGGTGTGAAAATATGTCTGACGCTACTAGCGCCTCTGTGAAGAAAGCTGTCCTCCTCCACATCATTAAAGCAGAAGAGTAAGTGTGGAGGAGATGGAGTGTAACCTTACATAACCATAACCTGCTCCAGCCTCGGTGACGGGAGGAAACCTGAGAGGAAGAGGAGGGCTTTTGTGTCCTACATGACCTGCTAGCTGTCTTTACTAAACACGGCTGAAAATCTCATCTGTGAAAAATGTTTAAAGTTTGCAACTTTCAAAGAAAGCTCGACTCTTCTCAGATTTTTTACATTTTTTAAATTTATTTTTTGGAACGTCAGCCAGAGTTGATCCGTTTGCAGTTATCAGTCCTCTGGAAAAAAATATCCGCTGATACATGATTTTTAAAGAAAATAAGGTGATTAAGCTGACAAGTACTTCTTTCTTCGACACGCCTTCTGTTCTATCATGACTTGCAGCTTTCTTTTCTTTTGTTTTTATTACCAGATGCACTCTCTTCACAATGTCTCCTCTCTCATCAGCTGAAGCACTCTGAATAGGTTATGCCTCCTACAACCTCCCGCAGAGTAGAAAGAAGCAGCATTTTTTAAAGTGATCCCAATTTAAACTTTAAAGAGATGAAGGGTAGACAGCAGAGATGAAGCCACTTCACAACGCTCTCCAGCGTGCACAGAGCATCAGGATTAGCAGGGTTTTGTGTCTTTCTTGCATCTGCTGCAAGTAAAAATGGGAATTAAAAGCACTGTTGGATCGTCCTTAGTGCTGTTGTGGGTTTGGCTCTTTGTATTTCAGGCAGGAGGATGACAAACAGCTGAATGAAATGTGTCGGACTGGGTTTAGCTCCGGAGATCCCTCTGTCCTGCTGGGACAGCGATACAAAGAATGAATGAAGAAATAAATATGTCTTTGTGGATCAGCAGAATGTTTCAATGCATCAGGATCTCCTCTCACATTATTCCATGTCCATGTCTCAGCTTCACTGTTTTTATCACCCAGTGTGTGTTATTTTGCTCCACCTCTTACTCTGATGATTTTGCATGGAAGCACTTCTAAAACATTTACTAGAAAACACACTTTCTAACTATTAAACTGAATTTTTCCAATGAATCCCTCCACACCGACCATCTACAGTCAGGACATTTCTGCCTGTGTATCTGTTTTTTATACGTAAATCTGGAGGTTATAGTGTAGGATTGTAAAACAGAGGATTGCATTTGTTCTGTGAAGTGTGGGGACGTGTGTTTTCATGTATTAACACAGAGGGACAAGTACTTTTTCTAACCATGAAAGGATTTTGTTGGATTAAGGACTATGTCAGGAATGGAAAAGCTGAATATCAATACTAGTGTGGTAGGAGGCACATTCAGGTAAAGGACTCTTACTTTAAAGAGGTATTTTGGTCATTTTTAAGTGTTTTCTGTATAAATGTTTTAAAAAATTACTAAGTGGTTGTAGACAGCTTCTTGAATGGCCTCTATTCAGAGAAATGGATGGATGAGCTAATGGCTAATCCAAACAGCCATGCAGAATGTTGCTGCCATCGTGAAACGGCTCCAATCTACAAATTGTCATAGTGGTTCATGAAAAACTGACTTTACAAGTCTTTATGAATTTACACTGCTGTTAGTTTTGCATTGCGCTGTTATGTAGACGGATATGGTTAATTAAAAGTGTAAATGTCACCAACAGCAAAATGTAGAACTTCTGGTGCTTCCAAGGGTCGAGACCTGGAATTTAAAAGTATTCCTGGTAATAAATAAAAAATGCAAACTTAAAAGCATTATAAAACAGAGCCCTGCATTGGGACATAGACCCAGCACAGATGTGGGAGTGGGTGGTTGTAAGGCTGCTGTGTGCAGAGGCAGATAGCAAAAATGAGCTGCAGCTCCCAAGACTGTGCACAGCTTTTCATCATTTTAGTACCGAGCCAAGCAACAACCGGCTTGAGTTTCAACTAAAATCTAATTCAGACACAGTGTTCAGTTATACTGTCTTTATTATTGCTTGGTCACTACTTTATGCAACTCTCTGGCACACAATGTGACTTCACTGCAAATCAGTAAGAACATTTTGCAAAATGTAATAAAACCATATTTTTGTGCACATATTGCCAATTATAAGTTTTTAAGCCATGATTTTTGTTATAAAATACAACAAATTATTGTACAACTTAGTAAACAAAACAACGACCTTCGGCTAATAAAAGCTCTGTACTTTGAGCACTAAAATAAAGTTTCCAATCTTTTCAGGACATTTACGTCATAAATACCCAACAAACTGAAATATTTTTCTTGTATTTGCTTTGTGAGACATCAGGGTGCAGCTTTAGTCTCATTATTTATCAAAACTTGTCTATAAATATGAGAAGGACTTTAAAAATCTCAACGTTCTGAACAAAGTGTCATTTCTGATTTTAGTTAGTTATAGATTCCTGCACTTATTGGTGACATCACTAAGTACTCTATTATATTTTAAGATTACTTAGATTTAAAAAATGCATGTATGATTGATTTGGTGTTAGTTGTGGTCAAATGATACAGTGACTTGGGGTTGGATGATTAAATAAGTGTTTTTGTTTTTATTGACATACCCTTTGCTTTCTGTGACCACTGTGGAGGCCTTAGTCACATTCAAACCTGATACTAACAGTGCTGCTTGCTGTATTTCAATATCCTTTGGCTGATACCCATGCTCTGATTATAAAGCTGTGGGTGGATCAATATAAGCTAAGAATACACGGATCGGGTGGCAAATCTCCGGACAGACCAGGCAAACAACCTCCCTCCTTCATTCCACCTCTCACCTCCTGCCTTTCCTTTTAAACAAGATGAGAGGACCCATAATCGACTGTGATCTCTTCCCCCATTAGAACATATAGCGGATCAATTGGATCATTTCTTTCATTAAGTCTCTTATTCGGCTTCTATTTTTAAGGGTGATGGGACAGATGGATGTGGCGTGAAGAGACAAAACTCACTTTCTTTCATGCAGAAATCAAAGCTGTTTGAATGCAAAGAGGCTTTTCTTTTCCACACATTAAATCTTCCAAACGAAGACGGTGGCTCAGAGCCTTCCTTTAATTTTGTCAATCTGCTTCCAGATCAGTTATATTGTTTGTGTTAAAACATACTTAGCACAACAACACTTTGCACCAACAGATAGTTAAATATTAAATATATGCGTTTAGCTTTTTTCCCTGTGAAAAATGTCTATATTTTCTACATAGGTGTGCAAAAACTATCAACCTTCTCCACATCATCAGGTCAGATTTCTAATTTAAAGAGAATTTGTGAATGATTTTTAGAGGCTACACTCACAGCAATTCACAGGGTTTTAGTGTTTTAAACCCTGTTTCGGTTGCAGCCAAGGGCACATCTGTTGTCATTTATGAGTGTGACTGTTTCCATATGGAGGGGACATCGGTGGGCCGGAAACTTCCTTTTAGGCTGCATGAGAGATCTCACACTGTCACTGCTAGAAGTTGACCTTTGTTAATTTGGACAAAGTCAGAAGAGCAGGATAATTGACGATAACTCTCTACGGTAAAGAGAAATTGAATAATTTGCCTTTTAAAAATATATTCAAATGTTAAAGTGTACTTGTGCATGCATGCCAAAAAGGGAGGGTGATTTTATTATCATTTTTTATCTCTAGAACTTTGGATATTGACTTGTAAAATTGCCCCAAAACAAAAGACACACATTGTGTCACACTGGGGATTGTATCAGACTAAGTTTGCTCACTGCTTCAGGGAACATTTTTTATTCAAGTCTTTTTAAGGTCAGTAATAAAGCCTTTAATTAGATTAATTGCTAAACACATTTCAAATGTTATTCAACTCATTGTTAACCAAACACCTTATCTGCTTTCTAGCTCACAACTGAAATAAATGGATCATTATTTATTATTATTTATGGATGTGATGGCCTGCAGCTCCCCTTGTGGTGGCTGATGTATATTGCAACTTAACTCAACAGTAACTAGCAGCAATAAAGTTGTAATCTAAAAAAAGGAAAAGTGTTAACAAAATACATTGTTAGAATAGAAAAAACCCAGGTGAAACGGAGCCCTCACATGCTCTTGTTAAGTTACAAGTTGCTAACAGCACAGCTAGCTGCTACAACCTATTAATTAGAAAACAGGCTTAATAAAGCATCCGTGACTAAAGCAATGACATGTGGGATTGTTTATGAGCTGTTTATAGAATTTTACTATGTGGAAAGTCTAAAATAATAAACTGATCTTGGTTTGTGCTTTATGTTTTAATGGACTTATGTTAATTAGGGAAATTTGTCCACAACCTCTCCCACAATACTAGTCCTAGTCCAAACTAGACAAGTCCTGTCTATCAAGTCTTGGAATTTTATAGGTTTGCTTTGTTATTATAAGTATCAGTCAAATTCATGGATGATGTCACAAATTAATAGGTTTTGGTGTTTGTCTTGAATTTTTTTTTTGTTAAATGCTTCGATATAACCAATAACAACACAACCGTCCTCCATTTCATTTAGAGGGTTTTACTCTCAGGGTGTATTATGTATTATATAAAATTGGAAATCTTTTCCAGGTGAATTGGCGAGGCCATGAACTGGTGAGTCGTTTGGTGGATGATCAGTGTAGCAGCCCCAGAAATGTTTAACTTTTCCGTTTCCTTTTAATGTGCTGAGAACTCATTGACTTCTGAATGCTGCTAGCTGAAGACTTTAGAGTACAGAAAAAACGGCATTGGGAGGTTGGTGAGAAACGTTTAGTGTGTGTGTGTGTGTGTGTGTGTGTGTGTGTGTGTGTGTGTGTGTGTGTGTGTGTGTGTGTGTGTGTGTGTGTGTGTGTGTGGTGACCTCAGCACCTGATTTTTAATTGCTGATCTTAAATAGAAACTTTCTCTCTGTTTAACTGTTTTATTTTACTTTAGTTTCATCAGCTTCAGTTAGTTTATAATTACTCATGTTAAGTACTATTGTTTAACCTTACTCAATCATGTTCATAAAGTCCAAGCAAAGGGATATTTGCACCTTATTTTATGCTGCCAATCAAACAGTGTATCTTTGATGGAGCAGTTTGCTCTTATCTAAATAAATTATTATGCCTGTATTTCTGGGAAAGCCATTTTAAACTGACTTATTTGAAGGACAAATCAAATTTTAGAAACCTGCACTGTTTGCGACTTGCAGTTAGCGTGAAACATGTCCGACCTTGTGAAAGCTGAGTAAGAGAGTAAGAAGAAAACTGTCTCATTGTTGCTTCCACTATAAAAGTGTTTCTTCTGGGGAATATTGTCAAATATGGTTGCATCTACCATAAAAAATGTTGCAACGTTCCATGGTTGGTGTTGGTGAGCATTGAGATCTAACCTCCACTTCACCACTGCTTGCTTTCAGTGTGACTTTGTGAGTTTTCAGCATGCTGATGGCAACGAGGGGCCTGACCCTCCCTAAGGGGAGAAAGGACACAGAGCACACTGTTATCCAGAGTAAGAATCATGAATCTATTGTTTTAAGTTATTTAGTGAAAGTACAACGAATGCAAGGCTGGTATAAAAAGCACAAAATGCCACTTGCTGATTTAAAAATCCCCTCATCAACATGAAGTGCCTCTCATGTGTTAATAAGTAGAGATCACTGTTTAAAAACATTGTGTTTCCTTCTCTTTGTCACTTTTAGGCATGTTGTGTTTGCTGATGGAGTAAAGATTGCATTGTGGTGAATCAGGGCCTCAATCTTTGTGATGCATTTAACAACTTCAGTGCTCCGTGCAAGGTGCAAGGAATACCTTCCCTTGTTCTATGTCATATAATTTAGATATATATCAACTGCACCACCCTTGACACAAGTAGTGGCTCTAAGGCAGCACTAACAGCAGGTGTCAAGTACCAACAACCATCAATGAGTGATGGGTTAGGAGAGCATAATAGGTACTGTTGGTGAGTTCAGTCATTTTTGGCTGGCATTTATCTATTTGTTTTAAGGGATAAAATACCACCTAACACCTGTATGAGTGCTTCACACTCCACGAGAAAACCTCATCTTGTCACTGTTGACCTTTTGTGATGTCGTAAAGGTGAAGACGAGCAGCTGAACACTTTCTTCCTGGTGATCTAGTGACATGGGCTGAACTCGTTCCTAAAAATGTACAAGAAAATCTGATTTAAAAAATGCATTTTAATGATTGTTATCATTGATTAGTCATTGTTAAAACAGTAATAAGATTTTTTTTTAATTAGAAGCATTGTACCTCTGAAAGATGTAATCACACATTTATTAATGCAAAATTAGACTTTTATTGATATTTTCAAACAGTACAGTAAAAAGAAAATACTCCAAATAAGGTTAAAATCTTTTGTTTGTTTCACATAGTCTTTAGGTGTGTGAATGTGTGTGTGCAGATGAATGACTGTTGTGTTGTAAAGTGCTTTGGGGAGTGTAAAACACTCTAGGTAGCACTCTAAGCCATTTACCATTTAAAATATTTTGGCAATAATGAACTTAAAGATGACAGAATTAAATGTTTCTTTAAATGCTGCATGAAGGTTGCAGGTTCAGATCCTAGCTGTGTCCTTTCTGCGTGGAGTTAGCATGTTCTCCTCATGCATACGTGGGTCACAGAAGACCTCCTCATTGGTCGACGTCACAGAAGCAGGGCTGGACTGAGTGCTCACCACAGACACTGTTGGCTGCAGCTCATGATGTCAGCGGCATGTTTTAATCCCCTGTTACGGGGCCCTACTAAGGAGCGCACATACAGCCACGACTGCTTCCGAGACACCAGCCAATGAAGAGAGATCATTCATCATCCACACAACAAGGCCCCACCTGTAAAAGGAGTTTTGTTTCAAACAAAAACCAGACAGTTCAGACAAAAAATATAGCTTTGAGAGCAAAAAATGAAAATGCTCAAACTAAATTTCTGGTTTTCAAAATAAAATAGGTTTTCACTCAAACAAAACTTCAACTTTTTAAAAATAACAATTGTTTTGGACATGAAAACTGCCAAAAGCGCCATTTTCTGTTGTCAATTAAAGCAACACTAAGTAGTTTTTTACACTTTAAGGTAGAGCATTAAAATTGATCTAATTGATTTTGAGTTAGAAACTTGACTATTTTCATATTTGCCACTATTCTACACCCCTCTACTGGCCAGATACAACACTAAACAGTTCTGAGGAGCGGGTAAGTCTCCAAGATGATGTCACTACCTGCTTCACTGCCATAGTTACCAGGTGTAGCAACGGTCGGGGAGGAGTGGTGGTTTCAGCAAGGGTTTCACGGTTTAATCAGTCTGACTATTAACCATGTGGTGAAATATTAATTTAAAAAGTATGTCCTGAAGAATAAGCCTCACAGGTAAATAAAGTAATTAATTAATCTGCCAGAACCGGTGATGCACGACCCGCATGAAAGAGTCTCCTACACACAGGAGTACACCTCCATGGGGCTCTTCCCCGTTAGTACGATCCAAACTCCAGACAAAGTCGGATTTGGGATGATTAATTATTTGGACGTACTGAGTTACGCTCAGACAAGAGAAAAACAGACAGACTGTTTCTGAACAGAAAATAATCATATACAAAAAAAGTAAAATACAAGACCTTGTCTGCTGAAATCATTAGCTGAAAAGTAGCGGTAGCAATGGCAGGCTGCGGGGGGAGAGAGACTTCTCCCTGCTGCTGTGACGAGGATTTACAACATTTGAAATTCCACTTTTAACCAGTAGGGGGCTACTCAGGAAAGTTACTAAGTGTTGCTTTAAATTAACAATGTCAGTTGGTCAGGGTAACATGAGCATATGGCTCCAGAGCTGCAGCTTAGACCTTTGGTTTTTGGGCTCATTTTGATTTTACTTGGTTTTACTGCAGCAAGTACGTATGTTAGAAAAAATGCATTAAAATTATTTTTAAAAATATTTGTTAGAACTTTAAAAACTCCAGTTTTATCAAACTCACCTCAGACATCGCTGGACTGCAGCTGATTACATGTTTCAGAATAAGAGCTGAACCAAAGATATTTTGAATTCTTATGTTTTTTACAGATAGATGGTTCATTTCAACCAATAGACCTTTGAGACTTGACTTGCTCCTCAAAGACTTGAGGCTAGTCTTGGAAAATAAGACTTGTGATCATCTCTGCTCAAAACTGTGCAGGTTGATCCAGGTGTTTAAACACTCTAAATGCAGATTGCCAGCTGAGCATGAAAAAGTTCCCTGTAGCTCTACGTACCGTGTGTGGCATTTCTGCATATATCTATAATAAATATGTATAGCTTCATGCACATCTATACATATTTCATTAGGCTTAAAACATAAATTGCATCCAGCCTGTTTTATTAGCATTTTAATCCGGCTGCAGATTTGCCACTCAGCTGCAGTTTGAGTACATATTCAATACAGTCACTCACACCCTTCATCTGTGCTTTAAAAACATGTCTGGGTTCCTTTTGCAGAGGTTAAAGCTGAATTAAATAAAAATGAAAAGAGGGGGGAAAACCACCTAAATGTGGAAATGGGTGAATAAATCCAGTGTTGTTGCTGTGATCTAATGTGCAACATTTTATTGCCAAATGAGATTTTTATGTGAAATAAACAACACTCACCTTGTAACATGGCATTTGGATTTTTTTCTGCCTCTAAAGTAATAGCTTACTTCAAAGAGAGCTCTGTTGTCAAGTTTGTAAAGCACTCTTTTTTTTCAATAATCAGGCAAAAGATGAAAGCTGCTGTATGAATTCAAATTTAATTTGTTCAGTCATCCATTAAAACGGTTTGTCTGTCGCTCCCGCCACCAGTCCATCCTCGCTCCCTCTCTTTCTGTCTCTCTCGCTCTAAGAAAGCTGTGTGGCAAAGTGGAGCTCCAGCATTGAATGATAATGAGGGGTGCCTGCAAAAAAAAAAAAACATATTGAGGGCACAGTGAGCTTAAGCAATTAAATTAAAAAGTTATTAACTTTGGAATGAGGGACACTGCTCTCTTTCCTGTTACTGCCTGCAGCCCTTAGAATGGAAGGAAACCAACTGAAACAGGAAGAAAAGAGAAGAAATCAAGAGATGGAAAACAAAGTACCAGACATGAGAGATTATAGAGGTGATTGTTGAGATCATAAGCCTACAGATGGCCTCTGAATCTGTCAACTCATTCCTTATAGGTGGCCAGATGTACTCCTGTATGTGTGAGTCTCCAATCTGATCATTAAGCAGTTATTTCCTTTAGCTAACAGAACTGGCTCGTAGCCACGTTCAACACTTATTCCTACGTCAGCATCGCAGTAGCAATGTGAGCCCAAATTCCAAGGGACTAAGAATCAAAGTTAATTAAGCTTTTGCTGTAGTTTGCACAAATAAGTTATGGGCTGACTACTAATTAACCCTAAGAAACGCCTCGTTTCAGTGGAGTAAGTGATATTTGGAATTATTACACAATTAGCACTGTTATCCCAAGCATAAACCCTTCCGCGTGATAATCATTCCACACTCGATGATAAATGAAGCATAAGATTTGCTTTTACGTGTGTTATAATTGGGGATATGTTTAAAACATTTTGCTGTGCGTGTTGAACTGGAGGTCTGAATCAGAAGACGTTAAATGCCAGCGTCCAGCATGGCCCCTCATTAGTAAAGTCATGAATCTCATGTAGACGATCATTAGCGATCATCAGTTCTATGCTAATAATTGTTTTAATGGGACTAAGAATTGCAGGTGATGACCATATGCCCTTTTGTTGACCCTTTAAAAGTAAAATATAATTGTTTCCAGTTTGGATCATCCAAAAATAGAGCAATAAAGAAAAGAAGGGACAATATGTAGATGCTGTGTGCAATGTCCTGGTGATGGTAACTTTAGGTTGGTCAGTGTGTGTGGTGCTTAATGTAGATTAATGACTGATAGAACACCACTTCAAAAAAGACCAAAATCTTCATGAAGGCAACGTATGAATAAACATCAAATTTCACTTTTAGAACTTAGCCTCACATCAGGGATCTGAACTTGAATTTTGAGGACAAACTAACATTATAAATACATCTGTTAAACATAAATAACTTGATGCTGAAATTTAGACATAATAGAAATGAATCACATTCCCACAGAAAATAATTATTATTTTAAATACTTTATCATTCATTTTTGTGAGCAACATATATTTTCTGCTTTCCAGCAGGTGTGGTCATGTGTCACCTATTGTGTCACCGGATGTTTTTCAGCTGGGTTCTGAAAGTTTGTTTTGTTACTTCAAACCATAAATCTTTCCTGGAGTCTAACTCATCTGCCTATTCCTGACAAAACAGCGTGTCAGAACAAACGCTGAACCTTTGGCAGCCTTTGTGGAAAAGTTGAGAAGTTGGATGAGATATGTTGGGGATGTACTTTTAAAGAAACGTGAAATGACAACTTCAAAGATGTGGAGATTACACATATCTGAAGTTCTGGCATGTAAAATGAAAGCATTTCACTGTGATGATAACAGAGTTGAAGTCAACATCCTCCCATTTTCCCACTCCGCCTTTCTCAGAATGCTTTCTGCTTCCATTTGTGTGGTCTTTGTGTCGGGGCTGAGCACTGCATCAGCTTTCAATTTATTTGTGTTTTATAAGAATAAATCATACCATAATTGTCTGATGTAGGGTTAAAAGTGGGGCTCAGTAGATCAACTACTTCCTGTCCCACATTGTTTAGTAGACATGGCTAAGATATCCCAACTTAAAAACCTAAAAATGTAGAGGACAAACTGTAAAATTACACAGCTTTAAAAAAAAACAATTATCTGAGTTTAAAAACCCTGACAGATTTTACAACAGTTTTTATCAGTTTATACATCGTATAGCCCAATTTTATGGGGCTTTAAATGAAAAATATAAACTAGAAATGTTAATGAAAAGACATGATGACAAACCTAGGAAGGAAGGAAGGAAGGAAGGAAGGAAGGAAGGAAGGAAGGAAGGAAGGAAGGAAGGAAGGAAGGAAGGAAGGAAGGGAGGAGGGAGCCTGAAAACATCAGATCCCATGGTGGGAAAGCTAAAACACTACAGTAGCTGATGTAAAAAGATCTTAGAATGAAAAATAATAATTTTTAAAAAGCCTGCAAAACTCTTAAACACCAGCTGACTATTTGACACTTGTCTGTCACTGAACAAAGAAAAAAACCCTCACTAATCTGAGTTGAAAATGGCTAATGTTACACTCATTATAGGAAACTTCCATTCATGCACAAGTGTGGGGAAAAAAGGCTTTTATTTATTCCTGATTTTTCTGAAAATACAGAAAGCAAAGCTGCTGGGGTTTTCTGAACATCTCGCTTCTTACATTTAAGACCCCTAAGCTGCTCAAAGTGCCTGAGTCGGCTTTAATCATCCAGAACATATTAAAGGGAAGGCACATAATTATTCAAATTACGAAAAATAAAGCTCCGATAACAGGGAACGTGTGGAGAGGTTGTTTTTAAATGTTCATTATCAGTGTGAGTTCCTCAAACTCAGCAGGTGTGATGGTTACCAAACTAAAACCAGAGTCATGTTCACTACATAGTTCACTATAGGAATTGGTGCATTTTGATTGTAGTCATGATCATGGTATCACAGCCTTCAGTGTTCTATAATTAGAATGCTGGGTGTGATATTTCCTACTAAAACATAGTTTGTATTTGTGTACAAAACAACAGTTTTTAAAGTTGAGTGCAAGTAACTAAAAGTTGGTCATATTGCATTATAACATATATTGCATATTAGAAATGTTGTATGTATTTATGTTGTGACCACAGGGGTGTAGTATGTGCAGTAAGGTGGGGTTAAATTAGATCACCGTAGTGCTATATGGTATTACAGTTTTAAATGTCAGCTCTGTGGAGTCTCCCATTTAGATCAATGGTCATTAAATTGTAAATGATTGAAACGTTGCTTCATTTTCTCAACTGTGGGATCAATGAAGGAATTTTAATTGCAACACATTTTTCTTGCTGTATTTTTCTTATGGCATAAGCTATGTTTTTGTGTTTTCTGTTGGCAATTTTTTATTTTTATTTTTCATTTTTAACTTTTGAATGAAAAGCTTTGGTTCTAATTTTTTCCTAGGCATGGATAAGCAGAGGAAAGTGATGCAATTTTTCCTCGTCGTTGTGCAGGAATAGTAAATTAGTGACAAAATGAAAATTCTAATTTTAAAACCTTTTACCAAACAGAAGTAATTGAATCTGAAACTCTTAAAAATATATATGAGGACTTTTTTTTGTTTGTTTAAATGTGTTTGATGGTGCCCAATGCTCCAACACACACACACACTCCTCTACATCTACACACTGCAGCAAGTTTTGCCAAAAGTACTTAAGGGGAATTATTTAAAGGAAAAAATGCCAACTGATGTAAATGATGGGATGAGCTTCAAAGCTTCCCTGAGAGGCCATGAAACCACATCCAGGTAGTAAAAATGAAAAAAGAATGCATCAATTCAGTAAGTGAAGCCTGTTGACCACAATTGATCCTACAACACTGTTGTTACAGATACTATCAGCTAGCTATACAGGCTGTTAAAACACAGACAAATCTGGAGAAGTGGAGAAGCTAGTAGGAAAAAATATACCTGACTTCATTTTAATTATCTTACTTCTAATTCTCAGAGATTTGTCAGCATTTTACTATGACAATCTGAGTACCTCTATATGTGTAATTTTGATATTCCAGTATTAATTCTGTCCTAGTTTGTCCAAGCAGGACAACAGATCAGCTATCAGTGTTAACACAGAGAACATGGCTCCGGCTGCTGATGGTTTTCTAGTGCTGCACACATGATAGACAATTAACTGGTCACAAAAGTGTGCATAACTCTATATATGCATCCACAAGAAGTCAAATCAACACGGATGTTTTTAAATGAGGTTGATTTCCCAAAAAATACCATCTCCTTTTTGCACGGTCATGCTGCCAGAACAAAGCCCCCGAGAAGCAGCTCTTTAGAAGAAAAACTTTCTTTCCAAACTTTTTCTTTCGGTGTTGTTCAGGCTATTTTAAGCTGAGAAAGATCACAGCACATACCTAAGAAGAGAGTCTCAAAAGGCCCAGAAGTGTCATCTTAGTTTCATTTTATGCTATCTACCAATTAAGGCATTCGCTTCGCCTGCTGAACAAAGAGTAATGCTTAACTCTAATGTTTTACATGGAAACTATTAGAAGGCAGAGAACTGGAAATCTGTTCAACGCTTGCTCCGTAAGCTGAGAGGTAATTTTTTACTTTTCCTTTCTTTGTTTTTTTTTTTTATGTGCAGAGCTGACGGTGCAATAAGGTCTATTTTTAACCAAACCTTCATTTTCTTTTATTAAAATACACATAATTATGTGAAAAAGACAAAGGTATGGTTTAATATAAAGCTCTTAAATAAGTTGTGAAAACAGGTAAAGGTCATCTTATGGTGAAAATTTAACTACTAATGCACTACTCATGAAAAGTTAGGGATTTTTTGCTTACTGGTGAAATTTGTGGAAAACATAAGAAGTTCATGATGCGGTGATATTATGAAAGTAGAGTATTTATGCACCCTGGTCCATGTGAGACGATGTACCTGGTGGTGTGGTCAGGTACCATCGCAGGTCATCTAGCATGCAGACCATGCTGATGTAAACGGTTAATATTTCCATCGAAATAACGATGTAATACCAAACTGAAGGTGTAAATAAATATATATATAAACCACCACAACATGAACCGCAGTGAACTTTACGAAGCTGTTATAAGACAGCAGCCACACTTTGAGTTTAGCTGCACTCAGAATACCTGTTAGCTCATCAGTTTCCCCAAACAGAGGCTGCACAAGAAGCTAAAAACAATCGTCAAGATAAATAGTAAATGGACTGCATTCAAGTGATTTTGAGACCGCTTAAAGTGCTGTACACTATAAGTCACATTCACCCACTCACACACATTCATAGCCCTGATTCACAGATCAGACGTTAATGTTTTGCTCAAGGACACTTTGACATGTGATGGTGAAGCTAGGATTCAATTACCTTCTGATTGACAGGTGTCTGTTCTTCCCACTGAGTCAGAGCTTCAGTAATTATTCATAACTTTCAAACTGAAACGAGCTTCAAAATGGCCCCAAATTCATTAAGCTGCTCCCCAAATATACCAAAAACCTGTTTCCATTTTAGTTTTTTCTTTCTAACACACGTATCTTCCTTTATTTAGAGCAACAATCTCTGTATGGCAAATAAAATGGACCGAAAAACCCCCATAAAAAGTAGAAAATGAAAACATAATTCATAAAACATGTACATGGTTAGTGCTTAGCGCTCTAAAATAAGCAAAACCCAGTCTTCTCAAACAGGTCCTACTTGATGGGGCTCAGCTCTACAAAGATGTGTTGTACTGCCTGAGAAAAACATGAATGAATGAACTCATCTTAGTTTTTTTTTAGTCTGAGGCCCATTCGCTCAGATTTCCTTGTCTTCCACTGCCACACTTCAAAGACGTCTCTGGGGAGCTGCTTCAAAACACACAGCTTTACCGGCTTTTTTCAGGACCGCCACAGAGTCCCAAACCAGCCAGAAAACAGAACAATTCTCTCCAGCTATTTGTTTTAAAGTTATTCTGTTCATATGTGTTGGATGGTATTTTTTTTCCAGTTTTACCTGACCTCCTTTTTATCTCCCACCCCACCGTTGTTATTTTTTCTTTGTGTTGTGTTTCTCTTCACCCTCTCCTCCTGCTGTTGCTTCATCCTGCCTTCACCACCGCTGCAGAGAGCTCAGACGTAGTAGCTTAAATCGTATTATGAGTGGGAGTTTTGCCAAGTGCAATCCATTTCACTGGAGTAGTGCTGCATTGTCATATTTTTTTCAAATTTTTAAACTTTTTTTCTATGTTAACCCCTCGTTTTTGCACCTCTCACTCTAACATCAGTTCAATTTTCTTTGCCATACTCATTATCTTCCCATTACATCTGCTCCCCCCACCCCCCGCCGTTCCACCGTCACCCCTGTCTTTTGATCTACCAGCACTCCATTCCAGCCTAATTCCTCCCATTTTTTTGTCAATTTTCAATATCCTTCTTTTGCCTTTTGCGGCTAAAGCCGAAAATTGAGTTTTTTTTTTGTTGCAGAAATGAATATGCCAACACACTGTTTCTATGCTTTCCTCCTCCTTGGTCACTGATGTTAAGTCTTTTTCTGCGACGCTGCTTCTTCTTTTGGGTCTTATTCTCTTGTTTTCTTCCTTTTCAGGAATGGGTGACAGCCACCGACCTGCTCATCTCCTTGAACAGGCTCAACACCTTTGGGGATGAGTTTTTCAAGGATGCTAAAGTGCTGAAATCATATTTTTATGCCATCTCTGATTTCTCTGTGGGTGGCAGGTAAGAAACTCAAACAGAGGATGTCCTCTAAGAAAAAAGCAAATGTGTTTATTATAAACTCACTGGCAATTTTTATAGGTTCACCTTACTAGTACTGGGTTGGACCACTGTTTGTGTCCAGTTAATGTAGGTTTCTTGTGTTGGATTTATGTGTGTCAGGGAAAAGGCAGCCTGTTCTAGGATGATGTGGAAACAGATCTTGGAACAGTGTTGGCTGTGTTCTGACACTTTTCTGCAGAAGTGAAAAACAGACAAAGTGATTTTTTTTCTCAGATGTTTTTTCCCCCTCATCAGACATTTGGTTATCTGACATGCTTTAAATAAAAAGGTTTGTTGTGAGGTCTTCTGGATGGTTGTAGCTGTCTGCAGCCCCCCTCTCAGATGTCAATGACTGTCAATAATTTCACCTTCATTTCAAGCATTACATTTATTTTGAAGGAAACGTAACAAAAAGATTTTGGCACCAGATCTAAACCTTCTTGCTTGTTTGCTCGTTAGTTTAAGCTTTTTAAATATTTATAATTTTTTATTGACTAAAATATTTTTTCATTGTCATCAGGTGTGAGCTGTTTCTCTAAATAAATGCTGATCCTTTCAGAGTTCATGCTACGCTATGGGGCTTTTCCAAAAAAAAAAAAAAATTCAAATCAGTAACTTGCTTTTCTTTTTATTTATATTCCTTTTTCTCCACTACATGGACTTTAAGAAAGAAGTGAACTCTGAAATTTTTTTTTTACAAATATTCTTTTTCATAAACATTGGTCTGCAGGGTGTTTTATTTTGAGAAAAATTACCATTTAGATTACAACGTAACAGTAATAGAAATAAACTGCATAATAAATACACTTCTACTGAATGTGTACGTTTTGTGTTAGGCACTTGATTTCATTTTGTTATGTGAATGAATAATGTCAGCGGTAGGTACGGTGCTTACTGAAGATAAATAACTAATAGAGCGTCGCCACAAAAGACCAGAATATTCCTTTAAAGGGGCTCAACACTAAAGAAACTATCAGGGTTTTTTTGCTTTTATCTTGCAAATATTGAGGCTTTTTCAGGCTGTAATATAACTGCTTTATAAACACTTTATTAACCCTATATAAGGTGTTTTCAGTTAATTAAAAAGTGGTTTATTTGATATTATTATAATGGTGGTTTTATTTGTAAGGGTGCAGATTTCAGAACACAGTAGTATGTTTAAATGAATGCCTGATTCTGTCCTTCCAGTCAAGTTTCTGTTTGATGAAAGCAAACTGATGAAATCCTCCGTTTCCCTTCCACCCCTTTGAGTTTGTTACTCATGGTAATGAGAGCGGACACGGGCCACGCTGCACCTTAGAGCTGCTGATAGAAGTGGACGATTAAGTAGTTGAGACGAAGTCTTCAGAGAGTGTCTAAACTTGATCTGACACCTGTCATAAGCGCTTAGCATCACGGCAGAGGGGTGACAAATTACCAACCAATGTCACAACACCTGAGGGACGGACTTGCACTGCGACATGTTGGCCTTGTATCAGGACGTCTGTAAAAGAACATATGCCTTCACACTACACTGCTTCCCATCAGGTCAGAGAGTTGGGCGCTGTGAAGGATTTGTTGTGATTTTTCCATGGAGCGTCGATACCGTCGTTGCTGAAAGTGGACAGGTACATGAGCGGCTGAGAGGGCTTCTAGTTTGGGGAGACAAATTTTTGACTGGAAGGTCGTTTGCACAAGAGCCGTTTCCACTCCTTCACCAGAGCGGGGTCACTAACCTCATCTGCTTTTATGTCAGCCAGTCAGTTTGTGGGTAGAAAAGGCTGATTTTAGCTAACCGAGAACAGGAGGCTGCTGCAATTCAGTCTAATAACCCTTAATGAGTAAAACTCTTCATATTCAAGAATTTTAGAGGCTGAAAGGCATCTAATTGTCTATTTAATTATCTGCTTCATGAACATGTTTCATGTTTTTATGCTGCACATCCTTTGCCTGCAGGTCAAAACGCTCGTACTGTTAAAGTGATCATACGTCAACTTTAACGGAGGTCTCGTATGTGGATTGGAGGCAATTTAGAGATACCAGGTTGTTGTCATCTCAGTGACAGCTGAAATAACTAGGTCTGAGCCTCAGGCAGGCAGACATGTGCTTCTAGGACAGCTGACTAAATTTGACAGAGCTTGCCACTCAGAGACAAGTGTCTGTCCCCTATCACAGCCACTTGACGAAAACCTGCGACACTGCCAGGAAATAATACACACACGAGGAGCCACTGGTGCCAGCACGCTTCAGTGGAAACGATGGGCTTTCCATATGCAGAGGGAATGAAAATTAGAGGAAAATGGCTGTCTTATAAAATCAGACTCGGTAAAGTAGATATATCGCATGAGAAGTGGAACAAGCAAACTCAAAAACAAATGTTACCTCAAAAAAATTTAAGTTTTTATTTCAGAAGTTGATAATAGCTTACATTTAATAAAAAGTGTAAAGATAGCAGAAAGCTTTTGGTTCTCGTTTTACACACCCATGGTGTTTTTATTCTAAAGTGTAGAAGAGTGGGCACCCCTAAAGATTTGAAGTCTACTTTTATCAAGTTGACAAACCTAGATGAGGGTTTTCAGAGGGACATTTTTGTTTTTGGAAAATGGTCAAATTATGCAAATTTTAAAAGGTTTCAATACTCCATCATCATCCCAATGCACAGAAGCAATGAGCTTCTTAAATAAAATAATGTCTACAAACCAGGGAACACTTTTAGCTTTTATGTTTGATATAAATAATAAACAGGTCAAGTTGGGCTCTAAAAAAGCAGGAAAAGTGGGGAAAAAAGCTAAAACTCAGTATGGAACCCAAGATGGGACACTGGGTCCAAAAATGTCTTTCTTGTAAGTAAAACTAATGTCTCACTATAGGCTACAGCTGTTGGTGATAAATAGTGATCAGTGAGTTTCTAAAATGTCTCAAAATGTTTGTGTGGCTTCTCAGTTCCCTCATGTGAATTTTAGGGCCCCTTTCCTGTGTCACAAAATGTTTGATTTGTTAAGAAAAAAGAAATAAGCTTGTAAAAAAAAACAGGCGTAAAGTCACCCCACTCATCAGGAACTCGACTAAAACTCTTCCTAATTTATTCAATGAGTCCAAAAGTGCAAAAATGTGCAACAAACTTTGGAAGAGGTGGCTGACCTAGCTACAAATGAGAGGAAGGTGAATTGTGAACAATGTGAGATATAAATAAGGTGTTTTATGACTAAGTTGCAATAAGAACATTTGCAGTTACATAAATGTTGAATTTTGTTTGCATGTACATCAGATTCCTCTTGTAACTTAAACACTTCATACACAATGTGTTTCATAAGTGTCATACATGCTAATTTTATGTGATTCCATGTAAAATTTAGATTTTTGTCTTCACTTTTTGTTGAGGGGCTCTTAAGGCTGATGTCCAGTGAGATAGTGGCTTTACAAAAACACTTTTCTGCAGCCAGTGTCCAAAAAGATCGACATCTGGGTGCTTTGGCTACCAAGAGGATCCATGAGCAGCAGAAATATTTCTTGTGCTCACGAGATAGTGGGCACTAGTGTAAAGGAACAGTGAAAACCAAAAGGTTTTTCATGTGAGAAAAAAAGATCTGAAAGAGAGATCCTGGACACAAGTGACCAAAATGAGCTTCCTCTGTAAGATGGCTGGGCTCAGCCGTAGAGAGGAGGTGAGGAGCTCCATCATTCAGAGGGAGCTCGGAGTAGAGCTGCTGCTCCACATCAGAAAAAATCAGCTGAGGTGGCTCGGACATCTGACATCTGGTCGCCTCCCCCTGAAGGCTTTCTAGGGATGTCCTACTGGGAGGAGACCTCCTAGAAGACCCAGGACTCACTGGAGACATCATATCCTCTCTGACCTAGAAACACCATGGATCCCTCTGAAGTAGCTGAGTGTTGCTGGGGAGAGCGATGTCTGCACTCCCCTCCTGAACCTGTTACCTCTTTCTGACTTTTGATAAGTGAAAGAAAATGAAGAAAACTGGTCAATTTTTAAAAACGAGGGGTTGGTTTGGACTCTTTCTTACATCTAAAATGAAAAAAATTGACACAATCTAGTAGAATCTCTTAGGAAAGCAGGCCATCTTTAACTCAAATATTTTGGAAAAATAATAGAGAATATTTAAATTTGACCACAATGCACCTGGGTTTTATTAATCTAGAAAAAGATTTCTCGAGTTTGAAGGGTTTTACGTTGGTTTTTACTTTTCACTAAAGCCTTTTCTGCTCTGTTTCACTGTTAAAAGACTGAGGTTCTGAAACACTTCCATATGACAGATAAACCAGATATCACTGCTCATGTCTTCTGATTTTCCTCGGACCTTTGGACAGCGTGAGCTTATTAGCAGTGACACATTAGCACAATTGGAACGTGGAGCTGCTGAAGTGGAAGAAAATGACCTGATCTCAGATCACGTTTATGCCTGTGAGAGATAATCCGAAGTGACATCTCCTTATGGAGGAAATGCCCTCATGTTTCCCTCCCATCCTTGAATCCATCCTACACAGAAGAGCAGGACAAAAAAGGCCCTTCCAGACTTAACCATCTATCTCTGTTTTCCTTTAGATGTAAGTGTAACGGCCATGCCAGCGAGTGCGTTGAGGGGGAACGGGGTGGCCTGGTGTGTGTCTGCCAGCATCACACAGTGGGCGCCGACTGCCAGCGATGTCACCCCTTTTACCAGGACAGACCTTGGGCCAGGGCCACCGGGGACTCCGCCAACGAGTGTTTGAGTGAGTAGCTCGATTCTGGGGCGCTGTCACCAACCCACTGGGTGCAGCCATCTGGAAAATCCACAGGGCAGTGTTAAATTCAAGTGACAAGCTCAGGCTTTCGAAGGTTGTGTAAAATCTTTCACTGTGCCTGGCCTTCATCGCTGTAGGGGGGAGAAAGATTATAGTTTAACAATCTGCACCATTAAATTAAACTCACTGAATTCATTTTTTAAGTTCTGAAAATTGATTGATATTTTATCATGAGGGATTTAACTTTATTGGCCGAAATTTGTCTCCCACTGCAGTAAAATTAGCACTTCTGAGCACAAACAAACAGTAAAAGTATCAGAAATAGCTCCAATGTTAAGCTGCTCATAAGTATTGGTAATTTTGTCCTACAGTATATCTGTATGTTTGCACTCGTGCTCCCGTCTGTGCCTCCATATACATGAATTAAAGTCTTATCCAGTTTGGCTCACCCCGCCATGTGCCTCTGCTGCCAACGATGAAATGTAATTGGCTGTGGGATAAAAACCATAAAGAAAAGTGGCTTCCAAATTGTTTTTGGTATTTTGCTGAATTCTATTAGGCAGTGAGCTTGTTTTAATTACTCCTACTCTTAGTTCCAAGCAGATGGTGTCTTAAATAGACTACTGCACCCAATTTAATCAGCGCTGTATATTAAAAACACGTCATATACAAGCAGCGAGGAATGTGGGGGTATTAAGAAGACTCCTCAGTGTGGCTGCAGCTCTTTCTAGGACAGAGCTCATTTCAGCTAAATATGGAACACAAACACTGCTTCAACTTTCAGTTTAATTTTAGCTTTGTGCTACAGTGGAGATTAAAGCTTTTTCAGTAAAATGAAGAACAAATAACCATCAAATTGTTATTTCATCCTTATTTTGCCTAACTTCATTAATCCTGATCTGTTATTAATACTAAAAACAAAAAGATTTATCTAATTGTTTTAAAGATAGTTTGAAATAATTTCAAGTATATTTCTCCTGTTATTTTCATAAATATACAACCATGGTGTAAAAAGCACATTTACTGGATAGTTATGCAGAACTGACTAACACATACGGCCTGAGAGTTTTAAGGTTGATATGTTTCCGTGATGAGTTCATGATTACAGGTTTTATTTAGTTTTTTTTTTAATTATTATTGTTTTGCTTCTTTTCTAACTTTGAAATGATCCTGCAGCCACTCACAAAGTGTGATATGCATTGTGTGGATAAACGGTAACCCAGCAACAGAAAACGGGGAAATAAATCTGCTAATTCTATTTGTCTGGTTTTAAACATGAAAATTAAGATGCTTCCTCGTGTTTGTATCCTAAAGAGATAGTTTAAAGTGAATTTCTGTAGAACTATAAATATATTATAAATAGCTCTTGGTACAAACTCAGTTTGGCGAAAATATATATTTTGACCAGATTACTGTAAAATAACAGTCTCAAAAACGTTATTGTAGTTTATAACAAATGACCACTTTGTACACCTTATACTGCTGTCAGGTTTGTGGTACGTACTTACTCTTGTGGAAACTTTATGATAATCTTGAGCAGAGCAGCTGTCTGCACCTGAAAGGCTACAGCTAGCTGCTATGAACTGACTTGAGTTTAACGGATTATAAAGTAGCATTAAGTTTGTGGAGTTGTTTAAAGGGATACTCCACCAGAGAGTGATTTTTTTTTTGTCTGTTGCCATATTCCTCATAGTTAGATCAGTGGGCAGAAACTATAAGTAAACAGCCCAGCTGTTTTCCTGATCCAGCAGTACTCCTTTAGCTTTAGCTTAGCGTAAAACACTGTAAGTGAATGGTAACAACTAGCATTGTGAGAAAAAATGTCCTTTAAACTCACTGTGATACTAATGATACTAATTCTGCCTAGTGACCTCAATAAACATATCGACTGTAAGTGAAATTAAAAAGTAACACGAAAGAATTACAGGTAATATTTTAGACTCGGGACTACTTTATGACAAAGAACAGCTGTAAGCCTCCGCTGAACGGTTTAAGGACATGATGCAGCGGTCCTGAAGACAATTACGTCCCTAAATACAAGTAGTGGCTACTAGGCTAAACCCGGTAACGTTTGTTGAAGATAATCTCTGTGCAGCTCCTGACTTTGTGTTATTTTTCACCATCTGTGAGGTTTGTAAACAGCGTTTGGATACGTGTTTACGGAAGTACGTACGTCTGGAGCCACAGAGTAGATGCTGTGGTTTATTTCTGTTACTGCACCTCCTGGCATTGATGTGGTTGTTATGTTTAAACAGCAACTTTGTAAAATACCCAAACAAGTATGGCTAACAATAAAAGTGTACAGTGCTGTTACACACAGAACCAGGAAGTGCTACAGGTAGCTAGCTCTGCTGTAAATAACTCAATATTTTATGTAGATAATCCATTAAAATGAAATTTGTAGCAGTTTAAAGGTTGATAAAATCATGTTCACGTAAACAGCTTTAAAATCTTTGTTTGTTGTAACTTCAAGATGACATCAATCTGTCCATCTGATATTTTGATATCAGCTCTTTAAGACAAGCAGTTAGCCTGTGAGTGTGGTCTGAACTAATCTTTTTTTCCAAACTGAAGTCAATCAATCATAAGTTGTTTAGAAACCCACGTCAAATAATCTGAACGTTTTTCAGAAGACAGACATTCTGTCAAGTGTTTCCAGTCACAGTGGAGTTTTCCCTCCATCTATCCCTCACTGTCGTCCTGCAGTGATCCTGTAGGACTGAGAGTTGTTGAAGCTTCTCCCATCTGACTATAGGTACACAGCATATACTGACAATCAGTCAAAAACTGACACCCACAGACAGACAGCCATTCTCTCTGCTGTTCACAACAGTTAGCGTAACCTGCATGTGTTTGCAGTCAGCTGGCAGTTTCAAACCCTCACCCTGCTAATATTCAGCTGACAGCGCTGCCTCACTGCATTTTCCCTTGAGACAAACAACTCATAACACACATCATGACTGTCTCTTAAAGGCTAACCAAACAATAACTGCTCTATTAACAAAATATGTCGGACCTTTTTTTCTCTAAGCACTCCAAAAAATCTCTGGATAAATATAAGGTGATTTTCTTTTGTTCTCCAAATATGAATATAATGTTAATACAATTTTTCCAAAACGATTTGACATGACTTGATGACTTTGTGGGAAAAACGAAGCAAAAACATAACTTTAAACACAAAATGTGGAAATGTAGAATAATTAACAACAAATGTCTTTCCTGGTGGTTTTAGTTAAGAGCCTTCTTGATTTGTAATTCACAAATGCAAGCTTGACATTCAGAATGAAAACAACTTAAAACTAAAAAAAAAAGTCTCTAAAGAATGTTGTATTAAAGATTCTGTTGGATTTAAAGGCTTACTTATTTCACTTCAAGTTCTTAAATACTCTTTTGAAGAGATGAGCAGAGCGCATTTCCAAGGCTACGTGCTCCGGTTTGCCCCACTGCCCCGACTCTTGTTACTAAAGAAAAGCCTCCTGAAGCAACACTGGTTCCTGCTGCAGCACTGGATCCTGCTGCAGCACTGGTTCCTGCTGCAGCACTGGTTCCTGCTGTTGTTGGAATGTTGGTTTTAGGCTCAAGATCATATGGGCTAGAGAACAGTATGATTATAATTTTATGGAAATAGTTTTTATAACATTGAACATCCAAAATGAATATACAATAAACATGTAAAATGTTATGATAAAGTGTTAGCATAGCGTTATGCATGGTGTTTACTAACATGTAGGTTGGAACAGCTGGCTGATTAATATTAATTGGGTTTAGAACAAAAGAAAAAAGTAGATAAAAAAACTAAAGCTCATTTTTGATTTGTGTGGGAGAAACTGTTTATTGGTAAGACGATCTTTATCTCAGATTTATTTAATATAGTTGATAAACTTTGTTTCTGCTGTTTAAACTGACCTTTTTACTAAAAAACATGCACTCACATTCTGATTCTCTTATGGCACTTTATAAAGGATTCATCATAAATTTTGATAGTCCTTGTAGAAAAACTAAATTGACACAAAGGTCAGGTTGGTGGACAAAAACAATGTGTATTCCTGCAGCTGTGTGTACGTGTTCATTGGTGAAACCACAGCACAAATCATGATCACACCCTGACAAGCTGCAGCCTGAGCTGAGTGGCTCATTATAAGTTTCACTTTCACTTTTTTGTGACGGTGCACTTACTGTATAGCAGAAGCTTAGTGACACACACACTTCAGAACAATTTTAACTATCAGTGTTTTTAAGAGTATGAGTAAGTCTAGTCATCTTCTCAAAAACCAGTGAGGTAACACAGTTGTTGATTGTCCACTCAAGCTCTCAGTTCATTTTAGGCTAGCTAGGAGCTACCTGATAGCTGTGTACTCTCATTTTTCTCAGAATACAAAGCAAACCTGGCTACAGGAGGGCATTTGGCTCAGACTTGCAGCTTACACCAGGTAGTGGTCAAATCAAGCTCAGATGTCATCCATGCTATAAATGAACTGCTCCTACCGAGACCACATCTTCCAGTGTGTCTTGATATGGTCCTTTTTGTCAGCACCTGCACTTTGTTCACACTGGTGCAGGTGTGAAAACACCATTGTGCTTCAACTATATTTTCGCAGCATGTGTTCTGCAGTTTATGTTGAGATAATTATAAATACATCCAAGTGCTAAAATTCATTATATTCTGTTAACATAAACAAGCCCCTGACAGATATAATGTAGCATAACGGTATGTGAGTATACTTTAGTGTGTTTATAAATCATCTATAAGTATTTATTTGTGGTTTTGTGCTTTGGAGTCTTAACAAAATGTGAGCAAATATGCAAAAAAGAAAAAGTGTGAATCGACTATGTGGAGGAGATATATGTTGGGGAAGCAATGGGATATCGCTCTCATCAAGATTCACCCCCTCTGAGAATTAAATCATTTATAGCCTGTCAGGTTGCCGTGGGTCCCTGGGATATTCATTGTTTGCTTGATGTTGTAATTGGTTCAGCCCGAGGCAGTACCAGTAGGGACACACTTTAAATTCTGTCACCACCACTTTGAAGTTGACAACTGCAGGGGGTTTTGAGAAACTGTGATCATTTTCTTGAAAGTCAATAGAGAGGTTCATAATGCTGTAGATAAATTCAATACTTATCATCTGGGTCTCACTGGAGTACGCCTTTTACTGGGGAACATTATTGATGGAGAAGCAGCCTTGAGTTTAAAATCCACTCTATATCCTTTGGTGCATTTCTTGTTAAGTTGTGTTCTTGTCAGTCTGCTGTGGATATTTTGCCAAATTTCAAGTCATGATGATTTATTAAGCGATACGTAGAATTCCTCAGACAAAACTTTATATGAATGCATTTTTTTTTACTGTTTTCTTACGTTATTTAAAACATTGTTCTTGTCATGGCTGTATGTAAAGACCATTACCTGTATAAAAGACGAAATGGCTCCATAAAGTCCCATTTAAAGGCGCCTTATGTTGTGTTTTTCAAGCCAGACTCTGTAAACTCAGAATCAGGTGCTGAAAGTCCCACACATACCCACACACAGTGATACGGTTTTAAAGCATCAGGTAACTAATTACAGCTGAAAACAGTAGAGAAATAATTACTGGACAGTAGAACAAAAGATAAAAACGATTTGAATCAGCAAAATTCAACAATGGAGAAAGTTGCCTGAGGTTTGTTTTAGTTTAAATTTTGGCGAATGTCCCATTTAAAACAGGGGTGCCACAATAGTAGTCGACTTCTCCTTAAAACACCACTGTACCTTCCACCTTTCTGCCCTTTACGCACATGCTTGCTGTGCGGCAGCTCCTTCGTGCTTCGGGACCAGAGGAGCAAAACTCTTTTGCAGCTGAAGCAAATAGCAGTTTAGAAAACTTACAGGAATGTTGCACTTTATGCTGCAGTTAAAGAAAAAAGTTTGTTGCTACAAGCTGCAAATGTAATTAAAAGTTGAATAAACTATCATCCTGTCTTTATTTTTAGTTGGCACATACCTTAAACATGTCAAGCTGTAAGCTAATGATGGTTATATAAGAGCAGCTGCATGCTGGTTCAATAAGCTGTGGAAGCGTATGCATCATATTCATGATAATTGTTTGGTTTTTGAGTAGAGGTGGTTGATATAATCTCAAATTATAGTAAAAATATTTCTGGGAAATTTGTATTAATAATATTTAGAACAAGATATGTAAATTTAAAAAGAACTAATTTAATCTGTGAGTGTTGTAGCATTATTTATTATTGCAAACACATTTTTCATCTTTCGGATATTTGATCTGTTGTGTAAGTAATCGTGCACACTGGTGATTGTGCATATCCTATGACTTCATGCCTTTTTCTTTGCATCGTAACACAGTTTTTAATCACACACAACATTGTACTTTATTATCCAGGGTTGGTTTTTGGTCAAAGAAAATTTTTCTTTCTTTTTTCATTTCCTGACAGCGATGGTGTTTATTTTGAAGGTACAAGTATACTCTGTATGAAGAGTTTGTTACTAGTACTCAGAAAAATGAAATTACTGACTGAAAAAAAAAAAGATCTCAAGTGAAAAAATATTTAAGAACTAGATAAACGTTGCACAAATCACTTTCTAAATTTCAGGTTTATCATTTTACTAATAAGAGCTACCTTAGTTTGCTTCATAAATACACCAAAATATTTATTTTACCCCAAGTCACACATAGTCATATATAACTAAAAAGTTGAAAAACCTCATTATGTCAAACATTTTGTTCCATAAATTTAATCTGCATCAACCCAAAGTACCCCTCAGATAGAGGATTTGTTCTGTATTAATCAGCTGGATGACACTGTGAATTAAGACTGCTCATAATGTGTTTATTTTCTAGAAGAATCCCAGTCTCAGTGATTTCCATGCAAAGCAATAAGTCTTCATTGCAGCCTCAGCTGTCAACAATTTGTGCACTAAAACTCTAAGATGAAATCGCTTTAGGATTGATCACAGTGTGATAAAGGTTCGCAATATCTGTTACACAATTTAAAGGAAAAAAAGAGTCAATTCCTGCACCCACCTCTCACCTCTAATCTGATTTACAAAAAGGATGACGTTTTGGACCAAAGGACCGTTCTCCTTGGGACCGAAAACGTTGTCCGTTTTAATAAATCAGCCAGTGCAAGGATGAGAAGTGCGCGCTGAAATTGACTTTTTTTCTCCTTTAAATTGGACTTTTGAGGGCAATTCCCAGCATCGTAAAAGAGATTAAGCAAGTGAGGTGCGAGGTGCTTGCTACTTGTCAATATTTATTACACAGCCATAATAAAAGAAACAATATAAGCTATCGTACTTTGAGCAGGTTTTGTAATACATCATTTGCCAGGGTTTTTCATGCAGGATATGGCACACAAAAAAATCAGCTGTTGTAGATTTTCTCCTAAAGACTTAGTCATTTCTGTTTTATTTCTAGTCTTTTGTTTGGATTGCTATTCTTTACAAAGCTGTGAGAAATATATAACACTGTTTTCATTTATGCAAATGGTTTTAAATGGGTTAACTCAGATTTTTTTTAAGTGGATTGCTGCTGTGGAAATATTATGAACTGTTTACATCTTACCTGTCATAGTTAGCTCTATGAATTACCTGAGTTTAGGGAAACAGAGATTGACTTTGACCAGATTAACAAACTAAGAGTTAGTCATGGCAGAACCATGACTAACTCTCATGAAACAGCAATCATCTCAAAGATTTCATAGTGGCTTGTTAGAAACTACTGTCATTTAGTGTTTTGTTTTAGAGTACAGACTTGCAGACTAGGCTACTCTAAGTACATTAAAGTTATTCAAATCCATGCATATGACTTTCCGTAAAAGATCACAGTGTAGGGAGACAGTTTATCCAGATTATAAGGTTTGCCATTGTATTCCTGCTAGCAGATATCTGAATATCATTGGTTTATTTTATAAATGCTGTTTTATACTAGTCTAGTAAACTAGACCATCAGTTCTGCTCTGCAGACTTTGGTCTAGCCACGCTCATTGGAACCTCTGCAGCCCACTGATTGGTCCGGTCAGTCTCAAACCGGGCCAATCACAACGCTTAAACAGGTTGGAGGATGGGACTCGCCGATGACTTCACGCTCTGACTGAATTTAAACAACATTGTGGCAGTGCGGGAACTGCGTTCATTTGAAACGTCTTTATTATCAACTTTGGGCGATTTAGGTTTGAGCTTTTCTCTAGGACGTGAACAGATAGAGGCACTTAAGTCTTTTATTTTGAGAGAGGATTTATTGGCCGCTTTGCCGACAGGATACAGTAAAAGTTCAATCTACCAGCTGAATCCTGTTGTTGCTAAATGGCTCTAGTGCTATCCAATAGCATGTGAAGACAGTTTGATTGACAACCATTGATCCCGCCCCTATAAATGAGTCGTTTCAGTGGACCATGGCCAGGTTTACCAGGCTAGTTTTATACAAGTCCCTGTATGCAAACACTCTTTATTTATTTATGTGCCTTGCCTCGCTTCCTCCGGATCTGGGTTGTGGGGACAGCATCCCTAGTAGAGCATCCCAGGCCATCATCTCCCCGGCCAAGTTTGCCAGTTCCTTCACTGGGACGCCAAGGCGTTCCTTGGCCAACCTGGAGATCTACTTCCTTCAGTTTATCCTGGGTCGACGTGGGGGCCTCCTGCTGGCAGGACATGCCTAAAACACCTTCCGAGGGAGGCGTTCAGGAGACATCTTAACTAGATGCCTGAACCACCTCAACTGACTCCTCTCGATATGGAGGAGCTCTACTCCGAGTCCCTCCCGAATGTCTGAGCTCCTCACCCTATCTCTAAGGCTGAGCCCAGCCACCCTGCAAAGGAAACTCATTTCAGACGCTTGTGTTCACGATCTTGTTCTTTTGGTCATTCCCTAAAGATCATGACCAAAGGTGAGGATTGGGAAATAAATTGATTGGAGCCTTGCTTTCTGGCTCACCTCACTCTTCACCACAGCAGATCACTGGATCATCACAGCAGATGCTGAACCAATCAGCTTGTTGATCTCCTGCTCCCTCCTTCCCTCACTCGTGAACAAGACCCTGAGATACTCAAACTCCTTTTCAAAACAACTATAATGATGGCAACTTTATGCAGTGCTCTGGCCTGCTTTAACTATGACTGGTGACTGATTATATTTCCTTACAGTAAGCAGAGAGAAAGCAAAACTAACTCAGAGATTTTAAACATGATGCTCTTATTTTTTTGGTTGTTGGTCTCTTTGAGTCCGCCTCCAGCTGCTGATGAAAGTAATTATTTCCTCCTGCCCAGAAAATGGTAAATGGCCTGTTTGTTTATCGCGCTTTTTGAAGTCCAAGGACTCCCAAACACTACATTTAATCATTCACCCATTCACACACATTCACACGCTGAGGGCAGTGAGCTACACTGTAGTCACAGCTGCCCTGGGGGCAGACTGTCAGAAGCTGGAGTCGCTGCACACAGTCTGGCACCACTGGGCCTTCCTGACCACCAGCAGCAGACAAGGTGGGCGAAGTGTCTTGCCCAAGGACACAACAGCAAGGTAACCCAGTCAAAGCTGATATCGAGCCGGCGAATCTCCGTCTGCCAGACGGCCACCCTACCTACTGAGCTACATGTCACCCCAGGAAAGACAGTGTGTGAACAGTAGAGAGCAGGAGATGAGTGTTGTAAGATGGCAGAAATTCACTTTGGTCTCCACCTAGCTCAGACTTACTTTTAACTTGTCTTTTCAGTCTGAGCTAATGAATGTTTCTCCAAATTGAAGTAATCAACAATATCAACTCACTTCTAAAGGTCTGAACTATCCCTAAGATGAAACAACCTCGAATCTTGTTTTGACTGAGAGTCGTAGTAGTTAACCACACCAACCCATTCGTTCTCTATACGTTCTTTATTCAGTTCAGGGCAGCAAGGGACCGGGTCCTATCACGGCTGCTTATAGAGTGAAGGGCGAGGTACACCCGGGTCACCAATCCATCTCAGGACTAATTAATACACCAGGTTTGTTAAATCAATACTTAAATCAATCAGGAAAAAAATGTGGTTTATTGGACAGTTATGTTCTGCCTGGGTGCAGCGGGCCGTCGCTATGTGTTTAGCCTACAGACATGGGGGAGTTATGAATGTTTCATCCAACTTTTGCCAGGAAAGCGAACAGGCATATTTCCTAAACCCATTTCTTTAATACAGGCAGTTGGCCCAGCTCAAGTAAATTTATTTTAGATCACATTTATGACTCTTTGCTGTATTAAAGTTAAGTATGCATTATAAAGTGAAAGTGTATAAAATTACCTGTCATGGTTTTCCATGGAATAACTCCCTCAGTACAGGTATACATAAAGAAAAAAGTAAAAATAATTAGGATGAAATTATGGTTGAACATGCTGTATGGGTCAGATAGATGTCTAGTTTGTTTAGAACATATACAGGTCTTATATTTATACAACCTGAGCTACATGTTTCCTACTGGGCTGGTTTATGTCTGTTGGCGTCTTTGCCACGGCGACATTTCATTCATCCAGTAAATTAAATGTAAAAATGAGAAACTATTGCACCTGCAGGAATAGTGGCACCTCCCTTCAATGCATTTTGCAAAAAAGTGTTAAAAAATTAATATAAAGGCCAGAAAAAATAAGATTGTTACTTTTAATGCAGGTGAAGTGATTGCAGCCTACTTGACCCTCAGAAAACTCATTTCCTGCTGCTGAAAAATGCCTTTAATAAGTTATTAGCTCCTTAGCATTCCATCAGTGCATGTGGAAACATGCTGCGTGTTTGTATTACACATGATGCTACAGTTGGTTCAGGACTAATTCATTAATAATTTAATTGATAATGTTTGCTATGATTTATCTCCATCATTTTTTGAAATCTTTTACTGGATGATTCTGCTTTAATTCTTATGCTGCAGTATGAACATTTTGGGGCTCTGTTTCCTGCCTAATGTGCACCTCAGGGCGTTTTCACAACTTCTTTTAGCCTTAAAAACAGAAACAAAGACTATTTTCTACCACAAATCTATGCTGTTTAAAGTCATTCATGTTTTCTGTCTTTTGTAAAGATTACCACTAACAAGTCTGGAACCAGCCTTTCCCATCTTTTTATTTAGCTTTGATTGCGATAGCGTTGCATGGCGCTGCTGTGTCACACAGCAATTTAGCCGTTTATTGTGTGCTGGGAGAAAGAGCCGGCTGTGAAAATCACAGAAGATGAAGCAGAACGTTCCTCTCCCTGTGTGTGTCCAGACTGATCTCCCTGAAACAAAAGCCCAGGAGGAGCATTATGAGGTCAATGTCTACGCCTAAATATGCATGATATGCAAACTAAAGAGTCCTGGGTAGTTCTCTGCTGGAGTTGAAGTGCTACAACGCCGGTCTCTTAAGGAACATTAAAGCTGAGGCTCGTTTTTCCTCGCTGGGAGTCGATGGGAGGTTTTCCTGTTGTAAAGACGTCCAATTAGAGCACAACTGCACACAGAAGGGTGATTTAACACCATTATCATGTGGGCAGAGATTGCCCTTTGCTTTGTCAAATTACTGACCACACCCATATGTTGTGTTCACAACGCTCCTGGTTCCTTTTTCTATGAAGAAACAAAACCGCAATGTGTCACTAACTATGATCTGTGAGTATCGTAACAAAAACCAAGCTCGCTTTAAAGGTTTGCTGATAGTAACCCTTAATACACATTTAGGAATATAATGACCTTCTGAGCAAAACACTTATCTGACCAATTCAATTTGATTCCAGCTGAAAATTTGCATAATTTTTGCAGTTTTGTGTCTCCGACTAGCCGCTAACAGTCACAGCCCAGTGAGATACAAAGACAGATATTCACTCTCTCATAACTTTGAGTTGATTTACATAAAACACCTACTTCCCCACCAAGACATCCCCAGAAGAATCATGTGGTCCTGTGGGAAACGTTAAGCTCTGATGACACGTTGTGATTCAGTGTGCGTTTTCATGACCGCATGCCTCGCAGCATAGCAGAGAAACGTGTTTGCACTTCCTGTGCTGTGTGTGTGTGTGTGTGATGGTGTGTGTGTGCGTGGGCTCAGCTCAGACATTTTGCTCTGCAGAGCAGCTGAAGTGTGGAAAGCTGTTTTCAGCAGTGAAGAGCAGCAAACAATTAATGGCAAAACACATTAAGAACCGCTTTGATTTGCTCAGACGGCGGACATCCTCATCACATGGTCTGCTTCGGTAAATAAACCCCCAAATTCTGCACCAAGCATTGAGATGGCCACAGAAAATGTTCACAACTGACAGGTTTTTACTGAAAATAGGAAAAAGGAATCGTTTTACTAAATAGTTTTCAATTAGGACATATTTTTAGACATTTAGTTAGAGGGTGGTGGTGTGCATGTGTGGCCGAAGCCGACACTTCTCTAAAATAATTACCCATGAAAACAATCTACTGAATATGTGTTGTTTTAATAAATAACACATGTATGTATCTTATATTAAAATACAATTTTATTTTTCCTGCCACTGGCTTTTTGTTGTTCTGTGAAGAGAAAAGTTGTTCTAAGAAGTAGAATAGAGTCCAGATTAGACCAGATGCATCATTTCTCATTGTTCCTCCACAATGACAACACTTGATCTATCATTGTGGTTTGTCTTCATGAACATCATGAGTAGATTCTGAAATAATAAGTATTAAGCTCTAAAAATGTAGAGATGATGTAACTAAAACTTACAATGAGTCAAATCCCTCTCCATAACGATGACATTCACTGAAATATGCAGTAATAAGTTTCTAGGCATTTGACTGAATAATGGATTTTATGGGCAAATTTCTCTTTTAGAAAAGACTTAAATAAACAATATTCTTACTTGCAAATGTATTTGCCATTCTTCAGTGAATTTGTTTCATTTATAGGGATGTAAAACATTTATTGGAAAAGATATTTAAACTCTTTGCATGCAGAATGTATGACAGAACAATGGTTTTTACCATTTTCCAGTTTCAAGATTAAAGTGAAAATTCTGAAATTGTAGCTAAACATTACAAAGATGAAGGGGGAAAGACACACTGTTGATAAAACACTTGAAGAAATGCCTCAAAGTGCCCAGAAAGAAGTCAACATCTAAAGTCAAGAAAAAATTTAAATGTCGGAAAACCAACAAAATGTTAAGTATAAAGTCGAAATGTTTAGTAAAAAAAATCTGAATTTTAAAGATAAAGGCAAACTTTCAAGACAAAGGCAACATGTCTGAATGCAGAACATCCAGAAAAATGTCAAGATAAAAATGTAATCATGTTGAAAAAAGGGAAACGTAGAGGAAAAAAGTTGAAATATTAAGAAAAATGTCCAAATGTCTTTTAAAATCAATAAATTTCAGGATCATTTCAAAATATGGAGAAAATTGTGAAAATACTTTTTTTTTTCCAAAATAAAGTAGAAATTTTGGGGATTAAGTTGTGATTTTAAGAAAAATAAAAAATACCCACAATGCCATGTGTAAATGATTAATGGTGACTCCAGACATGTTTTAATAGTTACTGTGCGTTTTACCCACACAGTGACTTACATCTGGAGACAAGAACTTGTAAATGTCATGTTAATATTTATAGACCGACTGAAGTTTAACTTGCATCGTTTAAACAAAACAATCATGATTTCCATAAGCTTCAGATGATCTGTGACTATTTCGAGGTGTGTGTGTGTGTGTTTGTGCGTGTGTGTGTGTGTGTGTGTGTGTGTGTGTGTGTGTGTGTGTGTGCATTTGTGTGTTTAGTTCTAATTTAACTCATTTTCAACATTTCAATCTTAGTCTTGAAATTTAAACTCAATTTTTTTTTAAAGTATATATTTTCTTCTGTGAGGCTTCTGTAAAACTTTCTTGAATGAATGCATTGCTTAGAAACATATTTGAGGACAAACACAATCATAAAATAACTTTGTAAATGTCAGTTTTATTCAAATCGCACTTTTTAACAACCATTTAACCAAAAACATTACAATATTTTCTTATTTCTGTTCCTTTATGACTCTAAAATCAAATGTTTATGGGAACAGTTTTACTGTATTGGGACTTACTGGAGCTTCTTTGCCTTTTTTTTCCTATTTATTAATATTAAACATGACCTGAAGCAATAGGAGCAAAACACAACACACCATACAACATTTAGATTTATGCAAATAAACATGTCCTAGTTTATCTTTGTTACTGAGAAGGTTTGAGTTCATGCCAACACGTTCTCTGTTTTATGTGTCATGTCTACGCTGTTAATCTCCCACCAACGTTCTGCTTGAGAAAGTGGTTTCATGGCTGGAAAAACTTTGTGTTCTTTTCTCATTTAGTCCAGAGCTGAGTCTACCTTTTTACATGCACTAAGCCTCCTCGGTGTCAGTGGTGCGCGGGCTGTTCGGTCCCCAGGCTAAGATTGAGAAAAACAACATGTTGAGGAGGTGGCTGTGGGTGTGCAGACCTGTAAATGTGGTCAAGATGGCCGTACGCAAATTATGGAAAGCGGTTTGGAGTCATCCTGTATTCAAGATGTTGGGGGGATAGAAAGGCGTTAGCGATTTGTCTCATTTCAGTTTGCTGCTTGTAGCAATCTTCATCCCACAGACAGGAGACAGATTAGGAGCAAAGCCAAAACAAAGCATCACTGTGTGCTTTCACAGAAACTTGGCACTGATTTTATTACATCTCTAGAACTCTGAAGGAGTTCTTTTAAAAGATTTGATGTTTTTGGTGGTGGATAAAGTCACAAACACGTCACAACTGGGTTAACTGCAAAGGTTTTAGCATCAAATTTTAATCATTTTTTTACCCATCAAGTCATTTGTTTATCTATTGTGACTATGGGTAAACAATTCTGATACAATGACAAATGAATGAGTTGCATTAACAAAGAAACAGTCCAATTATAAATAAAAATGGAGATTTTATTCCTGGACAGCTTAAGATCCAAAAGTTGTTTGGATCCGAAGGTTGTGAAACGTCACGAGATTATTTCCAGAAATCAAATAGAGCTGAAAAGTACTCTGTAGATCACACCAACCTAGCATAACGCCGATGGTGTGATGGAGTCATAGCCAAATCACAAGACCAGCGTGGGCAGTACTGCCCCAGGTTCTTGACCAGCACAACCCCACAGCACGGATACACTGACACCATGCTTGACCCAGGACCCTGACATGGTGCTACCACAATCATGAAACATCACGTCAGAAGCTTGGTGCATGCTCCATATCACATGTAATGCAGAGCCCACTGTATTCTTAAATCGTTCTGTAAGGAAGAAGATCTTCACAGTCCATCTAAATTCTGGCAGATTTTTAACCATTTTTAGGGTCTTGAAGAAGCATTAGTGATTTTGCTGATGTTTTGTTAAACATTCTGCAGTTTTAGAGTTTATGTACTCTCCTAAACCTATTGTGCATGAGTTTTTCCAAAATGCTGGACCCAATGCAAGGGCACTTTAACAGTTTGATAAATGTGTAAGGATGATGAGATCAGCTCAGTCGCTGTAGCGGGCATCTAGAAGGAAAGGCAGGGACAGTAATGATGGCTCCATAAAAGAGGATAATAGAATCTTGACTGAATGATAATCATCCTTGTAGTTTTCTTTCAAGTTTATAATCAAGCATGTAATCAAGCCTGATGATCAGGAAATAGATGATGATGGTCAGCAAAGCAGGTAAGAGGGAAGCAGCATGATCATGGCTGCAGGGAATAGTGAAGGATAATCTAAAATTGAGGTGAGTGTTAGGTTTCAGATGGTGCAGAGGTACAGGGATCTAAAAGGAGGGATGATGGGTGGATATGCAGGTGAGTTTGTGAATGGGAACAGAGGGCAGACAGGAGAAAGGTTCCTTTACTGAGGGAGTTCGGTATTGGCAACTGGAAAAAGGCAAAAGAGAGAGTGTTGGAGCAGCTAACACAAAAGAAGCAATCAATCCCCAAAAATCCAATTATCCAATCCAGTAAACAAATCCAAAGTCTTAACAGGTGTTTGATAAGTCAAGCTAGGGTCATGGCACAAGAGAACAATAAAAAACAACCTAAAACTTACAATGCTGATGCGTAGGAGGTGGACGGATGAGTCGATTAAAACAGACAGTCGGGTTAGTGATCAGGTAACAGAAACCTGGCATGAAAATCACTGGAACTCAGAAACGGAACTACTGGGGAACAGACATGCTTTAAAACGCAGATACTCAACTAAATAGACGTTTTCAGGCTAATTCTCACTCAGTGTCTGATCACACTGCTGATGGACACAACAGGGACAGAAGTGACAGAGAGAGAAAAATGTTTCTCAGACTGAGCTGCAGGTCTTAACGGCTAAAGGACAAAGTCAATTCCAAAATCTAAAACTAGACTGGAGCTCGCTAAGTGCTAAAAAAAAAACACACTAGTATTGCCTTCTCAGAGTCATTTGTCCCCAGGAGGAACATTATTCTTATTTTTCAAAAAAAAGTATTGATTTTAATGCTGATCAACTGGGTTCACTGTATGTAGGCTGGTGGTGGTGATGTATAGGAGTATAAAACAAAGCAATCTGAGAGTTTTAACCCTGAACTTTCATTTAATTTACTGGTTTACCCTCTAGGATCAATAAGGAATAAAAAGTGATTGAGTACCACGTTGTCAGGGTGGAGCGATAGAGACGTTTGGATGCAAATGCTGCACAGTAGTGTTGCTGCAGCAGAGAATCAGTGTGATCTCTCACCACACTCCTCTGCACTCCTCCATCCGTCATGTCCTCCAGCAGCACAAGAACAATTGTTTCCAGAGCAGGCAGCATCACGTTTAAGCCTCTCTTTATAGGCCTCAGCTAATTGTCGACCAAATTAAGCATCATCCATGCGATCATTTACAAAAGATAATTGACTTATTCAGTGTGCAATTCACCCACCCTTAAGAAGCTTTTGCTCTTTGTAGAGAGGGATCTTTGCGCTTCGCCTCCCGTGCGTCATTAATGCCTCTGTGAGTCAGCAGTACCTGACACGTTCACATGAACAGAGAGAGGAAGCTGTTCACCTCACAGGCAGTTGGGGTTGTGACAAAAGAAGAAGGCATGTCAGCTGTAGGAAATCACTTTCAGCAGATTTCCAGAGGGCTCAGTGAGGCGTGCTGTGGATTTTATGGACAAATTAACACTTACCTCCTGTACTAGTGCAACAATAAAAAGGATGCAATGACCCCAGATAGGTTTTAGTTTCTCTGATAATGAATTGTAAAAGATTTTATTGGGCGCAGGCACAGTAGCGGGTGTGGAATTGTTATTTTTGAAGATTTATGTGAAGTTTTGTTATTTGGTGCAGACAGAAATCACACATGAGCTTGCAGTTTGTTTGTTTTTTTACATTCTTGTGCAAGTTCCATTCCTAGATATCCTGAAGTGTGCACGAAAATTAAGCTTTCAATTTAAATCAAGAATTATGAATAAAACTGGAAAAAAATTGAGACATTTATATTAATTTAAACACAGAAACTGAGGGCCTTCAAAGTCAAGTCTGGATTTTCATCACTTATTAATTCTTAATCTTCAGCTTCTTTCGCATTTGTTACTGAGTGTATTTTGTAAACACATCGATTTCAAAATAAATTCAAACTTGGGGAAAATGAACTGATTACAGGAGTTTTAAACTCGGTTCCTTGGGGGCCCACTGTCCTGCAAGTTTCTAGTTGTTTCTCTGCTCCAACACACCAGATTCAAATAGTTTAATTACTTCCTCAGCAGGTCATCAACTCTTGCAAATGCCTCTTAATGACCCTTTAATTTAAATCAGATGTGCTGAAGCAGTAAAACATCTAAAACATGCAGGGCGGTGGGCCTCGAAGACCAGAGTTTGACACTTATGGATTAAAATAAAAAATGATGTGAGATCATTTCATTTTCAAGCTACCGTGTTCAACGAATGACCTTACTGAAAAGACAAACTCTTTCCCGAGTGGAAATGTTCTGGTTAAGATTTTTTGTCTGGATGCTGATCCCAGTCATTAGCTGACTTCCAGTACGTTAAGTTTTTATATCCAGTGCATGTGAATTTCTGTGGAGGATCACAGTGTAGGGAGACAGTTTGTCCTCACTGATCACAAGATCACACTGTTTTACATAGCAGTCGGTGGAAATATTGTTTATTGATCTCAGATGTGTTTTTGTTAAAGACAGTTTCAAAGAGGATTTGCACACGACACAGACACACAAACAGCAGCAGCTGATGTTAAAACAGCTGACAATGTTTGAAAACAGTGTTACTAACAGTGTTTTTAAATTGTGTTGAAAACAGTGAGTGTGAAGGCAGCTCTATGCAGTGTTCTGATGTCCTTTGATTTTAAACATGACACAATATTTTCATTGTTTGTTGGTCTACTTCAGCCTGATGGAAGTGTTTTTTTTCCTCCAGACCAGAAAACGATTGGTGCCAAATCACAGCAGAGCTGATGTAAAACCATTGACAGAAGGTCAACAATAGAGGTCACATTCTGAGTGTCGCTATTCTGATCAACAAAAAATGCCTCGATCTGAACTCTGATCAGGTCAATTTTGGACCTCGTTTTTCTGTGATCCTTACAATCTGGCTAAACTGCCATCAATAAGCTGAATCTTGGTACCAAACCCCATCATCCTGTGCAGCTCTCTTAGTGTTTTACCTCACATGGGTTCAGAATAATGCTGAAGAATGACTCATCCGACCAAATCACTTTGTTCACAACTGTAGCTGAGTGCCTATTATTTTTCTGCCACAGAACTCTCACCTGTATCTCTACATTGAAGAGTTTATGCTCTGCAGCATGAATGCTGCAGCTTCCTAAGAAGCAGATGTCTGTTTTTACTGAAACCTAATGCCGGCTGAACTACAGTATCGTTGTGAAAGAAGCTCCTAGAACACAGACTGACAATAAACATCGTTTTAGAATCACCTAGACCTTTTACTTATTTCAACTTGGTACAAAATTAAAAGCCCATTTCAGGTTTCAGGTTTCATTTTTGCACCCATTCAGTTGAGATTTTTCCTGTAATATTTTTTCTGCCATGTTTCTCTTCCCTTTTATCTGGATACAGTTTTTGACCTTGTTGCTATTTTTTACCCTCTTGTTATAATGTATTGAATTATTTGACATATGCATAATTTTTTGAACTTATACTTAAAGAGGAAAAGTTCTTCTTTTATTGGGTCAAACATAGAACCCTGTAATTTATAATTAGCTGCTTTTGACTATGAGAACAGCGCCCCGGTATACCTTTCGACAGACACCCTAAATTACTGCAGATTTCATGAGATATCACAGCCTGCATGGATCTGCAGCACCAAGAGAAACCCGACAGACTCTGGCTGTTGTTGACGGTGCTGCCGCCTGGCTGTCAGCTCGCCTGACCATCCAGCAGCAGCACCAGCAGCTGGAGGGATAAAGATCGAGTGGATGGGAGGTGACAAGTGGAGATGGTTGAATTTGTGCACTATAGCAGCCCACCAGTGCCAATCAGAACTGACTCATGCAGCAGCTCTCTGTGTCGGAGGAGGACAGTTGTGTCAGTTTGTGTTGCACCATGACCAGTGGGACTGCAGATGTGATAGTAAGGTCCATATTGGGTTTAAAAGTCTACTTTTAGATTTGCAAAGGAAGGAGGAAATGTCTTTTATACATTTGTTAGATGTGAATTTTCTAGGAGGGTGGTTAAATGTGGAATAACTTATTTTTTCATTTGATATTTTTGTCAAATGGCCTTTTTTAAAGTGAAGATGTAATTTATAGTGACAAACCAGTTATCAGTGGACTCTGCATTATTCCTTACATCACATTTTCACTTCTAGTGTTGTATTTACTTCAGTTTACCCAGTTAATCAAATCAAATCAAATCAAACTTTATTTATATAGCACCTTTCATGTCCCAGCAAGCAACACAAAGTGCTTGACAGATTAAAATGACCCATACAACCCACATTCCCTCCCTTTCCCACACATAGAACAATTATGACACTCTCCCCTCCCAGTCCACAACCCATTCCCAGGCACACATACACCCACACATACACATCAAAACCACAGTAAACACTACGTTGAGCTCAGATGGCTCCAGTAATGAGCAACATGCCATCAAGTGGGCCCAAGTTAAACTAAACTTAACCCAACACCTGCTGCAATTACACCAAATATTGATGTAAATCAGTGCACATGGTTACCTATGGAGCTCTGTTAAGGTAAAAAAAATATATATATACCTTCAACATCATCTTTGCTGAAATGAGTTTCCTCCGTAGGGTGGCCGGGCTCAGCCTTAGGGATAGGGTGAGGAGCTCGGACATTCGGGAGAGACTCGGAGTAGAACCGCTGCTCCTCCATATCGAAAGGAGCCAGTTGAGGTGGTTTGGGCATCTGGTAAGGATGCCTCCTGGACGCCTCCCTCGGGAGGTGTTCTGGGCATGTCCTGCCGGCAGGAGGTCCCCAGGACAAGCTGGAGGAAATACATCTTCAGTTTGGCCTGGGAACGCCTGGGTGTCCCAACTGAGGAGCTGGTGGACTTGGCCGGGGAGAAGGTGGCCTGGGCTGCCCGACTTGGAATGCTGCCCCCGCGACCCGGACCCGGATAAGCGGAAGAAGGCGAGGCAAGGCGAGGCGATGCGAGGCGAACGTCATCTTTAATCAAACCATGTCTTTTTCCTGAAACAAATAACTGGTTTTAATTTGCAGCTGGTGCCAAGTATTTAGGGACCGTCTAAAAAGTGCAACACCCTGCCACTAATATCTTCCTTAACTGATCCTGCTGACAAAAAAAATGTACAGTAGTCCCCAAGTGCCTCGTGTTATGTATGCCACAAAAATTATATAAGAAAAATAATGACCCCTATTAGGGAAATAAGATGTCCAGTAACTGAACTCAAACTGGAGCATGACCAATGCCATCTGGGCTCACACTGATTATAAATAAATGTCATGCAAAAATATTTTTCTAAAACTAAATGCAGGAACCACAGAGTGATGGATTGTTGATGGAAGTGACAATCTGTTCATGTCTGTCCAACTTTATTGAACCTATGCTCAGATCTGTATGCGTGGTGTCTTACAAAAGTTCTCATTTGACCCGTATTGATTGTCATAGTAACCTAAATGGAGATGGTTAAAAGAGAGAAACGGTGCCTGTAATTGTTTATATTATTGAATGTCGTCCATGTTGTTAATGTATTTTAAATAATGATATATTATTTCTGCAATCTAGACTAAATCATATTTTATTTAATCACTTTGATATAGGGAATTTAACCAGCCCCCTTTGTGCTGCAAGTTAACAAACTGCCACCATGGTCAAATACATGTTAACATGATTCTTCTAATATTTTGATTTAAAATAACTAAGACTCTCTTGTGACTTTTATAAGACCTTTAATTTATTTACTATAATAAATGTGTCTAAAATTATTCACATAAGCCGTGCACTGTGATGTTGAGTTTTAAAACAAACTGATTAATTAAGGTGAATACGGCTGGGACTTCTCATTAAAAGGAGCCAGCTATCATATGGTTATTTTTAAGCTCCACAGAGAGCTGGATTCATAATAAAATGGGCAATTTCACCTAAGTCCCCCCTCAGGGTAACTGGTAAACTAAAGAGGGATTTGATATGAGGGGTGCGAGGGCTTTGATGGTGTGTTATCAGCTGAGTAATTTGCTCGTGTATAAACATGAATTACTGTTATCTAAGTGCCCCCTGACAGTCGATTGGCTCCTCATTAGGCCTGTGTGAAATGAGATTAGCAACGAGCCTCTAAATTATGATCCAATCCCAGAACACATAATCTCTCACACACACTGTAAACCTTCTCCTTCCATTTCTGGCTTCTTTTTTCAAATCTGTCCACGTCTTTCCTGCTTTCTTCCTCGCTCTCCACATCTCTCCTCACTTGACCTTTGTCTCGTTGTGTTGCTCTCAGGGTGTAACTGCAGTGGGAGATCAGACGAGTGTGTGTTTGACCTGGAGCAGTACAGGAGCACCGGCAGCGGGGGGCGCTGTGTGAGCTGCAGAGACAACACGAACGGGCCCCACTGTGAGCGCTGCAGAGATAACCACTACAGGAGCGTCCCAGAGGAGCCCTGCCTGCCCTGCAACTGCAACATCAATGGTTTGTTGCAATTAGAAGAACACTAATTGTTTTGATAATACTTTAAGTCCCAGTTTTAATCCGTAGCAACATCATTACCTGCTGTTTTTTTTTTTGTTTGTTTGTTTTGTTTCCTCTAGTGTATGAAATGATAATCATGGTTAAATTGGAACCATAGGATGCATAGGATTACTGCTACAAAACAGCTGCCTAAAAGTGGAGTTTAAAAAATATTCATAATTTATGTGATTTGAACACCCAATCACGTTAATAATCGCTTGATCATTAGAGAAAAATTTTCACTCAGTTGTGTTGGTGTAATTGGATCTTGTTAACTTGCTAAAAAATGATCCGTGAAGAGGCTCAGAGCTCATTAGGCGTTGTGTGTTTCTTTTGTTGGAGAGACGATAAAATATTCAGCCACAATAATCAGGATGAAAAAATATTTAAAAAAAGAACAAAAACATGCTATGTCTTTTCCCCTTTCATATAAATATGGTAAGTTGTTTTGATGGAGCTGTTGGGGTCCGTTACATTGATCAAAGGTTAGAACAGACTCCATCAGGCCTCCTCTTTCTGCCCCAGACGCTCTTCTGTTTTTCTGTCCATTAACTAAAGCTACTTCAGCTACAACTTTGCTGCAAGGTTACATTCTGCTCTATGAAGCTTTCCTTCAAGGTTTGTGATCAGAAATTCAATATAAAGTTTTTCTGTTAGTTCCATTGTGACGAATTACTAATGATCCATTTCACGTAATTACTAAAAAACCTTATAGGTTTATTTCCCTTCAAAGTGCTGTCCACTTTCCACACTGTTTTCCTCTAAGCTTTTTCCACATATAGTAATGTGAAAAAGTGTTCTCACTCTTAGAGATTTCTTCTATTTTTGCTTTTTAAAACAGTTTCAGATCAGCAAAGATAACCTGAGTAAAGACACGTTTTTAAATGAGGATTTCTATTACACCCATCCATCACACTGCCACCACCATGTTTGACTGTTGGTGTGATGTTTTGAGAAATAAATTCTTAGTTTTACACCAGATTTAATGGGACACCTTCTAAAAAAGAGCCATGGGGGTCATCATGATGTTCTTTGGCGAGTGTGAGACGAGAAGTTTGTGCACTTTTTGGTCAGCAGAGGTTTTGGCCTTTTAACTCTCGCCCTCACCCCCCAGGGAGGCCTGCAGTTATCCTGAAAGTTACGTCTTCAGAACAGGGTGTGATGTGTTACTTTTTGAGATCTTTTAGCCTACTTCATGTTGTAATACAAGTTCTGTTCCACTGATTTCTACATGTCTGGTGGTAATCAGGTCGTGAAACTTGAAGTCAGCTTTCCAAACAATGCGGTTAATCACAATTAATTCATCATTTAACAAGTCAGGCAATTAGTTCTCTAAATTGCTTCAGGTTTTTTTCCCAAGTCATTATTTGAAAACTGCATTTTTAAAACTGTGTTTCCTGATTTGAAGCAAAAACAGTAGAAATCTGTAAAGGTGAGAATCATTTTTATAATGCTGTGTGCCGTTTTTGTCCTCTTCCTACATTATCCTTCTATTTCCCTCGCAGGCTCGGTGAGTCTGCAGTGTGATGTGGAGGGTAGGTGTGTGTGTCGAGTCGGCGTGACAGGAGAGAAGTGTGACACGTGCCGGGCTGGCTTCCACTCACTGGGACCTGGAGGCTGCAGGTGAGCGAAACACAGTCAAAAACACAGATGTACCAGAAAACACATATTCTTTCCACTGATTAACGGTCATAAAATATACTTAGAATGTTGCATAAAAACACTCACAAGATTGAGGCATAAATAAATCAGAAGGTCATGTAAATCCAGAGATTTTTCTGGATTTGCAGCAAGTGTGTGAAGGTGAACTTAAACTCAGGTGGTTTTATTCACTTGGAGGACGAGCAGGTGCGACTGGATGGCCTGCTTTACTTAAAGAGCGGACATCTATCAACGTCTCCACAAACTGTACAAGTGGCTCAGAAATCTCCAGAGTGTAGACTTCACCAAGTCTCAGTCAGAGTGTAAAAATATAAACCACTCTCATCCTCCCCAGAGATGATTAACCAATAAAGACTTCCTAAAAAGCACATATGTAATGGTCCCAAATGTCACAAAGGGACGCAGAGAGACTTTAATGCAACTAAAAGCCTCTTCAGCATCAGATAATATTGATGTTCATGGCAGAGCTGCAAGCAGAAAGTCCCTGTTCTCCAAACAGAATAGAATAAAAGTGGCTGAAATCTTATGAGAATAAAACAATAACTCTTGATTATTGATTTGCATGAACTGTTTGTGTGAGAAACAAATTCACTGTGTGGTGGTGGTGGGAGCATGGCTTGTTCTAGTTTGTTTTGTGCATGTAATGGATGTCCATCACTGACAAAACCATGTACAGCAAATTATACACATATCAGTCAGTCGAGTAAAGTCAAGGACATTCTTGAATCATCAATTCATCATTTTATTCTTAAACCTTCTTGAAGAACCTGAACGATAAAGAAGAAAAGAAAAGATTAAAGTTTTTGCAGAAAACTGATCATTTGTGTAGCATTGCGAGGTCTGGTGGCATGGTGTAATAGAAAATCATTAATAGGAAGTGTTAGGATTGAAATCGTAGAGGAAGCAAACCTCGTTGTGTCCCTGAACCCGACTGAGTGTGTTCTATTGTTATTGTAATCATGGATTCTGGGTGGATTTTTACTTAACTACTTTAAAAAAGAGGTATTTTTTTAAATTTGAGATGTGGTCTTTACACAGCAGCATCCAGGAATAAAACATCATCCTTATCTTCACAATAAATGTCTCAAAAAATGTTCCTAAAAACACAGTTTCATAAAACACTGTTGACTAGTTTTCATTCAGTTAAATCTAATCCTGCAGTAACTGCGTCTTAGCTTGTTTACATTAGGCATTATGGGTATTGTAGGTCTTTGAGCCAGTGATGATTTAGTATCTAAATTTTCTTTTAATCTCAGAATAACAACTTTATTCTTCAGGTAATAGTTTTGTCTTTTTTCATCAACATATACATTTTATTTGAAAATCAAAAAACGAAAACTTCAAAAAATATTTGGACCTATCTCAACCTTTTGACTTTATTCTGGATGGATTTGACTTTGTTTGTTCAAATCTCTCTGGTTAAACCCAACTGTTCAAATAGAAAAATTAAAATATGAATACATATTTAGCAAACTTTGCAAGATAATTGCACTTTGTAGAAAGTGTAGTGTTACACGTCTAATTAGGTAAACTGTGCTCTTATATTAGAATAAGAAAAACTGAATTATAATATAAAATTCCTTTTTCTTTGAAAATAGTCATTGTTTTTGCTTTAAAAACAATTTCAGTATGATTTTTTTTTACCTTATTATTTGATTTACAAGCATCTCATTTAAAAATAATACAATTGTTTAATCATCTGGTCATTAGCTGAGAAGGTACATTTCTCTATATGTTACTGTGCTAAAGCCTTTAGCATCTTTACCCTAAAGGTAAGAACAGTAAAAGTCTTTTGTCTAGACTTATGTGAAAGTAACTTTTTATATTTGCAAATGAAAAAAGAACATTTGAGTTATATACCTGTAATTTATCATTTACAGTCACTGTGTTCACAGATCAGTAAAACCTACAGCTTTACTTCAGTGATCAATATTAAGTTGCTATTGAATGAAATCACTATTTCTAATGATGCCATATATCTGTCATTGAAGTGTCTCTCATTTCTACAGAGTTTCTGTGTATTTCCAACATTCTTTGGTGTCGATAAGGCATATGTAGGAGGTGTTATGAACACATTTAGGCAGGAATGTGCGGTGGACAAACATAGCTGAATATTATCTCATGAGAGGAAGGAAAAACATGTCAGAATCTGTCACATATAAAAATAGAGTTGGAAACTGGAAATACTGGAAACCAGGTGGATCTGGAAGAAGGCAAGAAAGTCAGTTTTGCATTTATCAATAAATATTAGGAACATTTCCTGTTAGCAGAGATCAGTTTTTTTTAAACTCCGACATCAGCTTGTAAATTTGAAATAACTCTATTTTGTGTTTTTAATTACAAGCATTAGCCAGTAATAAGTCCTGTTGGATGATGTAAATATGTTTTATAATAAATATATTGACCCCAGTTAGATTAAAAGAATATAGTTAAATATATACAAAATTATTTTGTCTCTAATTTATTTTACCACCTCAAACTTCATAGTTCCATCCTTTTTAGGTAAACATTTGATCCTTGTAGTAATCATATCATATAAGGCAGTTTTGTTTGATAATTTTGAACCAGGACCTCCACTACTTCCAAGTACTACTTTCAGGTGGCTTGAAAAGGTAAAGTTGTTTTATAATTTAAAAAAGCAACAGATGACATTTCAGTTGACATTTACATTTAGCCGGCCTTTGGATGGGGTCTTCTTTGAAGTGGTATCAGATGTCAAGGGTCCCGAGAAACTGGATTGTTTAATTCTCGCTAAATCTTAATCTGTTAGCCGCCTCATCAATCAAATATGATAAAAGGGAAAAACTGTGTGTCAATTAATTGTTTCTGTCTAAAATATAATTATTTTATAACAAATTATGTTAAAATGTGTAAAATACATCACAGATTCTCCAAAGATGGCAACATCAAGAAATAAAAGAAATATTATACATTATTTATTAGGTTGACTACATGTTTTATATTTTTAAGAGGGCTGTTGATACAAACATTAAATTCCCCCTGTGCTTTGAATGTCTCCCTGCTGCATGTGGCCCATGTTGGCTGAGGAGACAGACGTCCTGATCAACGGGGAAACAGAATTGTTGTTTGAACTTTTAGAATCAGTGACAGGATCATGCAGTCTTTTTAATCTGTTGCCATAGTGACCACATCCAGCCTATCTGCCATCAAAACCTAAAATGTTGAGCTCTGGTCATCCCTAAATGTCCTCTTTTCCTCTGAGGGTTGAATGCACAACATTTAACAGAATGTAAATGCTAAGCTCTATTATTGGCAAATAATAGCATTAGTTATTGTCGGTCCATACTTTGATCATTACTGTTTGCTTTTTCTATGACATTCTGCTTTTCAAACCTCTTGAAATATTGTTTTTATGTTTTTGTTTTATTTCTACAAATCAGAAGCTGGAAGAGGATTTCTCAGATCTCATTGCCGCAGCACTCTGCTGACCCCCAAACATGAATACAAGTAGTGCATTCACATTCATATTGTTTCACTCAGCTCTGATATTGATCATTTAGGTGTCACAGGAATGATTTCAGAGGGTTAAATTGATTTTGGGACAGGCAGTGTTGCATTTATACCTGCAATACGAAGCTGTTTTAGACCTTAGACTTTACACACTGAGCCATCTGAGTGAGTTTCTGCACCTTTTGTTGGAGCCTGAAGATGCATTGACCCGTTGCATACATTCTGACGATAAAAGGGCCATTTCAACTTTCTCTGACCTTGGAGCTGCAATACTAAATAAGTGTGCATGTGTGCCTGCATGTAAATGTATGTGACGTGCATGTGTGTGCCAGAGGAAAGTGTTGTATTTATATTCTCTAGAAGTCTGGCTCTTCTGAACCAACGATGGGGAATGCTAAGTTAATATAGTGTTGAATTGCATATCAATGATTGTTTGATGCTACTATTTCTGCCACCTAACTTAAATTACAGCAGCAAGAGATATGTACAACAAGAGAGAATGGGTTTAATTAGTCTGGTCTTGAAGCTGCTTTAAAAACAATATCATTTTCTTTGAGGTCAGATTATTTTTGGAGCTTTCCGAGTATCAAAGGAACTGCAGCTCTGCATAATAAAACACTTTTAAGAGCTATATATGGTCCTGTATTTGATCCACAGGGGTGTTCTTTCTATCAGTTATTTGTCTACAGTAAGTACCATACCCACTGGTGACATCACTCAAAGGGGGTGGAGTCTTTGGAAACAGGAAGTTTTCCTCTGACTGGAACAATACTGATTGCTAGCCATATCAGGACAGTGTTTGCTGCAGACTGGTGAAAAGTTGGATGGGTAATTTTAGAGTATTTAAAACAACTCCTGCTCAAAACGTCAAAACGATGCATTAGAACGTTACCTGTTTGTAAACCTTTAACTTTAAGTGTGACACTGTACTAAACAAATCTTCTCATGCAAAATTGTTTTACTAACAAAATATTTTGTTCTAACACATCAAAACGTGAATATTTTTTTAGCAACAATTGTTTTATATACTCCAAAAATAGCCACTAAAAATGCACAATATGAAGAAATAAAAACGTGTTATTTTGGTCCTTTAGCCAGTATATTATAAGCATTTGATTGAATGGTAAACATGAAGGTGAACTAGGTCAGATTTCCAACTTTGCAGCCTTCAGAGTGCTGAGTTCATGACCAGGTTCTGAAGAATCTCTTTGTTCTTGAGACGACAGGAACCTTGCAGTTCTTCAACTGAAGAGAGAGGACAGCCAGCTATACAGTACACTGGGTGTCTTATATGACCTCCTGGAGCTTTTTGCCACAGTCACCATTCATCCTGAATATACCGTCCTTTGCTGACTCCCAAAAAGCAGAAGTTTGAGCCCCTCTCCACACAGTCCTCAATGATGATGAGTAGCTGGATGTTGCCTTTCATTTTTTTTCCCCAATGCCCACAATGTTGAGGTGCAAGTTGTTATTTGTACACCACCCTGTCAGACACTGCATCTCATCCATGTAAGTGGACTCAGAGATGAGCCCTACAACAGTGGTGTTGTCTACAATGTAGTGTGTATAAAAGCTAATGTTTTATTACTCACCTTCTGCTAATTTATCCAGGTTTTACCTAGGGTTTACTCGAGAGGCTCTGGCTCTGGACACCGGGTTTTAAACACTGTATGTGATAAAAGCAGGACTATCTAGATTCTTTTAATTGCAGGGAGTCATTTATGCACTTGTTATTTGACGAATGGAAGCTGAGCCAAGACTAAATATTTCAATATTTATTAGAAAAGCTGACAAACATTTGTAAGCAGATTAACATTTGAGGTAGCAATTTGGTTAACACTTCAATAAGTAAGATGTTCTAAAATTGATCTTCTGAGTTTAAAACCTGAGTCTTGTGGTGATATGAAGACTAGGGAGTTAACTTCAAGGGGTTTTAGTTACCGGGGATGAAGTGGAGAGGTTACTTTGGGTGGAGCGGCCTAGGTGTAGGTTTTAGCTTTATCAAAGTAGCCTAACTTTACCAGACCGTGAATCTCTTACTGGAACTCGTTCCTGGATCGCGTCCGGCTGGTGGAGTTTGACGAGGAAGTGGAGATTCCCCCTCGGTCGATCTGGAGCCTTGACAGGTGGAATGGCCCGCCCGGGCAGGCGGAAAACGTCCGTGGATACAACCTCAGTTAGATCCATGGCTGGTTGAGCTGAGAGGTGGCTTTCTTCCCCATTCTGGTTGTGAGAGATACAGACGGGGTGTTGTCTGTCCTCAGGGGTAAGAAGCAGTCCTCGACCGCTAACGGGGCTCTTTACTCGTCACTCGGGCAGTCTGCATCGATAACAACACTGTGTAGCAAGTTGACAGTGTGTCTTTTCTCCTCCGAAGCTGGGGAGGAACTGTTTACTTCCTCTCTGGGGCAGACGGCTGACGTGGGCTGTGAGAAGACGTGGGCCAATCAAAAGACTCTAAACAAGGCACCTGACTCAGGCTCTAAAGTCATACGTCACCTTTATGGAAGGAGTGTTAAAAATGATACTTATTTTCCTTAGCAAAGTAGAAATAAGTAATAATACTGATTTAACCTTTTAGCAAAGTAACAATAATACTGCAGCTGGATCAACATTCACAACGCTGTAAGAGAAAGTGCATTCATCATTTTAAGACATTTCTGTAACAGATTAAAGTGTCATTTTAGGAAGAGACACCAAGAGCCTTTATTATTATTATTATTATTATTATTATTATTAATAATATTATTAAATAGAGTCCGGTGGATTCTTCCGATACGACCGAGACCTTGGAGGAATGTTGATTCAGGTTAAAACATAATAAAAGAGTCATTATAATCCGAGTTATTGGGAAGAAGATGGATTATTGGCTGTGTTCGAATTCAGGGGTAGGATGCTTATGAGGACGCATTTTGAGGCCGATGACGTCACAGCGCAGCGACGAGTGCTGTCCGAATTCGAAGGATACTCATCCATGCGTCCTCAAATGCGTCCTCGCTCCACCCCAATTTCGAGGATGGGTCTGGTGTATCCTCGCTGGCCAAGGCTATCCCAGGATGCTTTGCGTGCCGGCCGTGGGATTCTACTTTTTTTTCTCTTCTCAACTTTATTGAATTTACAACACAGGACACAGTTGGATTCTACTGGTTGAATTTTGCAGCAGTAGCAGAAAAAAAACAGAGAGCAGTTCAGTTTTAAATGTCAGTTTTTCAAAAGATTATACAAAACTTGTGTTTAGGAATTTTTTGCTTATCTTTATATGAAGTTTAATAATAAAAATCTCCACAAAAGAGGTTGAATGTTTTATTTTTCACGTTATTAAAGACAAGAAATCAATGTAAGCTAGCTTGAATGTTTTAAATGAAAGTTTAGAAAAGAAGTCATCATAAAAGAGCTTAAAGTGTTTCTTTAGATCCATTTTATTAGCTTTAGCCTGTCTGTCGGCACTGTCATGGTTGCTAAGCGACTGGACTGAGGGGCGGGGATAAGTATGAGGCTAGACCGTCTGAATTCAGAACTGTTTATTTCCGGTCTTAGCGGTCGAGCAAGGACCCAACCTAGGTAGACCAGCAAGTCCACGTCCTCAGAAGCATCCTACCCCTGAATTCGAACACAGCCATTGTTTTGTGATGATCACGTGGGCAGAGGTCACAGCATATATTGATAATGCTACAACAAACTTCATGATGGTGTCACTGTGGTGTGCAGAAATTGTGGTTAAAGAAGATAAAGAATAGAGGACTCAGCATCACCATCCTTGAGTGTTGGTATATCCTCAGTATAAATTGTAGGTGTGGTAAGGTGGGAGCTCACTCTAACCCTCAATGTGCCGTCACTCAAGAGCTCTTTATACAAAAATATTAGGTGACTGGTGAACATTTTGACATTTTCCACTGTCAGGAGTCTCAGTTGCATGTAGAAGATCTACACACAGCTACAACAGCTTGGCTCCTCCCCCTCATGCTGGTCACCAGTCTGGTCACATTTTGCAGCTGAATCTAATCCCATTCCTCCCACCAAGGGTTGTTAAAGGTCAACCAGAGTGGTGGTGTTGGTCACTGGAGCACATACTGGTGCCAATCATCCCCAACAAGTTTAGCAGTGTTGCTCATTATACGTACGTACGTACACATGCACAATCCTGACAAGTTGTACTTTGTTGTAACGGTGATTAATCAGGAGTCCCAGCGAAATGAAACACAACACCTACTGGTTTGTTTTAAGAGGAAAGATTTCTAAATAAGCATTTTCAAACTTTATTATCAGAAGTATAAAATGTTATTTATGTAGCAGATTCTGTAGTTGCAATGCTCACACATAAGCTCAACCAGTCATCACAACACATGTGTCCAATTACTGCACAGTGATTTATATCAACCAGTTACTAAACATTAACATTCTTTTAACATCATGTTTAAAATGTTTTACTCTGAAACATAAACAAGTCTATAAAATCTGCTTTAATCAAAGTTCCTGCTGTTAGACACAAAAATAAGGAACTTTTTCCACTTTTTAACACAAACCCAACAACACTCCATTGAAATAGATTTCTCTGAGTGAACCTTAGAGAACAACCAGACATTTTGGCTTTCTCATTACTATGGAGCATTTTAGCATCCATTAGATTATCTTTTTGCATTGATTGGTTTATGGGTTGCCTAATGAATCCCCGTTTATACAAGCTTAAAGGAACGCTTAAGACAAAATAGGCTTTAAATACAACTAATATTTATTATCTGTAAATATTGCTATTTAATTAGGACTTTAAGATTGACGGTAGCAAATGTGTGTAGGATAACAGAGATTGTTCATCAAAAAATGAGAGTGTCAGTCAAAATGGTATCAACACACACATGCCAGCATGCATGCTCACACACTCTACTTTCTGTCATTCATGCAGCAAACTGTGTGTGTTTAGCTGAGGTGTGAATTACTCAGACCACTAGAGCAGAAACAAGTATGGGCAGCTTGCCTTGGGATAATTGAATTATTTATAATAGCGCCTCATTGGAAATAGATTCTTTGTTACAGCTCCAAACAAAAGTAATCAATCAATAAACAATCAAACAGATTTTGATGCAATCTGAGTCAGAGCTGACCCACATGTACCCACTCAGTACTGTTTCATCTACGTGTCAGGTAACAATCTGGGTAATGAAGCAAGTGTTAAGTGATTTTCCACAAGAAGTTAGAATGACTTTGACAAAACTTTCAGTAATTTTGGAAACTGCTGGTGTTAAATCTGAATTGTCTTAAAGGAATATTTGAGATAATTGTAGTGGGCTCTGTGGACTGGTTATGAGTCCGTATTTTACCTGAAGTAGAAAATAGTCAAAGGGATCATTTGTTAGAGAATCAGGAAGACATTCTGACTGCATAAATCATGCTTTTTCAAGTGGGCCCTGTTGCAAACTTGATTTCAACCAGTTGGGATTTTCAAGTTGGAGTGGGAGAGGATCACAGTGTAGGAATACAGTTTATCTACAGTGCACAGATCACAGTATTTGAAGGGAAAAAAAACATTAACCTTCAGAAATATTATCATCATTATTTGTTGAATAAGAAGAAGAAGGGGTGTCAGATTAGAGCATAAATTGCAATTAATTTATTACAGTCATTTTTAGCACGTTAGCTTTGATCTCTTGACTGTTTCTGTGGGCAGGCTTCTGTTATAGTGGTGTGTGTGTGTGTGCTGGGCTGGTTTGCTGGCGGGGTTTGTGTGTCACTGCAGCGCTTTTTCAGTAAGTGATGATGGGCATGACGTAACACACTGGTGTCTGTGCCGATGTTATGATACCGGTGTCATTGAGCATCCGCAACCTTTTGAGCGCTCCTTATCTGCACCTGACAACAGGAAGTTCAAATTAAAACAAGCCACTCAGATCGTGGGCTGCACGCTCGGTCCGACAGTTGCCACCGCCAGTCCTGCAGTGTCATCGGCCCACCAGGCACTGCCCGATACAACAGATGGCCAGTCCATGTCTTGCAGAGTTGTTGCAAACGGCCAAAGTATAGGTTGCAGGCAGGGCTTGGGATTAGTGTAAAAAACACAGAATGACTGGAACTGCATCTGTTCAAGTCTGTTAAACACAATAAAAAATGTAGTTAAGCCACTGTTTTGTTGTTATACATCAATCTTTGATCTGTCACAATAATTAAATGAATTTAAATGAAAAGATCTCAAGGTGTGGGCTTTCATCAGCAGTGTTTTAGGTGCAAATAAAAATGTGATTAATTAGATTAATTAATTACAGATCATAAAAGCTAGAGAGACATAACCAACTATTGTATCTGTTTATTAATGAATAAGTGGATTTAATTAGGTTTGAGTTGTCTTTTCTTAGGAAGGTGATGCTTGTTCCTTTAATGATTCTTACTCCCTTATATATCCTTCTGTTTAAAGTATTAATAACAATCACCTTTTTGTCACTTGTTGTAGGTCGTGTGAGTGTGATCCCAGCGGGAGCGTGGCCGATTGCTCCCCTCTGGACGGACGTTGTTACTGTAAGCCAGACGTGGAGGGGCAGAGCTGTAATAGGTGGGTGATACACTTGTTACTTATGCCAAATATGTGCGCACGAAGCCTCTCGGTTGCCTGGGTAACTATTAAAGTCCCACACAATGCATCAATTGCAGCCCTTAATTGCAGCTGTTACATTATCACTTTTAGGTTAGATACTAATGGAATAAAAGTCAGATTTTTGCAGCAAATTCATCAGTTTTTGCTTCTTCTTTCTTTTTCCATGTTCCTCGGGGACACATAATCACATTTTTGTTAGAAACACACACTTTCAGGTCTCTAACTTTTCACCTTCTTTTTTTTTTTTTTACTGATTTTACAGCTCATTTAACAAGTCCCTCTCCTGTGTAATGTAACTATTGTAGTAGCTGATCTTTAGCGGTGTTCCTGTCCCACCCATATGCCAGGAAATTGTGTGCAGGTCAGAGCTCAGGGTTCTCACTTATTCCCTCCGTCCTCAACGCCTCAGTATGCAGCAATCATTACAGCTAAACGCTAGGAGAAAATGAGAACAGGACTAAATCAGGGTGGTGAATCACTGCAGCGCAGGTGTATGTGTCCACATGTTAATCATTTTTTCTTGTACACATGAGGATGTGGATGTTTTTCTGTGTGTGTACTACAGATGCAAGCCAGGATTTTTCAATTTGCAGCGAGAGAACCCGGCAGGCTGCCAGCCGTGTTTCTGTTTTGGCCACTCGCTGGCCTGTTCCTCGTCTGATCACTACACTGCTGTCAGCATCACTTCAGACTTCATTGAAGGTACTGTGTGAGACCTGCTGCCTGTAATTACTGTGGGAGCTCTATTACTCTGATATTACTAACTGTGTCTCCATTGTTTCTTTTGGTTCTTTGTTTTTCATCCAGTTATTTATTATTGCCTGCAATGAAGATAGAACTATAATGTTTTTGCTCATTGTAGCACCATCAAATATGCTATAACCTCTGACCCCTGACCCCTGGTGACCATCACAACAATAATCCATTTCTTTCCCAATAACTTGGAATACAATGACTCTTGGATTACAGTATGTTTAACCTGAATCAAGATCCCTACAGGTGTCCAACTGTCCACTTTCAGGTGTCCACTTCCCAGATGACCCACTGGCAGTGTTGGGCAAGTTACTTCAAAACTGTAATGCATTATTTATTACTTGTTACTGTCATTTTAAAGTAATCCCTTACATTACAATATTACTGTTTTTTAAATGTAAGGCATTACACTACTTTTGCATTACTTTTAGTTACTCTCACCAAAATAACTGTAAATATGGTTTTGACCATCTAATGAGCTCATTCTACATCCAGTGGAAGGTCATGTGATGGATACATGGAGATATATCCATCCATCTGTATATTAATCCATCCATCATTTATCATCCATCAATCATTTATCATCCATCCATCATTATCCATTTATCATCCATCATTATCCATCCATCCATCCATCTATCCATCCATCTATCATTTATTCATCCATCATTTATCATCCATCCATCAATATCTATCCATCCATCCATCCATCCATCCATCCATCCATCCATCCATCATTTATTCATCCATCATTTATCATCCATCCATCAATATCTATCCATTCATCCATCCATCCATCTATCCATCCATCCATCATTATCCATCCATCCATCTATCCATCCATCCATCATCATTCATCCATCATCCATCCATCATCATCCATCATCCATCCATCATTATCCATCATCCATCCATCATCTATCCATCCATTATCCATCCATCATCTATCCATCCATTATCCATCCATCATCCATCCATCATCCATCCATCATTATCCATCCATCCATCCATCATCCATCATCATCCATCCATCATTATCCATCCATCATCCATCCATCATCCATCCATCATCTATCCATCCATCATCCATCCATCCATCCATCCATCTAACTGTATATTAATCTATCAAATCTACATACAGTATATTTAAATCTATACACACATACATATACCTGAGGCAGTTTGTGCACATGGGGAGTTCCTATTCATTAGTTTGACTCCCTGCGATGGACTGGCGACCCGTCCAGGGTGTCCCCCGCCTCTCGCCCCTTGACCGCTGAAGATAGGCACCAGCTCCCCCGCGACCCTCTGTGGAGGATTAAGCGGCTACAGAAGAAGGATGGATGGATAGTTTGACTCCTACCTCTACCTGTCTGCTCCTCCTCCCTCCTGCAGCAGGCAGTGGACACTGCATGACGCGAGTTTTCCTCTGCTCGGCGCGCGCAAGAGAGTGAACTCTCCAACTTCTGATGTGAACAATCTAGTCTGTTAGAGCGACTCTTTATCAGGAAACTTCTCAGTTCGCTTCAGTTTCCGAGCGGCACGCTGCTAACTTTGGTTACTGTGAGCGCGCACGACTTGGGCAGCGCACGCGACTTGTGCGCACTCCTCCGACACAGTTCGGAACCACGCATGAGTTTGCTGCGTGGCCCAGACAGAACCGGACTCCTCTCTGCTCTGTCTGACTACAGGAAGTGAAACATTTGGCGCTGAGTGACGTTTCTCCTCTGGAAAACCACCACTTCAATCCGGGTTAAACATGCACTGTAATGTGCGCGTTACTGACATTGTACCGAGTAAAATATTACTGATTTTTTTTCTGTAATGCCTTACATTACTGTGTTACCGCAAAAAGCAATGCATTACAGTAATTAATTACTTTTGTAACTCATTACTCCCAACACTGCCCACTGGACACTGGCTGTGTTAATAAAACACTCTTTAAAGATGTCTCTTCTGTAACGCCACAGACTGGTGTTCAAACTGTAATCTCTTGTTTACAGAACAGTCTCCTGTAGTGTTCCTGCTCCAAGGGCATTCACCCTCTCATTCACTCAAAGTGTTATAATGTGCTTCTCTGCTATTTCATGCATTTCTACATTTATAATGTGAGTGGTTTAACGGGCAGAAGTCATATGTGAGTTGGTAAACTCCCTCACAGTTCCCTACCCAATCAGAGCTGTCCACAAGTCCACTAACTCAGTTTTGATTAGTACACTTAAAGCCACACTCTGGATTATTTCAGCAAGAGAGCAGTTTTTGAATCTAGCATCCAAAGGCTCCTCCTCAAAACATCTCGACACGCGCGTCCGGTCGCGTGTGCGCGCGTGCACACAGCGCATATACTTCGGGCATAAGCTGTACAGCTCAATGTGTAGGGTTTAATCACTCACAGTTCACAATCTTATTCCAACAACACTACGAGGGTCTGATGAGCCCTCTCTGTCCCTGCTGCTTCTGATATTAGCTCTGTTAGCAGAGAGCTGCTGCTGGACTCTGAAGCTGAACTTGACTCGGCCCTGGATGAACTTTCTGACCAAAATAAACGCGTAACCCTGTCAAGCCTTGCCATTCTGTGAGGTGAAAGGTTTAAAAATAAAAATAAATCCATCTTTAGCTGGGGAATGGGTAGGTTTTTAGTAGAAATGAGCTGTGAGTCCTCAGTGAACGAGACGGTAAACAGAGAAACACACGGAGCGTCCTGTACGACAGCGCCCCCTACTGGTACAACTTTGGTCGATGCGCGTGCATGTTGAGGGAATGCAGAAATTTGAATTTCATTGGCTAAAAAATGTCGGCGGCAAGAAATAATGGAAAGGGGTCTCTAGGAGGAAGGAGGGTCTTCATCAGAATGACAGATGTTGTGGAACTCAACCCATAGATCATAGTTTAGACCTGAAATATCATTTAAAACATTTAGAAAACTTTGATACATAGAAAAATAATCCAGAGAGCCTCTTTAATATCTTCTGATTGGCTGAATTTAAGATAATTCTTCTCAAAGCTAATATTCAGTTCCAGTACGAATCAGTCTGTGCTACAGCCTGAATGTAGCCTGAGCTGCTATCCTTCAGAGTCTTAGCTGAACCCTTATCAGCTTTGAACAAAGCCTCTGTCTCTCCCTCACTACGGGGACTGATCAGAAATGACTTCAGCATGCCTGCTGAGATGCCTCCCTTGCTGACCGGGACGTATCCACGGACTGTCCGGCGAGGTCCTCGGCGGCCACGCCTTCCAGGACCACCACTCCGAGTCTGGGGACTCCAGCCTCAGCTCGTGGAGAAACCAACGCCTGTCAGATCCAGGAGCGTCCACCTGTCAGTGAGCGAACACCACTTTCTGATCGAGAGGTTTGCTTTGATAAAGCTTAGTTCTTCCAAACTAAATTAAGCCAAAACAAAATCCCATTCCAAACTCAAATTAGCCCTAAATTGACTCTTAAAGTCCCAACTAGGTTAACTAAGTTAACTAACTTCCCTAGTCATTAAAACATATGCTACGGTCCATTAAACCTCACAATTAAAACCATCTTTAACATCCTCAACATGTTTAAGAATATTAATTGTGTTTACATCAAACTTTCAAACTGTTTTTATCTGTCTGTGTTCTTAGGTTTTTCAAATTAAATGGTTGTTTAATCTTTATCTGCCTCAGCTTCACATTATTAATAAGGTATTTCAATTCACTGTACTCTTTCAAAGAACCTAAAGATACCTTCAATAAATATCAGCTATTATCAGGGTTAAATGACAGTTTATCACTTTTCATTATAATCCAAAAATAAGCTTCCAATGTTTATATGAAGAGGGTGTAGTTAAAATAACTAATAGTTATTCCAAACGCTGCATCATAGTTGTGAGTGTTCTTAGCTGTCTGTCTGTTAGCAAAATATCTCTGTTACCCATTTACCTTTATTGAAAGTCTCAGAAAGTCTTCACTGGATATACGTCTGCAACTGAATAACTCTACATTCAAAGTGGTCACAAAAGCTAAATGATTTTGAAACCACAAAAATGTCTATACTGTGGTCATTCATACAGATATTGAATTAAAATGTGAAATCACTGTAGCCGAGAGTGATCTCCAGCTTTCACTCTATTTGATCAGGCAAAATCCACTTTAAATCTTTGCCATTAGCTGTTGAAGCCAAGTGTCTTTTTTGCAAATTTTGCATGACCCATTAAATAGATTGTAATGAAACTTTCAGAAAGTAAATTTGTTGTGTACGTCTACAACTGATTGACATTCAGTATCAAGCCAGGTGAAGATGGCCACCGTCAAGTAGCAGAAATAATTATAAGGTTTATCAGCTTTCCATTTTAAAATGTGGTGTCAAAGTATCAATAGGCTCCCTGTTGTAGTTAATCCAGTTTAATTGAACCACTGGATGGGTTTTGAGTGAATCTCTCTGAAATTAAAGCAGCTAGGTGGAGTATTTTTTATGTATCAAAGTTTTCTAAATGTTTAAATGATTTTTCAGGCCTAAACTATGGTTTATGGTTAGAGTTCCACAACATGCCATTCTGATGAAGACCCTTCTTCCTCCTATACTGTAGACCCTTTTGCATTATTTTTGGCCGACAAACTTTTTCAGCCAATAAAATTCAAATTTCTGCATTGTCGGCTTTCTGACAACGTGCACGCGCTTCAAGCAAACCTGTAGCAGTAGGGGGCGCTCTCGTGCAGGATGCTCCGTGTCTTTCTCTGTACAGTCTCAGCCGTAATGGAGGAGACAGTCAGAACACATTTCTACTAAAAATTCATCCATTCCCCTGCTGCTGAGGGATTTATTTTTATTTTTAAACATTTCTCCTCACAGAATAGCAAGGCTTGCCAAGGATACACATTTATTTTGGTCAAGAACTTCCTTGACGACCGAGTCATTTCTGGGTTCAGCTTCAGAGTCCAGTATCAGCTCGCTGCTACAGAGAGTCACGTATCAGAAGCACAGCAGGGACAGGGCAGCCTTGTACAGTGTGAGAACATGATTTGTGAACTGTGAGTGATTGAACCCTACAATGTAATTATAGTTTGAGGAGGAGTCACACAGTTTATGCCCAGCTTACAGACCGAGAAAATGCGCCGTGTGCACGCATGCGCACACACGTCGAAGTGTTTTGGGAGGAGCCGTTGGACATTGGATTCAAAAACTGCTCTCTTGCTGAAATAATCCACCTAGCTGCTTTAATCATTGAATATGCATCTATAACTGATTGACTTTGGAGTCCATCCCAGTTAAGATGGCTATCATAGCTAATCGATAGTAGCAAATCACAAAAATGGCAACAACTCAGCCAGTTTTAACGATACTGAGCTAAACGTTGATGTGTTCGTATTGAGAGTTGATCACAAAACATTCTCCGAGTGCAAACACATCTTAAAGGATCTTGCAAAATCATGTTAGATTGTGCATCATTTTCAAGATTTGACCAGAATGCCTATAAGTTTGTCTCATGTCTCAACATAAGACGATCTTAGATTAAAACTCTGGCATGAAAGGTGTTAGATTTTTAATTGTAGATTTTAAGTCTACTCAACTGCATTTGATAGATTGTGAGTAATTTATTGGTAGTACTTTCATACAAAGTGAAACCTAACTTTAACATCCCAAACTTAATGTCAATTGCAATTTTATAAAAAGAAAATTAAAAAATTTTTGATACCTAGTATATCTACAGCAAAGAATTAAAGAGAAAACACTGAAATAAATTTTGAATCACTTGAGGAAAATAAAACGATTGATTCTGGTAGTTTGTGACTGTTTATACGTATAATCTAAACTGTGAACTATTGTTGTATTATTTGGTCAGATTTACTGTTACTCTTCCTAAAGGAAGGAGTTTGTATAGATGAGTTTATTGCTGGTAAGCAACATTAAAAATCTATGAACTAAAGTAGATATTTTATTAAACACACTGTCTACTTAATTATTAAATATTTTTAATGATCAGAGCACTGATGAGAAGGCATGCATTTTAATTAAATCATTAAAAAGTGTACAAATAAGATTTTACTATTTCATGCTATAATTTGTTTTTAAAAAAGAAAAAAACTTCACCGTTATGATTTTATCCTAATCGTCACTTTTTTTTTATTGAAATGATCTCTAAACTGGAGATAAAAATAATCTTTCTGCAGGAAGTATCTTTTGAGATGTGTTTTGTGTGTTTATAGAAGTACTGTAGAACACTTTTCAAGTTTCTTCTTTAAGGAAAACACAGAGAGGGACTCCAGTCAATAAACTCTGGGTTTTAATTTTTATTATTTTTTCTGATCATCACTGGTGCAGAAGAGAATCTGATTCCTGGATTGAATCCTGTTTTTGCTGCTAGATCAGGATGGTTGGTTGGGAGAGTTCTCTGGAGGTCTGGAGTACCCTCTGCTGTGGAAGGAGGGTGAAGTCTACCTGCTGCCTCTCAGCGAGGAGGACACTGGTTTCTACAGAGCTCCAGGTGGGTCAGAGAGCAGAACTCATTCATGTGGATTAGATTGATTCCTCACACTCAGTGGATGGATTCATGTCAGTGCTGGAGAGTAATAAACCTTCATAATAAAACTTGTAATTTATATGGATTTAGTCATAATTTGCTGCATGCTCAGTTGCAATGACTCCAGCAACTTAACACACTCTTTCTTTGATGCATCGACTTTCTCCTGAAGTCTGTGAAGGTATAACCTAAGACTCAAACAATGCATTGAATCTTACCATCATTATGCAGAACATAATGGAAGGTCAATGATAAAGATGTCTCTTCTGTTAAGTGGAAATCAGTTAGAATCAAGTCAATTCAGTTTGTCTTATTTCAGTTTAATTTAGTTAGATTTGATTCAGTTTAATTCATTTATTCATTCATTTAGGTTGAATTCCATTTTTACCTGTTACATTCTTTAGATCCTTATTTCAAAACAAAAATCACATCCATGCATTCTACAAAAACATCTCATTTAAATGCATCAGCATGCAGTCCACCTCAATCCAGTTTATTTATTTCATTCAATCCAACCCAATCCTAATTCAACCCAATCAAATCAGATTCAGGTTTAAACCCAATTAAATACAGCTCAACTTACTTGCTTGTAACAATTTATAAATTGAATATAATTGATAAATAATGAAACATTGGACTGCACTGTGGAGCAGTTGGTAACACTGTTACCTCTAAGCATGGAGGTTGCTTGTTCAACGCCCAGTTTGGACCTTTCTGCATTGTGTTAGAGGTCCTTGCAGGGATTTCCTGCAGGTTTTGGTTCGGCCAACTAGCAACTCTGACCTGTCACTATGCATGAGTGTGTGAGTGTGTGTTGGTCTTGTTTGTGGGCCTGTGAAAGGCCCTGTGTTGTGTAACCCTGGAAAGGGGCACCAACTCCTCTTGACAATGAACTGGAATAAACAGGTAAAGCTGCAAATGTGTCAAACAAAAGTCTACAAAAATTTCACAAATGAATTTTTTGACAAAAAATTAGCACAATTTTTTTAAATTGTTGTACTGAATTTTACAATTTGTAATAAATTCTGACATCTTCATGAGTGAGGTGATTAACTGATTTCCCTGACTCTGGTTACATTCAACAGAAATCAACCGTTGACTCTAACTGAGTGTTAATAGTAAACCCTGCAGTTGGTTTTTCAACTCAAGTTAGAATTAAAGTCCCCATATCTTATTATTGTTGCTCTTTATATTACTCAAGACATTTTGGCAGCAGGTCACTCGATGGTCACTCTGATGTCGTTTCCTCCAATCCTTTATCTGAGCTATTAGAAGATAAGAATTAAAGCTGGCCCAGCCACTAGACTTGTAGCCCTTTTCGCTCAGCCTCCCCAGCAGTAAATGCCTGATGGAATTGGACGTCTTGGCAACGCTTGAGAACCAACAAAGTGAAAATTGGCTTGATTCCGCTAAGCCGGTTTTAGGCGTCAACTCGCAGCCTCTTCAGCCACCAAGCAGTCCGCAGCCAGAAGTAAAACCGGAGCAATCCCATTAACCCCGTATTCTGGGGAGTTTAATGCCCAGAATGCATGATCACAGGGAACAACTCCATCTGGGGGCCTCTTTTTTTAGAAGAATGAAAAGCGCTCAGCTGAAAGGGGATGCGACAAAAGCATGGTGGTCTGGCATAATTTATCAAATGTCATTAAAAGTGCATTACCAAGTCTTCGACAAGACATGCAAGCTTGACAGTGTTTGTGTGTGTGCACAACCCAAAAATAAATAATCATGCATTATAGCATACATTAAGTAATTACACATAGAAACTTTTTTTTAAGTTGTCTTCTTTTTCCCCAAGTCTTCAGTCACAGATTAGCATCCCGACTGGCTGAGAGCAGCTTTGTGACAGTCCGCTTATCTGCTTTGTGCAGCTCTTGTTTATGTTGTTTCTGTGTATAATAAATGCACACATCTATTACCGTGCCATCCCCTTTAATGATCTCATTTTCCCCTAGCCGTTTTCGTCACTTGTGCATGTGTAGAGTTGCTTTAAAGATTAGAGCGGAGTGGCAGCAGCTCTGGAAGCCGCTCCGGTTCTCTCTCACACACACTGCCACTGCCCTTGCTCTTTTTAACTTTTAATTTACATTTTGTGCTAAATCCCTTTACTGCCCTCCCCACTAACAAAGATAATACTGAGCGACAACGCTCAAGTGTCGTGCACAATGCAACTGTGTTATTCAGTCATCCTTGGTATTACTGCATTAAAAGAAAGGCGGAGGAGGGTTTAGGGTATGCACACCTCACTAGCCTCCTTTTTTGGGCAAAGGCCACGGAAGACACTTCAAGACTTCACAGGTATTTTCTCAACAGTTCTTGACAGGGAGGGGTGTTGGCCAGAATTGCGAGCGTTTCAGACAGAGTGAAAGAAATTGGAAGACAGAATTGCACTTGAGTTTCCTAAATTCCCCATGACAGCCAGGCCAATACGGCACTTACACCAGCCGGGATGTCAAAATTGCTCCTCGGTTTTTTTCACCCCATGAAGATGTTTCAGGGGTTTTTTTTTTTGTAAACATCTTGAATTTTCCTCCCTTCTATTTTTCCTTCAGTTCAAATATGCCAAGTAATGAATGAATGTAGGTAGGTATTTATGAGTGTGTGTGTGCAGACACCCTCACGCAGACACTTTTCCTCTGTCTTATTCTGGACATCTGCTTGACAGTTGACACAGACAGAGTCCAGGTCCCTGTGGAGACTTAAGACTGGAGCTCAGCTGCCAGGAACTGTCACAGACAAACATAAAACACCTCCCTAAACAGTTGCTTTGACCAGCATCCAAAAATGTGGTCTGTGTTTGATTCTGCTGGACTGTAAGGGGCGGGCTACCTTGGCTGGGCCGCTGTTTCATACAGAAGGGGACAGGGTTGTAACACAAGTCTTCACAGCCATCTGTTGAAAAGACCAGCAATGTTGATCTTTTTTTTCTCTCCATATCTGTAGAACAGACAAACGTGCTGAGCCTGAAGCGGCAGGAAGGCTCAAAGAAAACAGGAAGGAACATGAAAAAGAGGCTAAGGAGGACAGAATCTCAATGAATTATCCCTCAAGTAGAAAGGAAACAGCAGTGATCCTTGAGAACCTGAGTGGTACCTGCCACCAAACACACGTGTAACTCAGTCTGCAGGTTAGCTATGTAGAACAAAGGACGTGTGGGAGGGAGGGAGGGAAATGAGCAGAATTATCAAGTAGAGAGAAAGTGATTAAAGGATAGTAGGAACGAGCAGAGGAAAAGTGAAGAAACAAGTGGTACAAGATGGTTCAATATGTTAGAAATAAAACGTTATTGAGAACAGCAATACAGGAAATGCTTGGCAAAATGCTAATAATTTAGCTTTCTTAAAATGTATTGTCTGAAAAAATCTCTATTGGACATTTTATTGGTAATTTTCCAAATGAAACATAAAGTTGGACAAGTTATTGTGTGTTTATATAACAAACACAGAGGACAAGTTTGTCAAAGGAACTCTGATTGTATCCTATAAATATTCATCCTGAGGAGAAACAAATGCTTTTTATTTTTGGCTAAATAATAATTTTAAAAAAGACTAAAACTACATTGTGATCAAACAGGAACAATTAGACAAAACTAGTTATGACACATAATGACTGTACAGTGAAACATTACTTATACACAAAGACACGTTCTTCCGGAAATCCAAAGCCTCCATAGGTACAAGATCAAAATGTTTAAAATAAAATAACAACTCCTTAAATGAGGCAGTAATACTCTGAGAATCAAAGGCTGGTCTGCTTGTCTTGGTTCATAAACCAATGGGACCATTGTTTTATAATCCATCCATTTACAGTCAGTCATAAAAACAAGATGCACCACATACCTATCAGTCATCTTTCATACTCATAAAAAAGTGATGCATTTTAAAGCATCATGAATGCATTAATCCTAAAATATGAACAAAAGCAACTGGGATTTTCTTTAACTTTTGAGAACATTTTGCTCCTAATCAGAGGAGCTTTCCCAGTTTGAACAGAAAACTGAAGAGCTCTTAAAGTGAACTCCATTAATACAAACTAACTCACAGATCCCTCTCTTTCCTCCTGAAGGTCATAAGGATGTTTTGTTGTTTTGTTTTGTTTTTACCATTTTTGGTAAAAACAAAACGTTTAACTGGTACGTTTAACTGGGAGCACACATTTTCACCCTAAGGTTTGACTTGTAAAAGCTACAAACTACAACTTTGTACCCCCAGTTAAAGGCTCAAAATGGTACCTTTGAGGGTACCACCTTAGTGACAAGACAAAAGGTACAATTCTGTACCTTAATTTCTGAGTGTTTGGATTCAAGCCCTAAAACGTTGATCTTCTTTGTCCAAACTGTGAACTTTCTCCTGTTTTTTTTTTTTGGTCTTATTTTTTAATAGAGATATTCTTCTCCCAGTGTTCTAATAATAGATAACATCCATATTTGATAGATACTACATTTTCTGATAATAAGATGACATTTGCCCCATTTTACAGAACAGAAGTTGTTGTGAACATGCTGACCTGTTAATCAGGAAGTTTAAAGGTGTTGGAGGGTAACTTGTGAGCAGAGTCAGATGAAGTATTACTGCCTACTTTCAATTTTTATGCTAAATTAGGCAGATTATTTTTTGGCTCCACACCTCAAACCATATCATATTCCTGTTCTTATCAAATCTAATTTATCAGCTCTCCTGACGGACCTGCTAATCAATTTGTCATGTATTTGCTGAAGTACAAATTTAAGTGTTATAAATAACAGACGGAGAAAAGTGTGTCCTCACATGTTCACTCGTGTAACAAGAGTGCTCAAACTTTTCCATTTTCTCCAATTTGTCATGTGAGTTAAAATAATCAATATAAATTCACACCAATACAAAGATGGTAGCTCGCACTCACCGAAGAATAATTGTTTGTTTGCTTGTTGAATTTTGTGATTTATTACTATGAGGCATGCTGTGTAAATGAGGCTGATGTTTTATTGTGTTTTAGCTTTCGAGGGTAATTATGCTTTAGTAGCTTTGTCCTATGAGCCACACAATAAAAATGAAATAAATGAAACCCCATCAGAATAATGGCTAGCGGGGTAGATCTGAAACGCAGCGTCTCTTAAACATAAGGGAGCACTAAAGTGTGAGTTTTAGCTAAATCACACATTGGTATTACTGGGCTCATTACCCACAGTTATGCAAGGGATGTGCTGCATATATTCCCAATTAATCATTTCAAAAGTAATAAAAGCATTGACGTTTATTTTGTGAACATGCTTTTCTCACATTACTCATTATTATGGAGCAGAACTCCCCAAAATGTTGATAATTACCTCCTGTCTGTTCCTCAAAATCTGTGGCTCTACTGGGGCTGTTCTCTAATGCTACAATAATCATCTGCTGGAAAATGCTACTGTTCAGAGTGTTTCTCTGACTGACTCTCTGTAGAGACTGAATTTAGGAAAATGGGAGCTTTACTGACTTTTACAGGAGGGTGCAGAAATGCTTAAAGTTCCAGATTAATAACATAATCACAAAAAGTTTGTGGGAAAAATAAAAGATTGATTACATTTTCTACATTTAAATATCACATAATGAAGTTTTAAAAAATGTTTTTGAACTTGTTTTTTGTGCAAATCCATCCATAAACCTGGTGTCTATGAGGAGCTGATTGTGACATAATTTGTTTTAAAAAAATAACAAAAAGGTGTCAAGTTTTTACATCTCCTTTCATTGCATTTATTTTTTAAAGTTTAATTTTATGTCTAAATCTTTAAACATCCAAATAATAAAGTTAAAAACATTATTTAGATTTAAATCTAAATATCAAACTTAAACCTTTAACTTTGATAAATGATCAGACAGATAATCTTACATTACAGACACTTTGAGATCTTAGATAGGGGATCTCTTTACCTTGTTTTGCTCCGTATATATTGGAAGTTTACTTTTGTTTTTCAGCAGTAGCTAAATATTTAGTTGAAATATATACAGTAAATATTATGTTAGGATTTAAATATTTATATTTGATTTAATATATTTAGATTTAATTTCTAATATTTAAATAAAACTTCAAAGTTTATACTAAATATTTATTTTAAACATTATTAGTTTAAGCTAAATGTGGTAAATTACAGCTGTCATTTGTTTTATGTATTACGCCACAACCAGAGCCCCATAGCTTTTCCTTTAGATATGATCCATTCATTTTCTAAACTCACTTGATCCTGGTCAGGTTCATGAGAACTTGATGCTTATCTCCAGCAGTCATTAGGCAAGAAGCTCACCACTCAACCACAGGGACACACATGGAGATAAAACACCACTCAAATACACACACATACACACAGATTCACTTTAGAAATGCCAGTTAATCTTATATAAATGTTTTGGTCTGTTGGAGGAAATCAAAGTACTCAACAAAAAAAATCCTCACCTGCGCATGGGAAACATGCAAACTCCACACAAAAAAGCTAAGATGGATATCAGACCTGAGACTTTCAGATAAACCAACTTACATTTATGGTCATTTAACCAATCTCTGCCATCTATTTATCTATGCTTTTTAAAAATATAATAAAATATTTAAATAAAACATTCAAATACATCTGGGATTTGCTGAAAAATTGTAATGGTAACCAAAGACAAAAAGTGGAGAAATTGGCAGTTTATTTTTGAGACTTTTTGCTTTTTTCTACAGTGGTCAGTGACTACAGTGTTATTAAAAACACATTACAGACCACCTGAACTCTGTCCATAGACAACTATGTCAATTTGATGTTTGGCCAATAAGACAATGAAAACCAAGAGAAACCACCAAAAACGTTAAGTGACAAAGTAGGGTTGTGTTGCCTGATGTGACATGACAGTAAATGCACATTTTATGATATTAGTGATGAACATATGTTACCAAAAGGACCAAATAACACTGTAAAAAAAAATTTTTTTCTGTATTATGTGTTCATTTTCTATTTTTATTTCTGAAGCAGTTTCCTGTAGCATGTGTGTGTCAGGTCAATGTTATGGTGTCTAAACTTTAACACATGATATCCATAAACGCTGTTACATATTTCGCAAGAATCGAGAACTTAGTTCATTTACCTTTGGCGGAAAAAACAAGGACTAAGTTAGTTTCTGCAAAAGCATTAAATTCTGTACAAGAAACTCAAGTGCAGAACTCGTGGGAAGTCCTTATTGTGCTTTCTTGCAGCAGTCTGATTTTCCGCACCACGCCCACTCCAAATTTGTGACCAATCACACAATAGCTGTCAAGCTCTGCACGCGAAAACAAGTTCTGCCCTGACGATGTGTCGAGAACAAGTTGCAAAAACTGCCAAAGGAGGTTGGTGAGAAAAAAAAAAAAAAGACGTCTTTTTTTTTTTTCTCACCGACCTGGGAGAGGGAACAAATTTCCCAGGTCTTGCGGAGACTCTAACAGCCTTAAAATAACTTGAGGTTTTGGGTTCGCACAAACTCTGGTGTTGTTATAAATCAGTGGTTCTTATGAGGTGAGTTGGGACCCAATTTGGAGCCTAATAAAATCTCCAGAAATCAAATAAAACAGAAATAATAATAATTTCTAACAGAATATTTCACTATAATCTATGGAAAGCCTAAAATAATATTCATAAATGGATATTTAAAAAAAAAGGATAAAGCTGTTTTTGTGATAAAACCATTTTAAGTGAAGGTACAGTGGATTAATGCTCATGACAATAGAGGGAAAAAAGCAGAATTGAATTGTTGAACTCCACTGTTTAACTCCAGCCAGGGGATCATTGTAAGTAATTTACTGTATGTTTTATATTTGCACAGCCCTGAGTGGAGATCAGACCTAGACGCGTGTATCGACCTGCTGTTTCATTTCCTCTCAGCTTTCCCTCGTCGGTTGTTTATCCACTTGATGCTTAGTTATGAGATGGTCTATTGGAGGAATTCCTGTCTGATTTAAGATGCATTTAATTCTTTTTTTTCTTTTTATATTGATTTAGAAACTACAGAGATGTGTGGGGCTTTATTCCATTTATGCCATGGGTTTTGTAGTTTATTTGTCCTTGCTCCTTATTGGTTGTAATGATCTTTTTATTTTTAATCCTGACGTCTTGTTGACATGAATGATGGCTTACTGGATTGAACAGGAAGTACCTATTGATTAAGCATGTAACCGAAGCCTTCGTCATTTCATCACTGTCTGTTTCTCATTTCCTACAAACCCTGTAAGCTGAGTGATGAATATGAACAAGAGTCCTTTATTCATCCTCACTCTAAAACTGTCAGTATCACATGCATAAAACAAAAAAACACACACACAAAAATTATAAGGTATCACTTTAACTGGTTGTTTACACACATCGGCCGGTAAGTGTAGTAAAGTGCCTCATTTTGAAGAATCAGAAAGTCAATTTATATGCAGGTGAAATAAAAGCATTCATCAGCGTGGCTGCTGACGATGTGGGCTGAGTAAGGGCACGGCGCGAATAATAAAAGCTGGCTCCTGCTTGAGCAGAGATTGGATGATCAGACAGCTGAATTGCTCTGAATGATGCCAGAGACCCCTCGCAAGCAATATCACCCACTCAATTCCACAGCCCTCTTAAGCCCCAGAGGAGCTCAGGATGTACTTCACACACGATTACGCACAAAAACAAGATGGCAACCAAGCGTGCAACCTGTCATTTTTCCCTCTCACTTAACCACATCTGGTAGAGAATAGCAGCATTGTTTTTTTTTTTTTGGTTGACGGTTTGTATAAAATGTTGGGGTATTATATATTTTAGAGCAGTCTGTGGCATTCAGAAGACTAGAAGAGTCTTTTGGCTTTTTCTCAATTTGTCAGACTGGTTGTATTATAATAGATCTTAAACAGGCATAAAAGTCCAGTTTGTTTTCATATTTTATGATTAAAGATGCGCACAAAAATAAAAGGAATTGCATGTTTCTTTTTGTAGAATGATACTAATTAAAACTAAATGAGCAAGATGTTGTGTTTTAACTCTAGGATGTGAAAAACATGTACACTAAAGACTTAATTAAATTAGAAATCTCCACAGATTTCACTCTTCAGCTGTGGAAAAAAATGTAATCAATAAAATAAACAGAAGCCTATTTTGCTTTGTAGTATTACATAAAACATCTAAAGAAAATATTGATTTATCTGATTTGTTAATAAGACATATGTATAAACGTTTTAAATAGGTACTGATCTTTAGGAGTGGGTTTCTGTGGAAAAGTTATAAACAACCTCAGCTAAAAGAAATCGATTTGCTCTGACTAGATTGACAAGCTAACTACTATAACAGTTTGCTCTAATCTCAAAAACAAGATTTTATGAACCTTTAAGATCATTTTGTTCTTTGCAGTAGAATCAACAGCAGTGCGAGCTAGCTGTAGCATTTCCTGTTAAGCATCTTACACTGTCAACTGGAATTTCATAATAATTTTGCCATAATAGCCTTTTATTTTGAAATTTTGGGCTGTATGGCAGTACTCTGCTTTGATCCTTGGCCTAAGTCAGTGTGTCTAGTCATTAGCTCATCGATCCAGTCAAAAATAAAAAAAAATTCTACAAACTGATGTTGTTCCCAGATAAATAGATGAGATTTTAAAGTTATAATGCACAGCTTCACAGCTTCCTGTTGAGAAGTTATAAACGGGCCTGCACAAAATGTTTTCATTGAGGGATTCGGGGGATAACCTGTTTGGTGCGCTGTGAGTTGGGGGGGGGGGGGG
>SSNR01000013.1:896655-908058 GCA_006937965.1 Callopanchax toddi
GGGGGGGGGGGGGGGGGGGGGGGATCAGGACGGTGGAAGCACCTGTGACGATTGAAGCTCGGAGTCCCTATTGAACTACACTCAGTCGCTGACTGAAACAGACCGACTCTTTATTTAAAACAATGTCAGAGAGCATAACAGAATGAACCAGTTCTATCAGGGAAGCTATAGCAATGCACACTAAGGTGTTGCAGCAAAAAGAGTCCCCAAACATAGTTCCACATACAGCTGTGGTCTGCAAAGGCGCATTTGGGCAGAGGGATCAGGTCATCAAATGATATCTAGGGTGCGCATGTATACTGCATTATATACTATATATATGCTATATAAACTGTTTTCATATTGATCACATTACCTGATCAAGCTCTATTGGACCTAATAAGACCCTATTGGACTGAGGCTCCATGCTGTTATTGAGCATCTTTAACAGTGGCTATTGAGATAAGCAGGTGTACACTGAGAAGGAACTTATAACGCATGAGGCTGTCCAGGAGGAAAATCCGTGGATCATTCGTTCTTCACGGATTGAGGAAGAATCAGTGATTGAAGTGGACCAGCAGTTCTCTTGGGTCAACTGCAGAGGTCCAGGAGGCTCTATGAATACAAACTACACCACCCAATTATTCAAAACTGCTTTTAAATAACTCTTTTATGTTCTCTTGTTGTTGTTTAATGATTTTGATTTGTAATGATATTTTGTTTGTTTAATTGATTTTATTTGTTTTATCATGTTTGATTCTGTTTTCTGTGAAGCACTTTGTGATTTTTTTCTGTGAAAGGTGCTATATAAATAAACTTTACTTACTTACTTACTTACTTACTTACTTACACCTGAGCTGCTTTCAGGCGGGTTTATTGTCCCACAGAGTAGAGCCCTGTGCAGGACTATTTCTTAACATGTTCCTGCCTTATTTCTGAACACAACTGTCCTGCAGTCTGTCTCTGTCACTCACGCACAGTCCCACTCTCTGCATCCAACCTGACTACACTGGGGAAATTGTGCACCACAAGGAGCGCAGCGCACCGCCAAGCTCCTATTAAAATGATTCCAACATGGGCGCAGCACGCTCTGACATACAGCTCCGTGTGTTCACTGAGAACTTCTCAGTGAACTCCTGCTGTCCAAGCTGCTCAATAACAACAAAACCTCTCCTTGGCTCAGTCCTAACATGAAATCAGTTAACATGAAACGTATATTGTACAAATGTGATATTGTATTGTAAGAATGTGAAAAGTATATTGTTAGAACAATGAAGCTATCACGTTACGTGATACCGATCTGTTTTTCTTTTGCTTGGATACAGCTCTATACGCTTCTGTACTATCTGCAACAATCAAGGATTTTTTTTAGCCTTCCACAGATTCCTATTTGAAATTGTATAAACTTTTTTATTTAAGGCTACCAAAAAACAAATAAATAAACAATAATAAGCCTTCTCTTAAACTTTATCTTCAAATTAAACAGGTTTTACAAGTCAGTATCTTTAAAAATGCAACGCCATCAGATTAAAACGTGTTTTATTTCTGTTTTCTCTTTAGATGTGAAATGACTAAAGGTGCTAGTTGACCTGCAGCTCTGGGCAGATGGGAACAATAAACTAACGTGCTGAGTTTTGGGTGACACTTTGATGGAATTTAGCATCAGTTTGCTCCACGCAACTTTTAAAGCTCCCTGCTTTTGTGGAGAAAAGAAAATATGTGAAACAGGTCGCTGAGTTGTGAACAATGATGAGAAGTTAGGAGTAAAAATTTGGTTCAGCTGGTTTCTGACAGACAGAAGGAAAAACACCGATGCAGCTTTGCAACAGAAACAGACACTACGTTATTGTTTTATTCTTCAAATATGATTTTGAAACTGAGCTTCACCGAGGTGTTGCACAGAGTCAGATCCCTACTGTTCTGACTCCTGAGTCTTTTTCTCAGTTAGTTCTCTGAATTTAATTAATTGAGGTAATACCTGACGGCAAACTTACTGTAGATTGTGGTTTAAAAACCATGAGACCTTTCAGAGAAAAGTTTTTGTGAGACGTCCAGAGGAGGACTCTGAATCCAGAAGACTTCAGGAGGATTTAACAACCCCTGTGGCGACTGAACTCTTCTACTGAACGTTTCTCCTGCTCAAACATCACTTTGATGGATTAGAGTGAAACTTCCCTGAGTTCTCACCACAACCTCAACATCAGAGTAAAGATATGATGAAAAGCACATCTAAACCAGTTGGATGTGTTTTGGAAACAAATCCTGTGGACTAATGATGTTAAATAGAATTATGAGTTTAAAAGAATTAACTGCTCTTTGTTACATTAAGAATGCAATTTAATTACAGCACATGTTTTGTAGAAAATGAATTTTGTAGATATGAGAGATAAAAACACTATTGTGCCTCAAATGAAATAAAACTAAAAACTTTAATAAGTACGTTGTATTCTTCTGAACTTTTTTTTTGTTTGTTTTAAAATGACTTTATCTGTATTTTAAAGCCTCACATTAGTTATTCGTAACTTCTACTAAGTTAAAGTATTTAAGAATGGTAGAACAGAATCGATCTGAGAGAAGTGAATGGCAAGGGGCCTTATTTTGGACACACCTAGTTTTTTTCCATAGATTGTAGATTAGAAAGTATGGATGTAATAACTCTGCCTTTTTCTATTGTTTCCAAGTGAAGTCACATCCTGTTTACAGCTGCTGCCATTTTGCATTTTTAAACTCAGAGTCAGTTTACCTGAAGCTGAAAGGACCATCTACTCAGCTGCCAATGATTATGGTGTTTTGTGGGAGTTTTTTGGCATAAAATGTCTTATTACAGCTAAAAACATGGAATGATACATAGGTGGCTTCGTTCTTTTTTTTTGTTTAAAATGCTTCATCATCCATTAACTTAAAAAATCTGAACATTCATGCCTATTTATTATTTTATGATTTTTTTTATTTTATTTTTTTTACAAATCCTGCCCTCTGCTCCTTTAAATCTGTTTACTTTTGAATGTCCAGTTTATATTTAGGTTAATAGTTTTACTTTGGTCATTTATAAAAAAAAAAAACTAATCTGTTTGGATCTTATAGGAACCAGATCATTTTTGACTCACAGTTTATTCACTGTACCTGATGTTAAATTATATGTGAAGTTTGTTGTGTTGTTCACATTTCAGGATTAGAGGAGGGCAATAATATTACTTGTTTTCATAATTCTCTAAAGAAAACTCATGTAATTATTTCTTTTAGCAGCATTGAGGGTGGGAAGTTGGTGTCATATTACATCTAAAATTTATGAAGTTCTATTCATGTGATGACAGTACCAGAAGATAAAAAGATTATGTATAATTACACTAAAGACTCCCTCAGAGCACTGTGCAAATTCATAAAGCCACTACCAAGTTTGTTTTTCTGTAAACACAAGGATTAAAGAACTGTTTTTAAAAAGCAAACTGACAGAGACTCTGCTCATCTCACTACTGCCCAATCTGTGTGTCTTTACTAGAGAAATTCCTGGGTCATCAGGTCAATAGCTATGGCCAGCTCCTCTCCATCACCTTCACCTCTGAGACCCCCGAGCTACTCCCGGACCACGTCACCCTGCTCCTCCACGGTTCAGGAATCAGCCTGTTGGCTGACCTTGTCTTCCAACCAGGACTCAGTCACGACCCTGGCTCTACCCCACAGCGCTCCTTCATCATCAGGTACGAAGATGTAGACATGAAGCTGCCAGTTTAGGAAGGTGGTGTACATATTGCTTTAAAATAACAGCTAAAGTGGATTTAATTTTGGAAACTGAGAAGCTTTTGGGATAATTTCCCTCCTTGTTGCTCATGTTGTTCTGTGCAGCATTGTATTTAAAGTCCACAGAGTAACTATGGAGGACACCCGTGTAATGATTAGCACACACTCACCCACATTGACTTTTTCTGTCATGATCCCAGCAGAATGCCAGGATATAAATAGAGAGCCAGGTCCCTTATGTGCTCGCTGTCATACAGACCTGGCAGGTGCAATGTTGCAGGAAATTTCCATTTATACATGTTGCACGTTTAGCACATCTCAGTGTGACGTGGGGAATGTGCACCAGTGAAGCATCAACATTTCCAGAAAGGTAAGGAGCAACATAAACAGTTCAACTTAACTGACAGGCAAGTCACTGAGAATATAATAAAAACAGAATTGCAAATAAAACAAGTTACAATAAAAAGTCAAGTTTCTCTGTTGAATAATGACCTTAATCTACGGACGTGGGAGTGGATACAACATGGGAGCTATAAACCTTGAGGTCACAGGATATAAAGAGATAAATGTATTGCATCATGCAGAAAGGGGTTTAGGGTCTGTCTATGGCCTGGAAATACAAATAATTCCATTGCAGACTGATTTCCCAACACAGGAGTGAAATTAAGGTAGAAGTCAGCAGATCAAGTAAAGTATTATTTTTACTGCATGAAGAAACTGGAATGTCAAAGAATACAAAAAAAAGCACAATCAAAATCATCATTCCAGTTTTTATATTATAAGATTTTGTGAGAAAATGTGCCCTTAATAACCAGTTAAGTAAGCTGGAAAGCAACTGAGCAAATGTTCTCCTTTGAACCTAAACAATGACTTTAGGGTGGTTTCTATCATCCTAAGGCCCTCCCACCTGGTGTTTCATTATCCACAATGCTGGTCCTAACAATATGCTTCAGACCAAATGATGCTAGAATGTCCAGGGTAAGAGATTAACAGTTTGCAGATTGCGTTTGACAGAACGTCTGATTTTCTCTGTGCTTCTGAATCAGGAAAAACAGTATAAACACCCCCTGAAAAGCATCAAATAAAAATATGGAAGCCCGTCTAGCAAATCTAGTGCTTCCAGAGGAAAAACAATAAAGATTTGCTCAGTTTTTGCAAAAATTCTATCTTGCCACCAATCTTTTAATACACATTTCAATACCAGATTATTATAACCTGAGTAAATACAAAATGCAGTTTTCAAATTATGATGATTTCATTTATAAAAGAAAAAAACTACCTAAGCCAACCTGGTCCTTTGTGAAAAAGTAATTGTCCCCTTTGTTAAACCATGTATTAATTGTGATTAATGATGTTTATCATCTGTCAACATGAAACATGCTAAATGATCTCAAAAACACATCATGGCCTTCAAGAACAAAATAATCCAGAGCAGTATATACAGCACTGCAGTCCCACAGACGAGACAAAAATGGCTCCCTCTTGAGATAGTTCCAAGATCAAAACTTCTCCTCGCCTATAACAACACAAAGGCCCATCTCACATTTGGAAAAAACATCTTTCTCCCCAAGACTTTTGGGAAATGTTATGTCAACTCCACACAACCCTTACTGGATGAAGTGGTTCAGAAAATGGATGAATTCTGTGAAACATCCTTCAAAATAAAAGAGATCTAAATACTGTTTTTTTGGTAAATATGGTTTAAGAGTGAATCCTGCTCTGTTCTTGTTGTTTAGTCAGCTGGATGCCTCTGGGAGGGTTACGGTCCTCTCTTGTATGGTTTCTAAGCTGTAGAGAGTTTTACTTGAACATTCAGTGCACGTGGTTAGCTGCAGCCCACGTGTCAGGCTTTAACTCAGTCTTTTAAAACTTATTGGCAAAGTTACATTTGAATTAAACATTTGGTCTGTATTTTTATGAGTGTCTGTGTTAAAGCATCTCTGACCCACTGCAGTACTTTGCTTTTAACTGATGCACTTTTTACATTTCTAAGTGGTTTCGCTCACTCACTTACTGCATAATGCATAATGTAGCCTCCAGAATGATGATGGATATTTGCAACCTGCTCTTGTAGATAATACACAGCATTTATGTTGAGAGAAAAAAAATTACAGATATAAAAACTCACAGAGAATCCATGTTTATCAAAATTTTGGGGCAAACTTCAATGTAATTTAGAGCTATTATACTTTGCTGTAAAATCAACAACAAGCGATGAAAATCAAGCATGTTTGTTGTAAAAATAGAGCCACGGATACAGTCTGATTCAGTTCTCTGTTTCACTCAGAATCAAATATCTTGTGATCAGAGACAAATCATCAGTCCTTGTTCTGTGTGATGATTCATACTGAAAGTCTCTCGTCTCGTCTCGTCTTCTTCCGCTTATCCGGGTCTGGGTCGCGGGGGCAGCATCCAAATTAGGGAGCTCCAGACGGTCTTCTCCCCAGCCACTTCTACCAGCTCCTCCGGCAGGATCCCAAGGCACTCCAGGGCCAAACCAGAGATATATTTTCTCCAGCGTGTCCTGGGTCGACCCGGGGGCCTCCTGCCGGCAGGACATGCCTGAAACACCTCCCTGGGGAGGCGTCCAGGGGGCATCCTAACAAGATGCCCGAACCACCTCAACTGGCTCCTTTCGACATGGAGGAGCAGCGGTTCTACTCCGAGTCTCTCCCGGATGTCCGAACTCCTCACCCTATCTCTAAGGCTGAGCCCGGCCACCCTGCGGAGAAAACTCATTTCGGCCGCTTGTATCCGCGATCTCGTTCTTTCGGTCATTACCCAAAGCTCATGACCATAGGTGACGATTGGGAGGTAGATCGACCGGTAAATCGAGAGCCTCGCTTTCCGGCTCAGCTCCTTCTTCACCACAACAGACCGGTTCAGCGTCCGCATCACTGCAGATGCTGCCCCAATCCGCCTGTCGATCTCCCGCTCCCTCCTTCCCTCACTCGTGAACAAGACCCCGAGATACTTGAACTCCTCCACTTGAGGCAGGATCTCTCTCCCAACCTGGAGTTGGCAAGCCACCCTTTTCCGACCGAGAACCATGGCCTCAGACTTGGAGGTGCTGATCCTCATCCCAGCCGCTTCACACTCGGCTGCGAACCTCCCCAGCAAGAGCTGTAGGTCAGAGCCTGATGAAGCTAGGAGGACCACATCATCTGCAAAAAGCAGAGACGAGATTCTCCTGTCACCAAACTCAACACCCTCCACACCACGGCTGCACCTAGAAATCCTGTCCATAAAGGTTATGAACAGGACCGGTGACAAAGGGCAGCCCTGGCGGAGTCCAACCCTCACTGGGAACAGGTCCGACTTACTGCCAGCTATGCGGACCAAACTCACACTCCTCTGGTACAGGGACTGAATGGCCCTTAACAAAAGACCATCCACCCCATACTCCTGGAGCGTCCCCCACAGGGTGCCCCTGGGGACACGGTCATAAGCCTTCTCCAAATCCACAAAACACATGTGGATTGGTTGGGCAAACTCCCATGACCCCTCCATCACCCTAGCGAGGGTAAAGAGCTGGTCCACAGTTCCACGACCAGGACGAAAACCACATTGCTCCTCTTCTATCTGAGGTTCAACTATCGACCGGACCCTCCTCTCCAGTACCCTGGAGTAGACCTTCCCAGGGAGGCTGAGGAGTGTGATCCCCCTATAGTTGGAACACACCCTCTGGTCCCCCTTCTTAAAGATGGGAACCACCACCCCAGTCTGCCACTCAACAGGAACTGCCCCCGATGACCACGCAATGTTGCAGAGACGTGTCAACCATGACAGTCCTACAACATCCATAGCTTTCAGATACCCAGGTCGGATCTCATCCACCCCCGGGGCTCCGCCACTGCGTAGTTTTTTGACTACCTCCGCGACTTCTGCCCCAGAGATTGGACAGTCCATCCGCAGGTCTCCCAGCTCTGGTTCCTCATAGGAATGCGTGTTGGTGGGATTGAGGAGCTCCTCAAAGTATTCCTTCCACCGCCCGAGTATAGCCCCAGTTGATGTCAGCAGCTCCCCGTCCCCACTGTAAACAGTGTGAGCGAGTTGCCACCTTCCTCCCCTGAGGCGCCGGATGGTTTGCCAGAACCTTTTTGGAGCTGACCGATAGTCTTTCTCCATGGTCTCACCAAACTCCTCCCATGCCCGAGATTTTGCCTCGGAAACTGCCACTGCTGCACCCCGCTTGGCCCTCCGATACCTATCAGCTGCCTCTGGAGACCCACAGACTAGCCATGTCTTGTAGGCCTCCTTCTTCAGCCTGACGGCTCCCCTAACCTCTGGTGTCCACCAGCGGGTACGGGGGTTACCGCCACGATTGGCACCGGCTACCTTGCGACCACAGTTAGCAACAGCCGCCTCAACAATCGCAGAGCGGAACAAGGCCCATTCGGACTCAATGTCCCCCACTGCTCTCGGGACGCGGTCGAAGCTCTGCCGGAGGTGGGAGTTGAAGACCATCTTGACAGGCTCTTCTGCCAGGCGTTCCCAGCAGACCCTCACTATACGTTTGAGTCTACCAGGTCTGCGTAGCATCTTCCCCTGCCATCTGATCCAACTCACCACCAGGTGGTGATCAGTTGACAGCTCCGCTCCTCTCTTCACCCGAGTGTCCAAAACATACGGTCTCAGGTCAGATGATACAACTGTAACCCGTTTACAATGTAGATTATATAAATTAATTGTTTAGGATTATTACCAGTTGGGCCAATGACTAGGTTCGTGAGGAGGGTTGATTATTAATGAACACCAGTAACCACAAATGAATGAGTGGAGCCACGGATACAGTAAGTTGCACTGTATTAAAGAATGTTAACAAAATGTAACAATAACAGTAACAATATGAAAATAAAATGACAATAAAATAAATTGTCCCTATCTGAGCTCAGATATGTTTTGGTCCAGCTGGCTTATTAGTCAGTAGTTTTGTCAAAAGTCCAAAGGTCAAGTAGTGCGGAACAGTCTCACCGCACAGTTGCAAGAGTTCGTGCTGGGAGAACAGCCTGTTCTCCGAGGTCCAAGTTCAGGTTTGAATCAAACGGGAAGGCTCGCCATCTCCCTCGTCAGGGAGAGAGAATCCAGTTCCAATCCAACGGCTCTAATCCAAATAAGAAACCTAGCCTGTATAAAGAACAGGACTATTACCATTGAGTTCACAATTCTAATTCAATTACATGGCCATACAACATCAATGCAAGTGGTTTTAAAAAATAACAGCACTTAACATTAATAGTATTTAGTTCAATGTAACATTTTTTACAGTGTAGCTTATGATAATGTAAGATTTAGTAAATATTATAAAGCTTATTTTCTGTTCAAACGTTATTACAACAACATCAAAATAGTCATGAATTCCCCATGAACTATAACAATTTTATGAAATGCCAACTTTAAGTTGCATAAAAATAATTACATCTGATGTAAACAGTTTTTTAAAATGTACAAAAATAATTTTTTAGGCATCTTTTCACATTAGTAAATTAATCTTTAGTGTAATTTAATATTTTAAACATTTTTTCTTCCCAAAATAAACTCAAAATCCTACCAAATTTGAATAGCACATATCTCCATGGCTTACAAGTAAATAACAGGCAACATATAAAATAAGGTTCAACAGTGTCACCTATTGGCTCATTTTAGCAACATTGTAATTCAAATACATGTTAAACAACATTTAATATATTGAAATCATGAATTTTAGCTTCAGAAATTACATTCATTCAATTTTAGCTTCATCTTTGGTAACATTTGTAACACAAGCTGAAACATAGGACATTTAAGTGCCTGTGAACACTTTTCCCTGCAGGGGAACCCCGTAGCAGAATTTCCCTGCAAGCATGGCGCATGCTACATTAGCAGCTAACCGCTAAGCTAACTAGCTTTTCTTGACTCACCGAGCGCCTCAATTTTCTGTGTTTTCTCCACCGGGAGGTCAGCCACAGTCCATGCAGATCTAATTAGTAAACATGGTAGTAGTTAGCTTCACTGTCCAAGTGTTAGTTTTAGTTTACAGCCAGCCCAGACTCACCGAGTCTCATCCAATTTCCTACAGACAGAGGTCCGATCCGAGTGCGTGCATCCAGCTCTCCCCCTCCAGCAGAAAAGAAAGAACTGTGTGACTCCGTCCCCGATGCGGCAGCAGGGGGCGGGCTGTGTAACTTTTTCAGCCAATCAGGAGTAATTTTTCCTGCTTGAGCCTACCAAAGGCTTTCTTGGATTCAGCATGTTTGACTGACACATCCTTTGTCAAATAACAATATTAAATGGATTATTCTTTACTGAAAATCCACTGGGTTACACCCTCCCCTCTCAAATCTCATGCACGTCCCTGTGCATGGCTTTGTTATGATAGTTCATATCACCAGCAAGGGAGTCTGTGAAGGCTTTGTTCAACCCTTGAAAAAGTGATTTGACGACAGTCACAAGAGGGTTGCCCAGTTGTGGATAAGTAAGTCTTTGAGATGGTTGTCGATTTCTTTCAGATCTCCGCATTTGTGATTAATTTTGCAAAGTACTTGACTCACTGAATTGCTCGATGTCAATAACAACACTGTCACTTTGCTTTTCAAGTGAACTTGGGTTCATTGAAGGACTGTTTATTGATACAACTGTGTTCTCGCCAGTTGTTGATCTGAGCTCTCCTTTACTTTTGGTGGTTCTGTCTTTATCGGTGTCACTTTCATTTTCCACTTGCTGTAAGTTTTTGTCTGTTTCAGTTTCCATTTCCATTTCAGGTAAGTATTCGTCATTTCCAGGTTCCTTTCCCTTTTCAGATAGGTTTGTCTCATTTCCAGGTAAGTATGTGTCAACTCCAGGTTCCTTTTCCTCTTCAGACAGATTTATGTCAATTCCAGTTAAGTATGTCACATTCAACAGGTTTGTTTCATCCACAAAGTTTTGACTCAGTTTGTCCACAGGTTCCTTGTTTTGATCTTTTCTCTGAGTTGGTGTGTCATACACTTGGAAAAAGTGTGTTTCTTTTACTTGTGGGGGTTCTGGGTGATAATATGAATCGTCTTCATTCTCAGACATTTGATCATTTTCATGTTGTTGGGCTGAATCATGTCTGGTGTGGGGTTTACGAGGTCTGGTGACTCGTTCAGGTTCATGTTCAGTTGTTGACAGGAATCCACAAGGGAGTAATAGGTCCCTATGGAGTGTTCTGAAGGGTCCATCAGCTTTTTCTGGTTTCACTGTGTACACAGGTAAGTTTTCCATTTGCTTGGTGACAATGTATATTGTTTGTTCCCATTTGTCTGCCAATTTGTGTTTGTTTCGCAGGTGAAGGTTACGAACTAAGACTCTGTCACCCACATCTATTGTGGATTCACGTATAACCTTGTAGAAACGTTTCTTGTTCTTTTCAGCCACTTTCTGAGAGTTTTTGATGGCTATTTCATAGCTTTGTTCAAGGTGGTGTTTCAGCTGTTTGACATATTGCGAGTGTGACAAGGGCTCTTTGGTTTGTTGGGGTAGCCCAAAAGCAATATCAATAGGCAAGCGGGGTTGTCGCCCAAACATTAACTCGTAGGGGGAATATCCTGTTACATCATTCTTTGTACAGTTGTATGCGTGATTGAGGGGTTTTACAAAATCACGCCAGTGATGCTTTTCGGCGTCTTTCAGGGTACCAAGCATACTGAGTAATGTACGATTGTAGCGTTCAACAGGATTGCCCCG
>SSNR01000013.1:908068-939206 GCA_006937965.1 Callopanchax toddi
GGGGTGGTAAGGACTTGTTCTGACTTTGCGGATACCAAGCAGTGAGCAGAGTTCTTTGATTGTATGGGATTCAAAATCCCTCCCTTGGTCACTGTGGAGTCGCTCTGGAAAGCCGTAATGAATGAAAAAATTTTCCCACAGAGACTTTGCTACAGTGGTGGCTTTTTGGTCTTTGGTGGGAATGGACACTGCATATTTAGTAAAATGATCAGTGATCACAAGGACATCTTTTGTGTTTTTACTGTCAGGTTCTATGGAGAGGAAGTCCATACAGACCAGCTCCATGGGCCTGCTGGTTTGAATATTGACAAGTGGAGCAGCCTTTTCTGGTGGGGCTTTTCTGCGGACACACCTCTCACAAGCTTTCACTTTTTTCTCAACATCGGCAGCCATCTTTGGCCAATAGAACCGAGACCGAATGAGTTCTACTGTGCGTTCAACCCCTAAATGTCCCATATTGTCGTGAAGACTCTGCGTGACAACATGTCGGAGGGACAAGGGAAGGACTAACTGCAGGATGGTCTCTGGCCCAGACAGGCGCTTCCTGTACAGAAGGTCGTTTTGAAGTTCAAAACGTTTCCACTCTTTTAAAAGCATGAGGACATCAGGAGACTCTGATTTAGCATTGGTTGGTGGACGAGGGTTAGTTGCAAGCAGTTGGATGACCTTGCTAATGGCTGGATCTTGTTGTTGCAGGTCTACAAGGTCAGTATGAGTGTATCTGGGCAATGTTAACAGATTATGGTCATTTCCTTCTTCTTGAAACATATCAGGAACAGCAGCTGCAGACATAGCGAGAGACTGGACTAGAGCAGAGCTAGATTCAGGCTGGACAAAGGCTAAGTGTCTCTGACAAGTAGCTGTGACTGTGTCAGCATGAAGTTGGAGTTCGAGGTCTTTGACTGAGGATAAAAGGTGGGATCTGAACTTATCAATGCGCTCACACTCCTCAGAGAAAACAGGATCTTTTTCAGGTTTGTCATGTGGTTTCCTGGATAGTCCGTCTGCATCGAGGTTTTGCTTGCCTGATCTGTACTTGATATCAAAGTTATAAGTGGACAGTGCAGCAAGCCAACGATAACTTGTGGCATCGAGCTTAGCTGTTGTGAGAAGATATGTCAAGGGGTTGTTATCGGTGATGACAGTAAAAGTGTTTCCGTAGAGGTAGTCATGAAACTTGTCGGTAATGGCCCATTTTAAGGCTAAGAATTCCAATTTATGGGCGGGGTATCGAGCTTCACTGCGAGATAGACCCCTGCTGGCGTAAGCGATGACTTGAGTTGTGTTATTCTGTACTTGGTAAAGTGCTGCACCAAGCCCGGTTGTACTGGTGTCTGTGTGTAGCAAATAGGGTAGTTTTGGATCAGCGTAACCAAGCACAGGTGAGCTGGTAAGTTTTTCTTTTATGGTTTCAAAAGATTTTTGACAGTCATCACTCCAGCGTTCGCCAAAGGGTTCTTTGGGGTTTAGATACTTTGGATCATTGTTTTTACAGCCCTTCCGCTTTGGTGGATAACCGGCAGTGAGAGATGTGAGTGGCTTAAGAATCTTTGAGTAATCCTTCACAAATCTGCGGTAATAGCCAGTGAAACCCAAGAATGACTGGAGTTCTTTTAAGGTTTGGGGTCTTGGCCAGGTTTTCAGGGCTTCGGTTTTCTCAGGGTCAGTTTTCACACCATCTTTGGAAACTATGTGGCCAAGATATCTGACAGAGGACTGGAAAAAACGACACTTATCGGGTGAAAGTTTGAGACCATATTCTCGAAGGCGTTCAAGAACATGAATGAGTCTGGTTTCATGGTCTTCAAGTGAACTGGAAAACACTATTAAGTCATCGAGGAAGACCAAGACTTCTTTAAGATTTATGTCTTTCATACATCTTTCCATGAGCCTTTGGAAAGTGCTCGGGGCATTTGTTATTCCTTGGGGCATACGGTTAAATTCATAAAACCCGAAGGGGCATACAAAGGCTGTCTTTGGTTTGTCTGTCTCACACATCTCGATTTGATAGTACCCCGATTTGAGATCCATCACAGAGAACCACTGGGAACCCGCAAGGGCAGAGAATGACTCCTCTAGATTAGGCAAGGCATAAGCATCACGGATAGTCTGCAAGTTAAGCTTTCGGTAGTCTATGCATACACGCACATCACCATTTTTTTTGCGGACTACCACTATGGGCGATGAAAATGGAGATTCAGATTCACGGATTATGCCTGCACTTAAGAGGGCATGCAAATGCTTCTTGACAGCCTCATAGTCATGAGGGTGAATCGGGCGGGATCTCTGTTTGAATGGGGTTTGGTCATGCAAGTTGATGTGGTGTTTTATGTGCGTAGCATGTCCAAAATCAAGATCGTTTTGAGAGAACACATCAGAGAAAGTGATCAACTTTTCAGTAATCCTTTGCTTCCAGTCTTCAGGAAGAGGTGAACTGCCAAAGTCAAAACTTAAGGGAGGTTCTGATTTGGAAATCTGTTGTTGAGAATTACAGGCTGTAGAGACCTTTTGACTTTTCTCAGGCTCAGAACATGGCATGACACAGTCAGGGGCAATCAACTCAGCAATGACACAATTCATGGGCAATGTGATGTCATGGTTGGTTTCGTTCCTGATGAGCACTGGCACTTTGTATGGTCCATGCTTTGGCAAAGTAATGAGACAGCAATCTACAAACACACCACCAGGTAAAGTAAAGTTAGTGGGCTGTTCAATGAGTGCACACTGGTCAGACTTGGTGCGTGTAGCATACACAAAGCCTTCAAGTGTGGTTTTCTGATTGGCGGGAAGAACCTCTCGAGTTCGACCTTTAAGTTTAACTAAGCCAATCTTGCCATTTTCACTTTGTCTTTTCCGTATCTCAAGAGTTTTTAACACTTGCCGATAACCATAAAAGAGTGTTTCAGGTTGAGGCAAGGTGGTGTCACAAAGCTGCTCATACAAAGGATCAAGGGTGTTTGTGCCAATAAGCAAAGGTGTATCTGAGTTTGAGCGAAGGTCAGGAACGATTAAAGCAAGAGTTGACAGCTCAGGCTCAGACTGAACAAAATCTTTCAGGAACTTAATACTTGTTTCAACAAATCCCAAGTAGGGGACTGCCTGGCCATTTGCACCTTCAACCTCCAGAAGATCACTGATGGGTTTTATGGGGTGGTCTGACAGGTGTTCTTGATAGAAAGACTTGGCAATAGTGGTTACTTGTGAGCCTGTGTCAAGCAAGCCACTGCATTCAACTCCATTGATTGCAACTCTGGTTGTACATTTTTTTCCGACAAGTCTTTTGGGAAAATTTGGTTCTGGATCAATAACTGTGTTTGAGCAGGAAGCTTTCTTGGTCTTTCTCTCAATGGGACTTTGTTTAACTTTAGCTTGGTTAACTTGTTGCTCTGCAACAGTTTTGAGTAAAATACAACTTGTTGATTTTAAAATTAACAATAGAAGGACTGGCTAAAGATAAAACTATTAGCTTGTTTTATCATGATAACTAGAACATTATTTTTAAATAACAACTGAAAAAAATTGGAGTCTAAATCAGAAATCATAATCTCTTTTTTACTTCTGTAAATCAAAGTTTATTTTCATGCTCGGTCACTCCGGTCACCGTTGGCTAGCAGTGCCTACGCCACGCTCAAGACAGTCCTATTTTCATGTCTTCTTCCACAATTGTGGAATGATCTACTAAGTGATACCAGAACAGTGTCCCTGTCCACCTTCAAGAAACTCCTGAAGACCCAGTTCTTCATCATAGCACCTACCCTGCACTTCCCTCCCCCTTCTCTACTTCCCTCCCCCTTCCCTACGTCACTCTCTTTTGCTTCACTGTCACATCTGGCAGAGCCTGACTTGTGTTCTTCCCTCTAAGTCGTTTGTTAGCCTCAATGGTAACTTGTAACATTCTCACTTGTAAGTTTTTTTGGATAAAATCATCTGCCATATACTTAAACATGAACACATCTCAGTTTAATGAGATATTGTGATTATCTCAAGACAACAGGCTGATGATTTTCTTTTTCCAGGCTGGTGATCTTGATGAAGCCACGTAAAAATGATTACCAGTAATAGTAGGTTTGGTCATTATGTGCTTTTGTACCACAGAGAAAAGTGTGTTTTTTACAGTACACTATATTATTTGTAAAGCTTAACAAACACATTTTGTGTGACTTTTCGTTTTTCATTTACTTTTGTTATTGTTCCTGTAGACCTCTGATGGGATGTGACCTAAAGGACTTAATAAAGTTCTATTTAACGTTCAAGCTAAGAACGTATTAGTTCAAATGAGTTGATTTTAAGCAAGCAGCTACAAGCATTAGCCTAACCTTATCATATAATGTGATGGAGCAGCACATGCTCCCAGCAATGTTGTTTTTATCCCTCTAGATTTTTCTTAATTGAGAAAACTGTTTGATTGTTTCCTGTATGTATTACAAGATCATGAGTTGATGATAAGACTCAATCAGACATGTCAACCTCAAGACCCACAGCTCATAACTCCGTTATATCCAGATCTCTTTATTGGTATATAACACTATTAGGTATACTATATATTATAAATCCCATAATGCATTGTAACATTTGCTGTGCAAGTCAAGACCTGTGTGTAGCAGCCCTCTGCCCTGTTGCTTATAATGCTCATCAATCTGCTCTTATACAATAACATCTAAGCTAGTGGTCAAACTAAAGGTGGACTTCTAAAACAAAAGATTTGAAAAGTGTATGTGTTGACACAGACACATTGACTGGGGCTGTGGTTGACACTGAACTCTCTTGAACTGGTGTATACGTATACATTTGAAGAATATCACAACTGTTGTGTATTCATATGCTGTTTGTTGCTGTTGTATCTTTTCTTCCTGTTTTGTTTGCTTGTTTGTTTGTGCTTTATTTACAGGTCTAGAAGTGGACTCTTCACGTCTCTTGTTCTCTTCTTTTTCTGTTTACTTTCTCCCCCATCCCTCTTTCTGTACCCTTCCCTTCACTTTCAGGCTCCGTGTCCAATCAACCATAAAAACATTCTAATAAAGATTTTGGGGGTTATATTTAAACAAAAATCAGGAGGAGTTTTATAGCAGTGGCTGTAACCTCTCACCTGAAACAGCAACACTGTTGGGCTTGTTTTTGGCACTCAGACATTATTCTGTTTGCTCCACAGCCGGACAGGACACGGGGTTAAAAAAAAAAAGAAAAGAAAAGTGTATGTGTTGTGTTGTTTGCAGTTATGTGTCCATAATTAGAGAATACTATATTAGACAGCTCTATGAGAAAAAAACTTTGTGACAAATTCTAAATCCGAGTTACTCCTCATGTATCAGGTTGGATGAATTAGCTCACTTACCTTGTTTCTGAACTTAGTAAGAAAAATTGCTGCAAAAGCAAGAAGGTGGAAAAGTTTAAAATGCAGAATGCACAGCCATTGGAAAAGACATTTTTTATCTAAATGTTTAAAAGACGGAATGTCTTCAGTGTTTTGGGAAAAATAGTTAATTAATAGGAAGGATGCTGGAGTAGATGTGGAAATCAGAGGCACAGTACAGACAGGTAACTTTAAAATAGCCCAAAGTTTCACTCTACTGTCAGTTTCAGTTTGTTCTAAAGGAAATACCATCTGAACCCAGTGACCTGCACTCTCACAGAGTCATTGGTTGAGTTAAGAAACCCGTCAGTTCATGGAGAGTAAAAGAAAAGACTCTACAGTGCAGCGGGCAGGGAGTTGACTCGAATGCTCCACATGCATCACACCTGTGTGAACAACTGTTTGTGATGAACTGAATCTGACCCCAAACAATAAACAATTTGCAGTAAAGAATAATGTTGCAAAGACAAATTGGCAGAACAGCAAAGAAAACTAAATAAAGTTTGTTGGGTCTCTCGCCATGCATCTGAATCTATGATGGTCCACTGAAGCAGTTTCTGCTGTCATCAGTTCATTTGATACTTCTTCTTAAAATAGTCTGTATTCCCTTGTTTAGACATTTAAATAACATTATATAGTCTTGAAACCACTCTCTTTTTATTGATGACATGAAGACCTTCAAGAACCCAGCATAACAGATATTCCTGACCCATTCCCCTTTTTCTTTCTGTAATTGTACGGTTTTATATTTGATCCTTATTATTTGTCCCTGCCATAGATATCTTGAAAGTAATCTGTTCCATTCTTAAAACTAAATGGGAGCTACTGAAAATAATAAAGCATACATGGAAGAACATTCATTCTGATTGTCTCCTGTAGCTCAAAGTCAACAAGGGAAGTCAGTCCATCTTTGATAGTCTGACTTCACAGTGGAAATTAGGGTCCATAATTAACCTCAAACATTTTAGAATAATCCTTATACAGGGTAATCCCCAAATATTTCATAAACTCAGTTCCCCACTTCCAACTGTATTCATTTTTTACCTCTTTTAATGGATTAAAGTTGAATGATAACACCTGAGTTTTATTATTTTTAAAGTTATACCCAGATTATTGGTCATATTGGTTTACCATAATCATGTGTTTGGATGGGTTGTGTCAAAGCTGTCAGCAAACAGCGCCAGTTTAATGGTTGTTAGTCCTTTTATGTCTGACCTCTGTTAGTCCACTGGCTCAAAGTTGAATAAATAAGGTGAAGAGGAGAGCTGCTGCACAGCGTCCTCATGTTCCTTTATGTAGACTAAACGGTCTGTTAAATCTCCATTGATTTAATTCAGGCTATTGGATTATCATAAAGTGCTGCCAATGTGTTGATAATAGCTATGGAAGTTAAATCTTTGGAGTACTTTATACAGTATAAATACCATCTCACAGACTCAAATGCTTTCTCTGTATCTAAGAGAGTCCAATGCTTGTGCTTTGTTTCTTTTTGCTCTCCTGGGTTTGTCTTCATCTGATGAAGCCTGCTTGGTCATTATGCATTAGATCTGGTAGTATAGATTCTAATCTCTTTGATATTATAGAGGTGAGCAATTTATAGTCAATATTTAAGATGTTTATAGGGCAGTAATTTCTACAGGCCAATTTGTCCCTTCACTCTTTAGGTTTAATAGAAATTATGGCCTCTCTCCGTGACAGGGATTTGTTCTTTTCCTTCACCCAGTTAAACATCAATGTTTAAATTTAGAGATCCTGCATTGATTTGTAACACTCAGAGGCGATGTTGTGCATCTTTTATTTAGTCATATGTTATTATCTTGTTTATTAGCTTGTTGTTCTGACTGTCTATGACCCTTAATAAAGACGTCTAACCCACTGTCTTTGTCATTCATAAATGTTTCAGTTTGTTCGGGGCTTAACCATGAGAATGTTCGAGTTTCATAAAGGAGCTCTTTCACCATGGTGCCATCATCACACTGTTCCAACTGGAAGTCTCTTATTCTTTTGTAGGATTTGATACGTGGTCCTGGTAGAACTTAGTGTGACCTCCAATTTGCAAATGTCTAAATGTTCATGAAGCAACATCCTACTCCTGATAACTCATAATTTGCTGTCAATATTGACTTTCAGTCCATTTCTGAAACATCTTTTTTTTTTGTTCTGAAACTCTTTATTGGCCCTTTGATTTGAGCATTAGACATCCTGCGGTGCTTCTTGCACCATCTTTCTGTCTAATGAGGCTCCCTCTTGTCTCACATGGGATAAAGCGGTGAGTCTTGAGGCAGAAATGGCCGTTGGAGTGAGGCAGACCGGCGCTCAAGAGGTGAGCCCTGGTGTGACGGCCTGAAGGGGAAACGGATGGCTAATCAGTCACAGAGAGATCTCATTAGACTGGTCGACCTTGGGTAGTGGGTGCAGGTGGCCTGGTCTCCTCGAAAACAGACTCAGGTTATTCACTCTATTTTTGTTTTTGTCTCCCACTTGGCCAAGAGGCTCGAAATCCTTCTCATCCCACTCAGCACCTCCTTCACATTTTGTCTTCTATTCTTCCTGTGTGTTGTCTTAATTGTCCCCTTTCAGCAGCCTGAGACAAACTGAACTTCCTGTGTATCCCACCCTGGAAGCTCTCTTTTTCTTCTTCTCTAAATTGGGATGTAATTGTCTTTGTTTACCACAACTTGTTTTAAGCAAAGACATGAAAATGACAGTGTTTAATAGGAACGATGAATCTGCATGGACTTAATACACAGCGGTATTAAATTCTTTGTGCTTGCTGGACCCTTGTCTCAGTCTGTTAGCTCAGAGCAGTCCTGTAGAGCCGTCTGGGATCACAAAGTCCTACTCTTTCAGGAAAACTGCAGCTACCTGTTGGCTGCTCAAACACACACATAAAAGCACTAATATGGTAAATTCTGCAGATCAGTATCTTTCAGCTTGTAGTTGTTCTGCAACGAGGGGGAGCTGTGTTATCTTAGGTGCAAGATGATTACAGGAGGAACGAGGGAACTGTCTCGATGCCCCAACGAGGGAAAGGCTGATTGATGAATGTTGCTGTGTGGAAACCTGCTGTTTCAGCTCGAGGTTGTAATGAGGGCTGTGCACTGTAGTTAGCTGTCAGGAATCCTGCCGTTATTCCTGTCAGCTTTGGCAGACGTTGGTATTCTTACAATACTGTTTGTGGTTGTTACAAACTGATCCTGACAAAGGACAGGTCGGTCTTACTGAAACTGTTTGGTAAGTGGAGAAACATCCACTTTAATCTGTATGAGGTTGGAAAGACGAGTGTTACTGGTAAGACAATATTAGGATGAGAAAATGAACATGTATCTGTATCAGTGTAGCACATTTTAATAGAGATCTGTATATTTCCAACCATAAACCAAACTGTATTGTTATTGAAGATATTTGCTGCATTTAAACCCTCAATTCAAAGTCGTAGGGTTGGTGGGGTTATTGGTTTAATAGAGACAGTGGTAACATTTCCTATGGTTGGTTTGAACATTTTAAAATGATTTGCTATTAAAACCATATTCAGAGACCAATTTATTATATAAAAGCTACAGTAGGATTGTCCAACAGACCCATCATCGCAGATGCAAGGAAACAGCGGTGAGAGATTTGCAATCAGAGGTTCAAAGTGTAAATATACTTGATAGAACTAAAATACAAGGTTATTTGGTTTAACAAGGCCATCTACCATCTTTGTTATCCTGTAAGTATCAATTCCATAGAACTGACACATAACTTCCTTTTAAAACCTTTCACAATAAGAGCCCTGGGAAATTCCTTGTTATGACAGAAGTATAAGAAACAGAAAGACCTAGCTTGTTGATTTTTATAAACGTTTACATGTAGAAAGTTGAGTATCATTTTCCTGGGAAAGAGGACATTAAAGCAGCAGAAACACTGAGTGAAGTATGTATACACTTGATTGTAGCTTATTGTTGCACATAATTACATCCTGCTTGTCAGAATGAGGATACTTTATTAGAGGAAAGTGCATCTACAGCTGGGATCAGTATATGATCATACATAATCTTTTTAATTTAGCAAAGATGTGTCACAAAATATTAATTTTTCATCATGTGCTTAACTTAAAAAAACACAACAAAATGTTTGTAACATTTGAAGGTCATTGAAGTAACACAGTCTCCTCTCTGTTCATCAAAAACACAATAGGCTTCATTCTGGGTGCGTCAGGTTATCTTCCTTGTATAAGTTACAGCAGGTGTTGAAATCCTTTTTGAAAATGTCCTTAAGTGAGGGTTTAAATATGTGATGGAGTAAAAATGATGAATATACAGCTACTCCTACAGATACTAATCATTATCCAGTATGCTGTTGGCTATAGATTTTTGTGCAGTATTTATAGTGCACTTTTGCACATTTTAAACATATTTTACAAACACAACGTGATACATTTGTTCACAGCAATCATGATACAAAATTTTAGGTTTAATCAAATGTTAACTCCTCTTTGAAACTGAATAATTTCATACCTGATGAACGATCTCTAACTTACTTACAATTAACATGCGGAAATAAACATTTCAGATTTGTGTGTTTATCTTAATTTTTCATGTACAAGTACTCAAATGACAAATGGCAGCTTTAGATTCTCAGATATACTCTGTAACCACTAAGGCCAGTCTTCTTTTTTGTGTCCTCCATGAGGATTTCAGCCAGAGAGTTGCAGCTTTCTTGATCTGGTAATGATCAATTTCCACTGAAGCAGCAACAACAGTGCTCAGTGTTCCTGTTCCTTCTAAGGAACATGTCATGTGCTTTAGCTGCTAATAAACCATTAAGGAATTGTGCTGAAAACCGCTTCCAGCTGATTTAAAGAGATAGTTTTTATCCAGAATCAGGGACGGCTTCTCATGGGGGAGTCGAGCTAACTGCTACTCAGAGCAGGGCTCAAATATAATCTGGCTCACACTGATATCCTCTTATCTCCCTAGAAGAAGACATGTCTACACTTTCATGTAGTTGTTGTTTTGGGATTAACCAGTTGGAGTCGTGGCTGGTTGTCCACAGGGTAGAGTTAGACCCAGTGAACATCCATAGTTGTAGCAACACAATTTTTTTTTAGTAGAGAAAACGGTGTTGTAATCAACTGTCTCATCTTAAAGTACCATACAACATCAAACTCATAAAGTTTGAGTTAAAGTTTTCCTGATGACCTAAATTGGCTCTTGAATAGGTGTTGCTCTAAAAGGCTCCTCCTATTTTTGATCACTGACTGCTGGAAAGGCCTTGTACACAGCATGAAGACCTTACTATGATGTAGGAAATCCAACCCCAGCTTGGATGGTTTTTTCAGTGTCTTGGAAAGACACAGGGTCCCTATTAGACATGATAGATGGTGATGATGGGTTTAGGAGTCAGAGACTATCAACATGCCTTAAGGAGGTCTTCAAATTAGCTGCAGTCTGTCCAGTTCCTTGTACTAAGCCACATTTTTAAAATATTGTTTTAATTGATAATCTTCTAAACATGCAGTTTGCAAATCAGCAAAGAGCCACTTGATTTATTTAGTTTTCTTTGTGTGTTGAATTTTTCTAGGGAGTAACTGGATGAATGTTCAGTAAATGGTCTTTAGACCAAGAAGAGCATCTCTTTTTTTTTTTGCCTTCAGAGGATCCAGTCCCTCACAGAGGATCTGAGCTTGTGGCTTCCTGTCAGCTCTGATATTTTTCTTGTTTCACTGTGGTGTCTTTGCACCAGTAATGACTTCTCCCTCTGCACCAAGGGCCCAGGCTAAAGGAGCTGCTCATTCCTCTCCCTCTGAAATGATCTGGAGCTCAGAGAAAGAGCTTGTCATCAAGCATTTTCCCATGAAGTTTGCCACACATCTCCACATCTGACTTCTCATGTAGGTCCATTAAGATGCTATGTTTGATTAAAGCTTCTTTCTCTGTTTATCCTTGCCACGCAGAACGACAGAAAAAAAAAAAGACTTTTGCATTTTTGATTCGCAGCAATCAGATGCAGCGCAGACATTAAAATTAATCATGTTTGGAAAATGGAAATATCTGTTTCTGGATGTTTTGATAAAAGCATGCAGAAGCATAAATAAACATGAATATAAACACACACCTCTTGAGCCACTGCATCTGCATTCATAGAAGGTAAAGTTGATAACCTGTTAAGTGGCTTTGTGTTCTCATCTGATGCAGAGATCATTTTAGAACCCGATGGAGGAGAATTATATGGAAGCAGGGATTCATGCTGGGGGGATTGATGAGAGATGGAGGTGAAGGCTTTTTTAAAAAGGTAGCATCCATTCCTTTCTCTCACATTCTCTCTGCTCACTTTCTCTTCCCCTGAAATGAGTGGGCGGAACAGTTTTATTGCCTTGTTTGTAGCTGCGTGTACATCTGCAGCGTCTAAGCACAATATTGATGCCAAAGGGGACTGAGAAAAAACCCTCAGCTCATTATTTACAGTCGAATGATAATGTTTTATTTAGTCAGTAATGATCAGTTGTTTGCTGTTTTAACTGCCACATGATGCGTCTCAGAAAAGAGCATGAATGAGAAAGGTGCAGGCCTCTGTGCTGCAAGAAGCCGAACACATGTAGAAGAGCCGAAAAATCCACAACTCTGATAAAGGATCATGACCAGCTACATAATACTGGACAGAAAACAAGGTTTGCTGCTGAAATAATAGAAGAAAGCCACATAGATTTGGCTCTGGGTGACTGAGAAAATGAAGTAAAAACATGGTAATCACACCTGCCTGAAGGAAGCTGTGCTTTATTTATGATTCATTAGGACCTCCAGTCCTGGGCAGCATGTGGCTTTTAGACCTTGTTTTTACAGCACTGCTGATTGATTCATTTAGCAGATGATTTTTTCCAAAGTGACTTACATTTTTAACCTATCAGGCATGTTGTGATCTGCGGGAGGAAACTGGAGTACTTGGAGGAAACCTACGCATGTATGTATGGTGCGGTTCCAGGTCCAAAATTAAAACTATTGCGCCCCCTGCTGTGGCTACGTCCTTGTTGCAGTAGACTACTATATCCATTCAGAAGGAACTGACCAATGATAGGCCGGCACAGGTAACTGGGCTGCTGCTACTGGTAAATGAGAGGGAGACTACTCAACTGTGTTAGCATTAGACAGGCTAGTGACTAGCATGCTTAGGCTTCAATAAAAAAAAAAGTGTGTCTCTAATCCAGATGGTGACCACCCAAGGCATGCTAGTCACTAGCTTCTTCAATGCTAATGCCAGCCTATCCATGCTAACGCCAGCCTATTCATGCTAATAGACAGCAGAGGGAGTGGGAAATCTAGTGGGTGTCCAATGCTAATGCAAGTGAGAAGTCTCCTTCTCATTGGTCAGATCAGTAGCTGCCTTCAGAATAGATATAGCTTCCTGTGACAAGGACATAGCCACAACAAGGTGCGCAGTAGTCTTAATTTTGGGCCTAGAACCATGCCATATGCATGGGGGGAACATGCTAATGCAGAAAGACCACAGCCAGAAATCAAACCTGCACCTTTCATGCTGTGAGGCAATAGCACTACCAACTGCACCACTATGCAGCTGATATTTTAAACTTACAATATTTTAACAACTTTTCACCTGTGTATCTGTCTGATCTTTTAGTGATTGCTTGTGCTTCTGCTTGTGCATCTGGTATTACCTGTATTTTTTTTTCTTTCCTGATGATCACCTCTCATCCTCTGCAGAATGAGCTTAATTACTGTGAGGTGTCTGCGCTCTGTTTGGTGCTGATTAAAAGGGACACTGACACTCCATAGGGAAAGCACGATTGGGACTTTGTTCACTTTCATGCACGCTGCTTATCTCTGTCTGACCAGCTCCATTACCATGGCTTTGAGGCCCGGTTTGTAATTGCCTCTCTTTATTACGGTGCCTACATGTCAGGCCAGGCAACAAGGACCTGCCGCATCAAGAGAAAGCACACGGCAAAACAGGAGCACACCCACAAAAACACACATATACACAAACATACATGCATGGTGCAAAGGCAGACGCAAAGGCCTGGGTCATGCACAAAGGAAAGTGTTTTGAAAGTGGATTAGTGTCACGCTGAGAACAATTGAACAAATAAAATACAAGATGCTCACATATAAATAACCTGACCTTGGCTAATATCATCAACAAACATAAGTTTATACACTTTATAAGTAAGAAGTCATTTGACATAAAATTTCTAAAAGTTCATAGAAATTTACATTTAAAAGTTTGTACTTGAAACACATCTTTTTGCTTTCTTTAAATGTAACTTGGTGGTATGCACAAATTTATACTTATAACATTGTTTTTGAAAAATTTCACCCTTGTGAACTATATGATACAATTTGATGCGATACAATATGATATGATTTGATGCAGTGCAATGTGTTAGACTTCATTGTCCCATTGGAACATTTGTTTTGGGCTCAAAGTGCTGTGCTTAACAGTTATCTAACTAAAATAAAATATACACAAAACAGTACCAAACGGCACTATGACTGCTGATTACAAAACTGAAGACATGTAACGCTGATTATAGGACACACCTTAGTTTAATATGGTCACATTTATTTCAGTCTTTGTACCATCATTGCATCCAGGTGACTTTCATTAATCTTCTTTTTATGGTTCTGATGAACCACAACTCAAAAGAAATATCTGATTTTCATTAGTTGATTTTCAGTAAATGTTATTTCTTGTAGAGCATTTTGGATTGGACCTTACATCAGTCTGAATGGTGGCAGAGAAACACAATAAATAACCAAAGTATAACCAAAATAAGACTCTAAGCAAAGCAGAAACACCTTGGTGTGCAGTTGGCTGCCAGAACAGAAACATAGAGGAAAAAGGGCCTTCTCTTTCAGAGAATACTGTCATCAAAGAAGCCCTATGAAGCCATCCACAGGTGTTTTAGTTGCAAGCCATTAAATGGACTGAATGAACAGCAATTCTCAACTTTGTATTGTTCACTTCAAATCAAGTTTTCAGGTTTCTGCAGCATTGATTTAAGAGCAAATAACTTGATAGCATTCCTTTTTAACAGTATATAATGGTAGCAACAGCAGTGTGTTAGCAAACGTAGCATGTAAGCAAACCAGTCTGCTGGATTGTTTACAGGCTTATAGACGGCGTCATTCTGTTTCAGAACAAGCATTAACTGAATAAATGTGGAACAAAATGATGTTCTATGTGTGGTTTGACTTTTACTTCACATTATCAAACGTAGCTAAGCCTTGCTTATTGATAATGGACACATCTTCCTTAGGCTCCACCCATAAAATATGTAATCGGTGCTTACAAGCATTAAAACGGTCTATTATTTTGTCAGTTTCAAGCTTTATCTGTGATCATTGTCCTTTTTTCTTTCATCAAATGAAGAATAATTATATGTTAACACCTTACGTGGTTGAAAAAGTTCTCATGCTGTAATTTAATTTTTCCTTCTCATCTATTCTTTTCATTTATTACTATTTTTTAACCTGTAATTAACCTTTAGTTGTTTGTATTGTTTTCTCTACTCATTTATATGCTAAATGTAAATTATACCACTGTTTCATGTAATTTGATTTTTTCATATATACTTTTCCTTTTCAGTGCTCAATAAGGAGTTGTTTAAGAAAAGTAGCAATTTTAAACTCTCAGTAGCCATTTCTTCAACTTCTAGCAGCAACATGTAATTTTAAAAAATGTATTATTGAATTTTGAAAACTTTTATGCAGATAATTATTGTATAAGATATGTAGTTTTTTTATAGCTGCACTAAGGGCCACTTTGACCCATGCATAGCTTTTACATGTCATTGAGATGTAAAAGAAATGATTCAGAGTGGATATAAAGTGTATAATACGGGACCTTTAAAGGAAAATTTTAAAAACTGATCATCTATCTTGCTTGAAATCTTTATTTTTATCTATTCTAGATCTGTGCCAGGTCTTACCTGTTTATGGGGAATAAATGGAAGATTTTTTTATGGTGGTACAAAATTAGCTTTGTGGAGCTGACACAGCACCTGTCATCAAGATGGAAAGAATGCAAGACTCCTGGAGTAAAACAGGCAGATGTCAGCTGGGCTGCCTGGCTTTGCAGAGCATCCTTCAGCAGATGGGAAAGCTCAGTGATCAAGACCCTAAATATATGTTGAAGTCAGCACATTTACATTTTATTCCTTTTGCACCCTGTGTGTCTGCAGCTTGGGCTTTATATAGCCTCCTATCAAAAACTATAAAAAGAAGAAGCACATATAGATGGAAGTGGATCTCTTATCTATGTGGAAGGCAGTAAAAATCCTTTAGGCATTTTTTGTTGTTAATAAATCCGTTAACATCCAAGAATGCAAGTGTTTATTCTCAGTTTGTGTGCGTGCTGCACAAATATAGTGTAAATAATGTTGGCTGTCTTCTCATTTCACAGACTCCATGAATATGAGAAGAGATTCGAGCCTCATCTGTCTGCGTTTGAGTTCCAGCATCTCCTTTACAACCTGACAGCTCTGAAAATCAGCAACGCTGGGGGACACAACTGTGAGTGAGGATTTGTGTTATTGCGCACTGATATTTTGTGTTCCCTCATGTGAATCTGTAAGCTTAGTCTCCTTTCTGTGTGTTATTTTGAGGCTGCTTGACCTGAAGCTTGACTTTTACATTTATTTTCTATTGATTGCATGTACAGGAAATGTTTGTTTTTTGGGGCTAAATCTGTGAAATGGTTTCATTTTTAAATTTAGATTGTAGCTCGCAAAGATGACAAGAAACAACAAATTGTCAAAAAAAATATGCAATTCATTTCTTTTCTATTTACATTCCTATTTGCAGGCATGAATTTATTTTGTCAAGTCCTATAAAGGACATGCACCTCACAGCCATCTTGTGGTGTTGTTTTGAAATGTCATTGTGAATAAAGATGGCAAAATGAGAGTAAAACACACTGGTGGCGTTGACACATCAAAACATGCACCTCCTTTATTTCTAATTATGACGCTCACACACACTGTGGCACAGCATTCAGAGGTATTTTCCTGTAGGCTCTATTTTATTCTAACTCTCCTAAAATCACACTTTTATTCTCCAGCTTGAACCTTAAGGCTCCAGCAGCAGCTCTTCTCTGTTTTTACAGCAGCACTGATCGTCCATGTTTGTTCACATGACTGATCCATCAAGTTAAAGATGATTACTGATTTCTGAATATGACTAAAATATTCATTTTTAAATATTTGTATGGTAGTTTATAGTGATTCTAGTATAAGTAGTGTTAATCTTACCCAGTCACCACTAAACAGAGCAACTCGACCACCTGCTGACACGAAGCAGCGCCTGTTGTCTCCTTAAAGTGTGAACTCTTTAGACTTCACATTATCAGAAAAAAATCTGCTTTAAAAATGTTGTTTTTCCAAGACAAAGGCTGTTGGTGGTCAAATAATATATTTATGAAGTTAATCATAACTATATAAGGCTAGGGAAACATAGGTAAAGTGAATGAAGGCCATATTATAGCCTTACAGTCTAAAGCGCTCTGAAGAGCCACGTTCATGAGTCATTAGAGGCTTTTATTTTGACAGTCTGCACTGCAGCATTCCCTGAATGTTTTTAGGGGAAGAGGAAAAATGAATGCAGTGCATCTCCAAACTCAATGAGTAATTGTGTTAAATAATTATTTCAATAACTACAAAAATATTGATTACAGGTTTTTGGTTTTTGTATAACAAAGTCCTACGTTACATTGCCTTTCTACCTATTTTTTGTTGGGTTTTTGTGCCCCAAGATGTTTCCAGATCCACCATTATGTATTTATTGTTTGCATTGGACAGCAATGCAAATTGTTCCTGAATTACCAATAATTGTTATTAACAATAAGCGTTTGTGCACAGAAAATCGTTCAAATATCCCATATTTGGCCACTAGCCAGTAAAAACGAGTAAAGACTATTCTTGACTTCCATCTCCTGTTTCTGTTTACACGTCCTTTCCTCCTCTCTGTCTGATAGTTTTGTATTGTAATGAACATGCAGGATCTGAGAGACTTCAACGCTGGATTAGAGCGCTGAGAAGAAAGAACAGCTGGCCGAAATTACCAGCTCCCTCACACTTGCTTGCACCATTTTAATTAGCTGTTCGGTGCAGGCGTCGTGACGCCCACTCTTGTGTACTTCCTGCAGTTGCAAGGGGAAAAAAAAACCACAAACTGACATAGAGGCTTGTGCAGAACACAAACAAACAGAGGCACGGTCATGCATATTCCATCAAAACGTCTTCCACCCACATGAACGTGCTGCCAAACATTTCGCTCTGCATCTACATCACATTAAGGGGGAGAAACTTGCTGCTTAATGATTTGTGTTTGTTCCTAAACTCTGTGTTTCAAATTGTGAAAAGTAGCTTTTTGTCACGGAAAAATGTCAAATTTGAGTGACATTTTGCCTTTAAGCGCCTCCCTGCACCACCACCCCTATAACAGAACTGTCTCGTTTTAATCACAGTGTTGTCTTTGGCTTCGATCTCCGTAAAGAATGCTCATTTTCTCTGAGTCTTTTAAAGAGCGTGTGACCGTATTGAATCTTTATGAGAAATCAATGCTTTAATGGCTTAATATACAGGTGCCTTAACAGTCTGCCAGGCTGCAGCCAGCCATTTACGCTAAGTAAATTCTTGACAAGGTTTCAAGGAGAAAAAAGAAAAGAAAAAAGAATGGTTGATGGAGAGAAGTTGCACAGCGTGACTCCAAATGAAATGCCTTTAATTAACATAAATATAGACTTTAGTAACTGTTTTAATAGCACGCATCCCTCAGTGAATGAGCTGAGAGGCATTGGGAGCAAGTGGGGAGTAAAGGGTAGAGGCTAAAGCACACGAAGGAGAGGGGAAAGGATGGAGCGGCGTACTGATTATCTCTCTGAGGTGTAAATGTGGTGGATTTCATCAGCGTTAAAGTGAACGACTGGATCACGACTAGCCTTCACTTTGGTTCCTCCACTTTATCACCCCTCACTTCGTCTTCCTCTCTGATCATTAGGCAGGAGCTTCACACGTGTCATCCGTCTATCTGGCCATCCAGTTATCCATTTAATCATGTCTACAGTGAGAGCAGAGGCAGCGACAGACACGAGAGGACCAAAAGTAATTTTGTGGCTGCTGCTCAGAGACTAAAGGGTGTGAGGGATTCGGTTCAGGATGGCCTGCCCCCATCACTATTCATGAGAGGAGCGAGGGATGTAGAAACCCCACAGGAGCTGCATGTTTGACATACCTCTACAGGGCCTCCTGTCTCCCTTGTTTTTTCCATGTCTTGCTCTGCTGGAGTGCTTTTTTCATTTGCTATATCAAAGAGTGACTGAATGAATTCATGTGTGTGGTGCTCAGGTGAGCGGTAGGTGTGTTCAATAGCATGTGGATGGAAGAATCTGGGGGGTTTTTTGTGTGTGTATTTATGTGTTTTACATTTTAAACTGTATCACTCCAGACAAAAGCACAGAAAATACTAACATATGACTAAGAGATCCCTCCATTCTCCTCCTCCTTCCTTTTCTAGACACATCACAGCTTGCGGGGGTAACACTGACCTCCGCTTCCCTCTCCTCGCGTCCAGCCAGTCCTGCTCCGTGGGTGGAAACTTGTTCGTGTCCTCCAGGCTTTGCAGGCCAGTTTTGCGAGCGATGCGCTCCAGCATTCACCAGAGAAGACCCCAGCAGAGGGCCGCTGTCAGCATGCGTGCCATGCAACTGTCACCATCATGGTTCCTGCCACCCAGAGACAGGTAATTAGAGAAACGTTGACTTATATTTGGCATGAATTTAACTGGATTTGAACTTTAATTGATACATATTTAGTAATGTCATTTAAAAAGATTTGACCAGCAGGTCTAAAGCCTGGCGTCTGACATAAATAAATGTCTTTTCAGCCAAAAAGGGATCATATTAGAAAAGAGAGTGAATCTGGAGAGCAGACAAAAATATCCTCAGTGAGGACATAATATCCACTTAACATTAGAATAATTTCTGGGAAAATTCATTTTGATGAGGTGGAGTTAATGCAACTAATGACACCATAATGGTGTTGTAATGACACTTTATTGGTGCCAAAAAGCGTTTCAGGGCCAGCGCTTAGCAACCATTAATGGGTTTTTTATGTTATTTTAAAAGTTTTAAAATCCAACTTTCATATATTTTGTTATTTTTTAAAAATCTAAAAAATATATTTGAAAATGTAAAGAGACATGAAGTAAAATAAAAATAAATGTTATTCATTTATATAAACAACACAAGTAAAAAAAAAAATTACACAAAGAAAAGCAGAAACCATTCATGATATAAAATGAAAAGTTTAGTTTCTAGGGTATTTGAACAGTTGCTGAATTTATAGATGAATAGAAACAGTTTTCAGGCCAACAAATAGACCTTTTTTAAAGCAGAGGTTTTGACATAAAGAATAGATGCATTACTGAGGGCTGTATTCCATTTAGAAGAAGTTCTGTTTGTTAGCACTTGCACAGAAAAACCAACATGCACACAGCTGCATTGGAATGTGGTCCTCCTTAATACACCTGTGCTTATCCACTCTTCCAAGTCTGCCATGAAAGAGGCCTAGCAAAATGGATATAATGTGAGTAAATAGGACCTTTTATAAACTGCTTTTTACGTTATATTTTTAATTTAGATTAAATTAGTTATAAATACATTTTTGTACTTGTGAAAGTCTGAAGGAGAGTGCTATGCTAATGGAGAAAACTGTATTGGAGTACTGGTGCTCCTCCTCAGCAGCTTTATTTCTCAGATATGGTGATTATGACCATCTTCTCCATATCTTGAAATAATAAATCTGGAAAACGTCAGGAAGCCATAATGACAGCGGTGCACTGACAACTAATCAACAACTTTTCTGTTTCAGTGATTCTAGCTGGGGTAGAAAGCCTTAAAAACTGAAAAATATTGAATTCATAAATCAAGTGCAGCGCCTTTTTATATTAAAGGCAAACTCCATCAATTTAACAGTATATGATGGTGTCGATAGTTATGAAGAGGTCTCCACGGCCCGTCAAAAAAAGCTGAATGATGTTGTAGGAGAACTGCTGTTAAATTTTATGATCTATCTTAATGTCTCTTGAGAATCTCACCTTCACCCAGGAGGCTCCAGGTATGTCACAGAAAGTCTGAATTTAAGAACCCTGGTGTGGAGTTTGGAGGATGTGTTGTTACTACAGGTGAAAGGTTGGAGGTGGCGGGAGGTTAAGGTCAATCTGTTAACATGGGCTGCCAAGCAAGGTAGGAACAGCACAATGACAACATATTCAGGGGTGGTCAGATGGAGATTTACACCTGACCATATAGGTTCTGTGATGCTAACTTCAGTACAAAAGCTGACATTATTGTGGAACCTGGCCGACGTGATTGGTGATTTATGAATTACCAAAGAGAGCTTGGTCACGTCTATGTGGCTAAATTGCAGAACTGCTTTGTGAAAGAGGCTACAGAATCAGAATTAGGAGTTGATGTTGATCCATGAGGGATGTGTTTCTTGGCCAGAAATGGAGGTAGTCACAGAACTGAGATGTGAGTAGGTGTGAAGTGGAAGGTGGTGCAAGCTGCGTTCCACTCTAACCAGCAACTATTCCAGTGTTTCCACTGGACCTGGCTGACCTGACTGGCTTGACATATGAACAAGCAAATGGAATTTTAAGAAGGGATTATTTTGCAACATTATTGTAAAGCAATACTGTAAAAGATCCTATAGATTGCTTTGTTAGAACATAATGTTTTGCTAGCAAACTTTAGGTCCTGGTATTTATTGATGTGTATGCTACAGTACCATTCTAGTCTGGCAAGTCATCCTATACATGTGAATATATAGTCTGGCCACGATCCATTGAAGCAACTCATTCATAGGGGCGGGATCAACAGTTGTCGATCAAACTGTCTTCACATGCTATTGGATAGCGCTAGGACCAATCAGAGCCGTTTAGCTACAACCAGAGCTAGCTAATAAATTAAACTTTTACTGTATCCCATTGGCAAAGCAGCTAATACATCCTTTTTTTAAATAAAAGACTTAAGTGCCTCTATCTGTTCACGTCTTTAAGAAAAGCCCAAATCTACATCATCCAAAGTTGATGACAAAGTTGTTTCAAACAAACGTGCTTCCTGAGCTTCCACCATGTTGTTTAATTTCAAAGATGAAGCTCTGCCGTCATCGGCTAATCCCGCCCACCAAACCGTTAACCCTAACCCTAGAGCGCTGTGGTTGGCCCAGTACGAGACTGACCGGACCGATCGGTGGGCTGCGGAGGTTCAAATGGAACGTGGCTAAACCAAAGTCTGCAGAGCAGAACTGAAGGTCTAGTTTACTGGGCTAGTATTATTTACCATTTTAATGCTCCATAGAAACTGTATTCCCTTACAGCAACCCATTCTTATAACTAGTGAAAACTTGACCTGATGAGACAAAATCTGATCAAACGTGAATAAAAACTCACTTGATCCATGAAAAATCCTAAACCCAAATCTTATGGATATTGTTATTTTGTCAGTTCATTAAATTTTTCCACAAACTTAACGTTATTGCAAGATCACAATCATTCTACATCATGAAGAACGCAGAATTCAGTATATTTTCGAGGTCTACTTTTTAGGAATTTAACATCAGAATATACTACCGGTATATGCCTTTTTAGGATCAGCTTCTACCATTCTTTGTGATATGCCACTTGAATTCCCCAACTTCACCTCTAGGGTGGTCTTTTAAGAGGAAAAGCAGACGGAACATTTTCAGAGACGTTGACTTTCCATAGGAGACGTGCTTTCCTCTGTTGAAAAATGTTACGCAACACGCAGTTTGAGCAAAAAGGCACTTTAACCCACTGATCTCTAAGCTCACATTTTTATACTGACTATTGAGACTCACTCTGTTCATTGTCATAAAACAGTTGAGAACAGTATTTGATTTTATGACATATTATGCAGATTTAAATAGCTATTTATGAGATGAAGCCACTCTGAATCAAACGTTACATGAGGGATCATTAGAAGTTGTTAAGACAACATTTCCTGTCACCGTGCCTTTGACAGATCACAGAGAATGCAGGAAAAAGCAGGAAAACGTTTTTTTGTGTCTTTCTAGAGCTGACAGTCCATCGTTATTACTTCAAGGAAATGTAACTCCGTCATCCCTCCGGTGCACTTGCAAGCTATCACTCAACGTGAGAGCTTGGTGGCTTTACTCATATGGTGACAATGTCATTCCACGCAACTAATCTCTGTAATAACGACACTAAAAATCTGGAATTTAATGTTCCTGACATATTTATGTGCAATCGTATCAGCAGCTGCAGTATTCCTTCAGTTTCACACCCTAAATGCAACGTCCCGTAAATGACAGAGGTAAATCAACAGCTGGTGGCTGTGTACACAACCTCCATGCACTTATTTATGTGCTCATCTGGGAGTGTGTCCTATACATACTCTCCCCTTTTTCTTTTTTCCCTCTGAGTTTTTTCCACATGTTATTACTCTCACAGCTTTAAACAGCTCTTTCCATCTCACTTGAGCAGACAACTGGCTCGTGTGAGGTCCCACCCTCTAGCTTTTATCTTTCTTCAATCCCCCACTTCCTCTCGTAGCCCTCTCTCCTTCTGCCCTCCTACTTAAAGTCTCCAAGATCTGACCCAGTTATGAGATGTGTACAGCTTTGCTGGAGTCTGTGTGTCTTGTTTTTTCTTCTTGTGGCCTTGTGTAGTTTTTATACGACTGTGGTTGTGTGTCTCTGAGGTCCGGAAGCGAGTCTGGTATCACTGCCTGCCTGCCTCTCCCCTAATTAGACTTGTTAACCGCCTCTTGGCTAATGATGTCTAATTTGCTTGCAGATTTCCTGTGTCTCTTATGTTTCTTCTCAATCTGGATGTCTCCCTTTCTTTCTTACACACATACACACACTCGTTCTCTTTGCCTGTTCTTGTTCACCAGACTCCCTGTAGTCAGCCTTTTGCTGCCTTCTACTTCCTTTTTACTGCACCTGTTCTCCCTTGTCACCTTGACTTTGTTTTTGCGCCCTTGACTCCCCTCCACGAACAGTTCTCTTGAGTTTCTGAAGCTTTTATGCTTTGCCGTCTTTGAAATGTGTATTTTACCTCTTTTGTCAATAACTATTTTTAAAATGGTCTTAACCTTCTCTAGACCGTAATGACCAGAGCTGTTTCTTGACTTAATAAAGCAACAAACCTCATCCGCCAAGGTAGTCTCAGAATTCAAGCTTTAATACCTAGATATGACATCTATTACTTGGTAAGTTGTTGTTGATTGATGTATTTGATGGTGTGCAAATATCACAACCCTGAAGTGGATAAATGATGTGCAAAATAGATAAATGTGTTTGTTTGAATCTTGTTTTAACTAGTAGAAATAGTTGTTTCTATGCAGCATGAAAGAGGTGAGAGAATTACAGCCATTCACAGACTTTCAGTCAAGTGTGAAGCAGCTGGGATGAGAGTCAGTTTCTCCAAATCTGAGGTCATTGTTCTCAACCAGAAGAATGTAGAAAGCTCTAACCAGGCTGGACGTGAGTCTTTGCCTCAAGTGGAGGAGTTAAAGTTTCTTGGTGTCTCGTTCATGAGTGATGGTTGGATGGAGCACCTTCGATTTGGATGGTGACCAAAAGAATGAGGTCCCAGAAACGAGTCGCTGAAATGATCTTCTTTTGTAGGGTGGTCAGACTCAGTTTAGTGGGAAAGTTTTTAAGCAGGTTTTAATGAAGGAGCTTGGCTTTTTATTAAGGGTGCTATGAAGGGAGTGGTCATGTGTTCCTAGTGTTCTCTACACTAACGACGACAACAACTGAAACAATCATGAACAATGTACAAACACAGCTATACAACCAGAAAACCACCTACTGCATGGGTGCCCAATATGCGGCAGCAGTCGCTCCATGAAACCTCCATTAAACGTTCATCCATCCATCCAATTTCTGAACCACTTCATCCAGTGAGGGTAGCGTGGAGCTGGTACCTACCTCCAACTGTCATGGGGCGAGAGGCGGGGGACACTGGACAGTTTGCTAGCCCATCAAAGGGCCACACTGGGACAAACGAGACATACAACCATTCATACTCTCACTCACACCAAAAGACTATTTAGAGTCACCAATTAACCTAGCATTCATGTTTTTGGTCCGTGAAAGGAAGCCAGAGTACCTGGAGGAAACCCACACAATCATGAGGAGAACATGCTAACTCCACACATAGAGCTGAGAGCTAAAATTGACCTAAAATCTATGTTTCTTGGGCATCTCAGTTTACTTTTTGATGTTAAATAGATGTTTGTCTGCATTTTGCAAAGAAAGAAAGAAAGAAATGAGTCATGCAAGATTCAAATCAGATTTGAGCACTTAAGTGGTGTGTGCATCTCCCTGAGCTAATCATCCAAAACACACAAAAAAAACATTAGCACTCTCTCTTCTTTTAGCCAACTTCTCACTTCTGTAATAAAATGAACTCTTCTCTCAGATTTAGGATTGAGTAGTATGTTGGAAAGATAAAAATGTCCCATGAAGGAAAGGTCACAGTTTATGTTCAACTTAGGAAAAAATGTCCACCTCAGATCATTTCCTATAAGGTAGTGGGTTAGAAACGAACATCTGTTCTGATGAAACATAGTTTGTATCCATGACTTTGGTCTCAGCAGCTCACTGGATGTGTTCTCTTTTTCAGACCGTTCTCTGTAAACCCTAGAGATGGTTGTGGGTGAAAATCCCAGTAGATCAGCAGTTTCTGCTACCAACAACAATGAATCTTTTCTTCTTTCTTTTCCCTCCCAGTGCTCAGTTGTGGTTGTGATCAACATGGTATGTGCAAGTGATAATTGGGCAAACTGTTGTCAAATGTACTCCTCTTTTGCACACAGGTGGTGAAACACTTTGCATAAATGAATGAAAAATAGAGATTAGTGATGAAGTGAGGATAAACTAGCTGCTTCAAGACTTGGGAACCAACTGGGACATTGTTCTGTGTGTAAAACCGCGAGAAAAAAGTGTTAAATAAGAAATAACGGGAAGAAATGTAATGTTATAGTGCTTCAAAGCCTGATCATTAGCTGATTTTTCTATAATAAAAAGGTTAAGAAGAAAATTTCCAGCATTGTCAAATCACAAGTTGTTTTTGTTTTCAATTTAGAAATGATCAACTTCTCCAGATGCTGAAGGATTTCACATTTGATTTTCAGTGGGTTTGGAAATACACAAGTCACAAGCTTCATGCTGAAATGATAAATAAGTGTTGAATATGGAACATGGTGTCCTCTGAGTCATGGATCAAACAAGCTTCATGTCCTTTGGAATCTCGCGTTGAACAGCTGCCTATCAGAAAAGAGCTCCAGTTAAAATTAGCCTTTTCTTTTCCAAATGGATGATTATGAAGGCATGTCATGTTTTGACAGCCTGCTGGCTTTCCTCTAAGAAATTCGAAGGGAAGAAAACAAACTGCACACGCGCTCGGTGAATCTATAAGTTCAGGTCAAGGGGAACTATCAGAGAAAGTTGATTAGACGCCCTGTTCATCATTTGTCACCAGGCGGGTGGACCAACCTGCTGTTTCTTCTATCAGAACCCTAATTGCTGTATAATTACCTAACGACTTGTATCATCCTGCAGGGTGTGCCCACAGACAAAAACCGGGGAAGGAGTTTATTCACCGGCTGCCGGGGGAAGCTGCAGCCAATGGTGCTTCATAATCATGATTTATTAACACTCTCTGGGTCGTGTCGGTTCTATTTGCTGTAGCGTAGCACAACAGATTGGAAATGTTAATATTTGTGGTGGAACAAGCAAATTGCAATCTCTGACGAGCTCCGGGGCTGTAGGGTGGATGAAGTCAAACATATGTCCTTCAGATTAAAAAACAACAACAATGCATGCATTCAATTTAAACTCAAACTGGACAGACCTCTAAACAGCATGTACACCCTGGTAATTGCATCCAACCCATCCATAAAATAAGACAGAGGCCATAATTCATAAATTCAAGGGTGGGGTGTGGGAGAACAGGGGAGAGCTGATTGTAATGTATAGATAGAACAGAAACGCTCAATTTTCTCTGCAGCCTATCCTGCAGGAGCGTGCTCATTAATCACTTAAACAAATGAAACACATGATGCTGCTGACACGCTGCTGGATGTTGAGCGTTAGGGTGTTGTATCAGAGCTTCTCTGTTTGTGCAGCTTCCTAATAGACCTTTGGCATCCGTGAGACACCACATTTAGACATAAATAACCCCAGCAGATGCTGTTGTTCCTTGAGATTAACTGTCGCAACCACCTTCTGTGAGTTTAAGACTATCTTTTTAAAAGTGTACCCCTCAAAATCCAGTTGCCCTTCACAGGGAGACCTATTTAAGCTGCGAAATATAACCTGCAGTTGGTTTTGAAGTTCATATCTACTGGATTGGCTTTAATGCAAGCTATATTTTAGGCTGTAAAAGATGAAGCCAATTGCTCGAGTTTCCTGTGCAAAGTTCTCCCCGTCTGAACTAATTACATCAAGAAAAAGGTCAAAACCTTTTCAAATCATCAATTTTTGACAGTGTGACTGGGAGCCAAGACAGGCAGACAGAGCGTGCACGCATTGTTTATCTCTCTGTTTATTTTTGTGTAGAATAACTGCGCTGGTTGAGAGGAGATAAGTAAAGCGTGGCAAATAGGATCAGGAATAGAAATTACATGGAGAGATTCATTGCAGGCTGACTACATGTGTCTTTTTTTTCTTTTTTCTTCGTCCTTTTCTCACTTCCTTCCCCTCCCCTTCGCTCCTCGTATCCCACGCCAATACAGCCCAGGCATTTTAGGAGCTTAGGCTGCAACAAACACGGACCACCAGAGAGATTAAGGGCCGAATGCACTGGCTAGAGCCGGCTTCACTGTACATCAGTTCTTCTGCCTCAACTTTCTCCCAAAGATTTTTCTAAGTAATGACCTCAGAGGGCTGAAGATGGCATTTAAGCAGGCATTTGAGAAATGCATGCCCTAACATTTTCTTTATCCAAAGTGACCCTTTGTTGGTAAGCACTGACTCACAGTAGCTCCCTTTTTAACTTCAAATAATTATTGCAGCGAGCAGAACATTTGTTCATTTATTCATCTGCAGCCTAATCAATGCATTGGCTGTGGGTGGTGGTCTTTACTAACCAGACTTCAATGCATTTTGCTGTGGGAGTCGAAGTGGGTTATTCTCCTTCACAAACTCAGAACTTAAAATAAAAAATAACAAGCCTCAATTTTCTGACCTCCTCTGACATACTGCAGTGGGTGTGACATTTAGCTATGCAAAACCACTCTGCATTATTCAAAAATTTGGCCGCACACAAATGTCACAGTGAGAAACAAGCACTCGCTGTTACGCAACAGAACAAGGAACACAAAGACCTTTCATGTTGGGGGGGCTCGGAGTAGATATCCAGGTACTTGTCTTCAGCAGAACTCTAGCTGACCTTCTTCATGTCCACAACGTAAGATCCACATCTTAAGGAAAGGGTTGGAGACTTCTGGTTTACCTATACTGGGCAAATGATCTGGTTGAAGGCAGTTAAAAGCATTAAAACCTCTTTTCAAATCATCCCCAGATTCTCATACAATGAAAAAAAGTTTGACCCAAAACTCATTCAAAGTTACACTGAACAAAAATATAAACGCAACACTTTTGTTTTTACTCCCATTACTCTCAAATATTGTTGTGTAAAATAGCTAGCTAAACCTAGCTTCCACCTCACAGGTGTGGCATATCAAGGGGCTGATTAGACAGTATGAATATTGCACAGGTGTGCCTTAAACTGCCCACAATAAAAGGCCACTCTGAAATGTGCAGTTTGATCACACAGCACGATGCCACAGATGTCACAATTTTTGAGGGAGTGCGCAATTATATTTTTGTTCAATTTAAAAGAAAAACAACAAAAATGTGTGCTTCATGGTCATTTAAAAATATACCCATCATGTTTGGTTTCTGATAGATGAACCCATGACCCTAATAGAGAATCCATATCTTGTCAACAAGATACCACAGTCCACAAGAGGTTTGGAAAAGTATCTTCAGGCCCCAAGGTGATGATCCCACTATGACTTAGAGACGATGTTTAGTTGTTACGGTTTATCCTGCAGGAAACATGAATAATAACTCATTTGCATCAAAATACCTGATGTACCTAAACCAGTTGATTTGTCCTTTACCAGTTAAGAATTTTACTTTTTTTCTTACATTTCAAGTTAAAAGTCAATAAAGTTTTATGTGTTCAAGTTAAAAGTCAACAAAATTTTGCTGTATCTTCAGATTTACCATCAATAATCTCAAACTAAACCAAGACGCTGTAGTGAAAAACAGAACAAATGCCCTCATACTTTGTTGAAATATTTATATTAGAATCAATGCGGTGGATCTATAAAAAACAGGCTAACGTTTCAAGAAGTTTGTAGCTGAAACTTTACAAAGATCAGAGAGGAAAAACAAGTCTTTTACTGTCCATTTCTTATCCTGTTTAATGGTAAATCCCACCCTCATTCATAGATTGAATAATTCAACAGAGTATTCAGACCCAGCCACTCATTTAGCAGCTTGTTTGACCAGTTTCATGAGGGACTCAGCATTTAATTAAACTAAAATATATCATTTATCCTGCTCTGCAATAACAACACGCTGACCCTGAGCTTTAGAGAGACAAAGTGAGCTACAGCCAGCAATGCCAGAATTCCCATCCCTGATACCCGGAGGCCTTGGCTATAACAATTTGGCCGACAGCCTCTATACACAAAACAGGAATTGATGCATTTATTTTCCACAGTCACACTGTGACAAAACATATTTCCCCTGTCATCTGTATAGTGCACATTATGTATCGGGTTGGACAGAACATACTGCCCCATGTTTTTTTCTCCCTTTCTTCTCTTTTCTGCAGCAGTACATTTAGACCTCCACATTTTAAGAGCATGCAGTCGTAGAATATTTGTGCTAAATTAGACAGTGACGCCGCATTGAAACAGTCCCACAGCCCTTGAGCTTTTAGGGAAGCATGCAAAATCTTCCTTTTCTGTGTCTCTTCTTCTCTTTTATATCCTCATCTTCGTCATTAAAAAGGGGTGCTTGCACGCTTTAGCAAATAGATTTTCTTGGCCTGCAGCTTGTTACTGTTCTGGTGGGATGCAGTGATGAGAATCCTGGAAAATATGGAGGTCTTGAATAGCTTATGCTCGTCCATGCTGTCATTTTCCTGTTATTATGAAGAAAAAGACAGAAAAACAAAGTGTGAAAAAATGATTGTGAACATTGTCTGCTGTTTCAGTTTCTCATAAGCGTTTGTGCCATTGGGGGGGAAATGACAAACAGCTCAAATGACTCATGCAGCCACGCGTTGCTTTGAACCCTGTGTGGCTTGTTTATCAAGAGCCCCCACATGTTTCTCAGAAAGACCTCCCAAGATGGTGCAAGTATGACGCGCGATGATTTGTTCAGGAAATCGGTCCTGAGTGTTTGGAGGCAAGAAACTAGCATCAGAGAGGTGAGCGCTGATCATCTCCTGAAAACATGAAAAGCCTAGCATTTCTTCAGTGGATGCATATCGCCTTTCATCTTAACCGAACATCATCTCGTGTTGAGGAATACTGAGGTTATGGCAATTTTGGTCAAATCTTTAAAATAACATTACATGTGAGTCACTTAAAAAACACGATTATTCACTCAGAGCACTTCCAGCTACTATGACATAAATATTTTTACTCTGTATCCGTAAAATGGACTGAGTTAGCCCTTGTTTGTGATTGCTAATGTTGATTAGCTGTGACAAACAGTCGAGTTGGGTTAATTTTAGACTTTAAGGAGTAAATGTACACGCAGTGAAAACTGTCATTCTAATTATCAGTTGCTAACACACCAAATTTTAACTCAATATCTGTAAAATTGACTGAGTTTAAACCATTTTTGTGCTTTCTAATGTACGTTAGGTGAACCCCAAAAGTTAAACAGTTGTAGATGTACATTCAATGTTTACGTTCTAAGAGTTTAATTAAAATTTGTTCAATATTAAGATATTTTGTTAACAGAGTTGACTCAGTGACAAATGATTAACTTGATGAAAAAGTTTCAAACAAAGATCGCATGCAGTCAGTTAGCACCATGTGTTAAATGACTCTCTGTAATAACACACAGACATAAACCATATAAAGAGTGTATCTACAAGTTTTTTTTTTGGTTTTTTTTTTTGAGACGTAATGTAGATTAGTGGTTTTGGCCATCTTAAAGGCACCCTATGCAGTTTTAGCTTGTTTTTAGCACCCCCTAGTGTTCATTGTAGATCACTGTTGTAAAAACATTAGCATTGTTTTTGCTCAGAAACACCTAAATCTAACTGTTGAAATGTCTCCTCAGCCTTCATTGCTTTCTACTGGAGCGGTTCATCACTCATTCAAAGAAATCAGCTGTGTTCAAGCAGGGAGAGATCGAAAAATATACAGGAATCATGAGCTAAAAACACCCCGGCACTAGCATATCAACTAGCCACATTGGGTTAGCATAACCCTCACAAGATACGTGACTTTGTGAGATTTCAGGGCACCGGACCAGAGACTCGGAAGTTGCAAATGTGGTATTCTGGACACAAGCAGCAGATGAGTGACTTTTCATTAACCCTGTAAAGGGTCAGATTAGCACATACTGGCTCAGAAAAAAGGTTTATAATTAAGAAAAAGTTACATAGTGTGCCTTTAAATGAGGTTGACTCTAAAATGTAAACAATTTTAGATGTAAATCCAGGGTGCAATTTGGTGGTGGGGGGGGGGGGGGGGGGGGGG
>SSNR01000013.1:939216-958184 GCA_006937965.1 Callopanchax toddi
GGGGGGGGGGGGGGGGGGGGGGGGGGGGGGGGGGGGGGGGGGGGATTTATCCCCCTCTGCTTTTGATGTAATATTCTGGTGTGCTAGTTAGTTGTCCAAAGAGGATTGGACAGCAGTCCTAATAGGAACCAATCACCTCTGGACTGGTCATCAAACATACCAGGCATTTGGCTGGTGGGCTACTGGTAAAGCTAGGTTGGTTTGTGCATCTCATTATCAGTGCAACTCATTTAAATTTAGACTTATTATTGCAGGGCGCAGCTAAGGAGCGCTCATACGGCTGCAAATACTCAATGACACACACTCACACAGCAATTCCAGCATCTTTAAGCCCCCCAGCAGTATGCGTACCAAACTTATAATAATGCACCCCAAGTAATCATGATGGGCTGCCATGACCAAAAATGCAAAAATGAAAAGTAAAATACCGGTATCTCCCCTTTGCATTTTTTTCACACTGTGTAAATCCAAAGTTTACTTTCTGAGAGTTTCCTTGAAACCCATCCAGTAGTTCAGGAGATACTGTGCTAGCAGCATAGTTTGACTCTCATGTCAAATGGTTGACTTAATGGCAAAGTTATCTCTTAGCCTCTATTTGATGTGAACAACTCTTTTTGACAAGGACACCAAATGTTAGCTAGAAACACATAAATTACCTGAGCTGAAGCCATTTTTGTGTTTGCTAATGCTGATTAGCTTTGGTGCCCAACTTCACTCAAATTTAATCAGATTTAGATGTCCATCCAGTGATTCCTTTCTTGGAGTTTCATTAAAATCCATCCAGGGATCCATAAGATGTTTTGCTAATGAACACACATAGCGCCACACAGTCAACAAAACAAATTTCTTCTTGTACTTCTGATCTTTGCTGCATCCATCGGCTGTTAAAACTTAAACAACTCAGTGTGATAACCACCATCTTGTGGCAGTTTGAGTGAGAACGATGCTCAAATATAAATGAGATCTGCTAACGGAGACGAAGATGCTGAAGCTGCCCGTCCTCAGCAGTGCATGTTTGTATCCCTGCAGCTATTGCTCAGTCATGTATTCCAATGGATTCGTCTACAAGTAGCTTCGTTAATGAAATGCATCAGTCCTGGTTGTGTATTTATTCCTGAACACAACGAGGAGCACAGTGGAGATGGAACAGGGAGAATAGGCTCCAAGAAAAAAAAAGGATCTCCTCTGAGTGTGATGTGTATTGGAGGGCAGCCCCTGAACAACTCCAGCCTGCTTGTTTCCTATACAGAATTATTGCTTTGCCATCACAGAACAGACAAGCAGAGTTCAGGCGCAGAGCAGAACGCTGAAGTGCAGAGCCGTGCAGCTGAAGCGGCAGGAGTATGAGGGAGGAGGGGGGGGGGAGCGGAGCAGTGTGAGATTGTGTGGATTTGTCAAAGGATTCATAACGTGCAGCTCCGAGGGGAGATTCACAGAAATCCCAATTCATTAGGACTGAATGAATGCTCATTGATTCATTAATAAAATTATTCTTCAGAGACATTATGGAGAGGGTGGTGATTAGCACGGCGATAAGGAAGAGAGGAGGATGTGAGGCGCGATCCGGCCATTCAACGGCATTTTGTGATGCATGGCGTTGGCTTTCCTGAGGAGCCGATGGAATGATAATGGCGGCGAGGAGGCCCTCAGTGGCTCTACTGTCTCATATCAAGCTCAGTCATCTTCACACGCAGTAAAGTCAGCACATTTCTGCTGCCATTAAATTTCCTACGGCTCATTGGGGATTGACAGCACTCCAACGCCACTGTCATTGTATGCCTTATGAAATTCACAAAAAGACTCACTTCTTTATGCTTATAGGAACCATCATTATTACTAAACACTGCATTTAATGGCCTCGAAAGTCATTAACTTCTGAGCAGAAGTCTACGCTCCATCAGGAAACGGGATAATTGTTCCATCTGATGGATATGCGATCGCTTTACAGTGTTTGACTTATGGCTTTCAACCCAGCGAGGCTTTATTTGGCGGCGGGAGATGCAGGTTGCAGTGACCTCAAAACAAGAAGTGAGGAAATTTCTCCTGTGGTGTGAGCTGATTTTATTTTAAAGGCACAGCAAAGAGCCTCTCACCGAATCACACCGTAGGCTATGAGGGAGTGATGGGAAAAATGTAACGAGACCTCCGTGAAGTTGTATATGCCTGCAGATTATTTGCAGTGCATCAACATCTTATCAATGTGCTTTTTCTAGGGAATCAAACTCAATTACTGTTATCAGTTTAATCCAAAGTCAATCGTCAAATTTGATTAAATCTTTTTTTCTTGGATTTCAAGCATTTTGTTTAGGATGGCAGAAAATCACCTTTAAAGGGATTTTTTTTGACCATTTTGACATTAATTTTTGTCTAACTAGTTTATCTGTTGTGCATAGCTTCTTGACAAAAAAGGTTTTGCAAAATAAAAAAGACAAAACTGATGCTGTGAAACCCATTTATTTGTATTAAATGTGCCTCAAAAATAGGTTTTAAGGTTCACCAAGCACCAAAGAAATTTAACAATGGTGCACTGTTATGTACACTTGCACAGCCAACAGACACATGACTCCCACCAAGGCCAAAGTAGCTGCTCACAACAGGACTGATGAGCGTATGGCTAGTCGAAGCACATCCAAGACAAAAGTGTATTGCTGCCATCTTAAAATCACTTCAGCCTTTTAAATTCCACATTGGCTCTTGCAACATTATTATTTAAACCTTTATAAACTTCTATTTGCTTCCAGCAGGAATTTCATGGCATTTCTGTCAAATAACAATATAATCTGATACTGATAGCAATAGAATTTGTATGAACTGTGAGATGTTGATGAACTGAGCTGATTTAAGATGGCAGCAATCTTTGGATGTGGGTCCATTCAGATTCTGTCTTTTTTTTAATCTCATTAATATGATATGAATTGACTGAACTCTAAAGCAGATTGCTGCCATCTTAAAACAACTTTTATAGCAGCTCATGTCATTGTTTTAAAAAACTACAATACTGCCATCCAATGCATAGTTACATGGTTTAGTCTTGCTATAGCTGCTTCAAAAGTAGTGTGTGTTGAGCGCACCTCTAAACCCTGCAGTAGTCCTCAGCAGATTGTCAGGGAGTTTTGGTGCAAAATAGTTTTTATAACATTGAGTGGACAGCATTTTGTCGAGTAGAGAACGCTCCTGGTTTATAGTCTGTGTGGTGCTGAATGCCTTAAGATACAAAAAAAACCCTCCCCTGCTCGATCGGCTTTACCACTTTTTGTGTGCATGCTCCTGCTTTCCCCAAATTAGGTAATCAGCTATGAGCTATCTGCGACATAAAAGACAGAATTACACTTCAAAATGTCCAAAAGTTTAAAATATGTTTGCAGTAACATTTTGCATAAAAACAAACATGTTTAGAGTTTAAAACAGATTTAGAAATAATTGCAGCTTTTTAATGAGCTTCAGTGGGTTTTAAACCAGAGAGCATCCTCATCATGTCAGATTTTCTCTGTTTCATCTCAGAGGTCACTGCACACAGAAGGTCTGAAGGGTGTTTGTGAGTCTAATTTTCTCCGGCTGTGATGTTGGGGCCACTCCAGGTCACTGAACTATAGCAGGAGTTAGTCGAGTCGGAGGAGTCGCACGCTCTGCCTTGCTGGTTCTCAGTCCTACAGTGAAATGTACACATTAAATCCGCATCTTCACTGCTGTGGATATTTCCTCAGACCTCCTTGTCGTATCATGTAGGGCTGCCTGTAGCTTAATGGATTTAAAATGCAGCAGGTGGACTGAAAATCTGCTCTGTAAATTCTCTAGAAATCATCAGCGGTATTGTGTGTGTGTGTGTGTGCGTGTAACATCGATGCATGTTGCACATTTAAAGTGGTTTTAAAGCTGAAAGCTGATTTTTACATGGATTTCGAACCAACAGTTTGTTCTTTGGACATCATAGAATTGGTAATCTTTCCCACTTGGCGGGGGAATTGCTTTACTTCTTGAAGGTCTTTCGGACTGTATTTGGCTCACATATTTCCCAAAGCAATTATAGTCGGGGTGAATTTAGTTGTCTTGTGCTCTCCGTGGAGAGCTGTAGGGAATGTTTGTGTGCATGTGTGTGTGTGTGTGTGTGTGTGTGTGTGTGTGTGTGTGTGTGTGTGTGTGTGTGTGTGTGTGTGTGTGTGTGTGTGTGTGTGTGTGTGTGTGTGTGTGTGTTTAGAGAATCTGGAGTATTTGTTTTGGTCAGAGGCACAGCGCCCTCTGCTGGAGAGGAGAGGAACCTCCTCTGGTCTATTTAAGTGAAAACCATTTATGAACAGGTGCTCATGTGTGAAAGTGCTACTCTCTTCTTTGTGTTTCAGGTGCGTGCGAGTGCTCAGACTTCACCACTGGGATGACCTGTGAGCGCTGCCTGGATGGTTTCTATGGCAATGCTTTGATTGGCACGCCTGCTGATTGTCAGCCTTGCCCTTGCCCAGACCGAAGCAGCTGTGCCCAAATCGCTCAGACAGGACAGGTGGTCTGCACCAACTGCCCTGCAGGACAGACAGGTGACATGAGCCTAAAGCAATTTAAAATAATTGCTATAGACAGTAAACAAAGTTGATAATGAGCTGTATGTCAAGATCAAAACTGCGTCTCCTCATCAGGTTGGCACAAAGGAACCACTGCTTTAAAATCAGCCTAACTGCAGCAAAGCGCCACCTGTGATTCAGGCACATTTTAATTTAATTTAATTATGACAGACTGTGAAGCAACACAAGGCTGACCTCCGGCGTTGTTCTGCCTCAGTCATTCATCAAATACCTGCCCGCCTCTCTCACCTTTCGTCGTGTGTGTAGGGATACGCTGTCAGATGTGCGAAGATGGTTACTATGGTGACCCCCTGGGAAAATCTGGGATGGCTCGGCCATGTGTGAGATGCAACTGCAATGGCAATGTGGATTTCAACGCTTTGGGAGTGTGTGACCACATCAGCGGGCGATGTCTGAGGTGCCTGGGCCACACTGAGGGTGATCACTGCCAACGATGCCAGAGGGGTTTCTACGGCGACGCCCTGAACCAAACAGCTGGCCAGAAGTGCAAGCGTGAGTAACTGAGGGGGTGTCTGAAATAAAAAGCATCCACTAAAAGACAATGAAAGACATTTTATCCATTTAAACCTATAGAAATGAGTTGGGGTTTTTTACCTTTTCAGTTAAGGAGTTTCAAGTGTAAAGGTGTAACTCTTGAGTTATAAAGAAATGCATTGAATTGGTCATCTTTAAAAAAGTCTAAGTAAAAGAACCTGAAATAAAGTTACAAATGCAGGAAGAGCAACAGCTGTGATGCGTTCACTCTTAGATTTTCATATCCTTTTCCTATATTTCACGTCTCCCTGTAATCCCCAGCTGGATTAATGTGCAGAAAGTTGCTGCAGAGCGATCTCTCACTTACCCTCCTTCTATCTGTTGTTTCCCCTAGTTTTCCTCCCAGCGCTCAAATAAGATCAATCTAATAAAATGTTCCAAATGACAAGATGACGCATGAACATTTAAGCTCTCAACAATATCCCATTATATTCAAATGAACAGTCTGATTGCTTTATTTGTTTCCTCTAGCATGCAGCTGCAGTTCTGCTGGAACCTCTGGGCAAGTAAATGAATGCCACCCTCAGACTGGAAATTGCCGTTGTCTGAGTCATGTGACCAGGCGGGACTGCAGTCACTGTGAAGTTGGCTTCTTCAACCTCCAACCAGACATTGGATGTGAAAGGTGAGCCGATTCCCACTGCAATTTAAAGTGGATCTGTATGAAAATATATAACAACAGAGATGAAGAAGTTGAAACTTTCATTAAGGTGTTATTTCCCTGCCGACTTCAGGTGTAAATGTAACCCAATTGGCTCGCTGTCATCGGCGTGCCATCCAATCACAGGGGAGTGTGTGTGCCGTGCAGGAGTGGAGGGGAGGCTGTGTGATTTTTGCCGAGCGGGCTTCTTTGGATTCTCCTTACGAGGTTGCGGAGGTACAGATCTTTACTCATCACAGCTGCACTCTGCACCATCGTCTAATCCTCTAAAGCAGATCCCACTTGAACGCTTCTCAGACTTTTAAAAATGTTTGTTTCTCTTTCCCTAACCACGCCCCCCAGCCTGTAACTGTGACCCAATGGGCTCGGTTTCCATGCAGTGTCACAGTAACGGTACCTGCCAGTGTCGCCAGGGCTTTGTGGGTTACAAGTGTGACCAGTGTGAGCTGAATTATTTCCACAACAGAGCCACTCACCAGTGTGAGGAGTGCCCAGTTTGTTATGGCCTGGTCAAAAAACAGGTGAGTGTTTGACCTTAGGGTTTTCTAGCATCCCTGTCCTGATATTTGACCCAATTTTCTTTACAGTTTTGTTTCAGTTCCTTGAATTTTGCAGACTTTCATTTATGGACAGCTCTATTAAGGTCCCAGTGGACACACGCTGACTAATGAGGACAGGCAGGAGTCCCTGTGATGATGTTTGCAGATGACATTACAATTTGTAGAGATGAAGCAGATGGAAGACAATCCAGAGGGGTTGCGCTGGTGAGAAGGAGTTTCTAAGAGAGGTAAAAAGAGTAGATTGGAGGGGAAGGAAACAGGTGATTTGTGACAGAGGGTTAGTGCGTCAAGCCAACATCTAAGGCCACAGTTCTTGACCAGAAAAAGGTGAAATGCTTCCTCCAGGTTGGGAGTGAGTCTGTGTTACAAGCAGTGGAGTTTAAGTACTGTATCTTGATGACTTGTGGTGGTAGGATGGAGCAGTTGGATTGGGCCTTCATCTGCAGTAATGAGGATGTTTCTTTAATCTGTTGTAAAGAAGTAGTTAAGCCAAAAAGCAAAGTGCTCAATTTACTGGTCGGTCTACTTTCCAACCCACACTTAAGGTCACTAAATTTGGATTGAGATGGAAATAAGGAGATACAGGATACAAGTCCACCAGAGTAACAACTCACATTAAATATTTTGATCACAAAGCCAGAGTGGCAAGATTGAGACTGTTTGGAACGCCTTGTGATCCCCCAGGAGGACAGATAGTGGACATATTGGACAAAGAACGTTGAATATGAAGCTGCTAGGGAGAGGGAAGAGAGGATCACCACAGAGAGGGTTTATAGATGTAGTGGAGGAGTCTATGAAGATGGTTATTGTGACAAAGGAGGGTGTTAGGGATAGATGGCGACAAATGATCTACTGTGATGACCCTTAAGGAGAGCAGCTGAAAAACAAGGGTCTTTTAAGGTCCCACCACAACATTTTAGTCAGGTTATGTTCTGGAGTTTTAGCCCACTGCTATAGAGGGGAGGTAATGGATGATTCAGTGACATCAGGGTTTTCAGGTCCTGGCTGCAAAACAAGCCCTCCATCCTCATTCTTTACCAATAATATAAGTTTTTTGTTCTGTTATACTTAGTCACCAAATGCACTGTTGTGCATTTTGGCCAAACATCTCTATTTTCATGTATTTTTACTGTTCTGGAAACCTTGCAGTTTCTTTAAATCCAAGTTTGTCAAACTAAGTTAAGCTGCCATGTTTTTTTGAGGAGAGACAATGCTTTCTTCTGGTTCCCCTTTCAAATAAACCACTTGTTCTGTCTCCTTATAATTGGACTGTCATGAACTTTAACATTCAACATGCTAACTGAGGTCTGCAGAGTCTGAGATGAAGCTTGGGTTTTTTGGGGGCATTTTCCCAGAGCATTTTGGTGACAACTCATAAAAAGATTTTGCAGCTGAACTGAATGTTTAACTCTTGCAAATAATCTTTATTATATTAAAACGATAGGACTCAAAAAGGGTTTTTTTATGTCTCTTAGCAATAAAGTGTGTGCTGTATTTTGGTTTAGTTTTTGAACAATAAACAATGCAATATTTCTTATTGTACTTGAGCACACATTTTCTTGTCTTTTTTCCTCTTCATGTTTTTATTTTTCTTAATATTCTCTTGCAGGAATGCATGTTGATCATTTGGTTGCTGCACTAATTTTACATAAATAGGTTCCACGCCTACATAGTGTTTCTTGGCTCTCGCTGTAACAAGGTGCCATCTTTTTTTTCTCTCCTTTAAATACTAAAGTCCCCCGAGAGCATCCTGCCTTAGCAGACCTTCATGACAGCCATATGGCTCCTTTGTATTTGGAGATTGCGAGCAAACAGTGGATGTGCAGTGAAATGGAAAGAGACATTTGCCCTAATGATCTCCTGAGCTTCTTTTCTGTCCCTTTAGATTTGTTGCAGCCCACGTTTGGATGCTGTGTCTTTGGATTTGCCTTCTGAAGAGATTCCAATACCTCCTGACATGTTCTGCTTTCCTTTCCTCTCTCTTTTTTCCCTGCACATATTTTTGCCCCCGTTAAGATGGCTGCATGCTCTCCCCGGACCAGCTTGCACCTGTGTGAATGCACGGCGTGATTTCCACAGCGTTAGCAATTCAGCAAACATCCCAACCCTTGTCTGCTCTGAACACCTGCAATTACTCTCTCTGTCCTCCGCTCCCCTCTGCTCTCCATCTCTGCCTCTCGCGCTCCCTATCTTGCTGCTCGCATTTTTCTTTGCCTTAAACATTTGGAGGGAAAATAATAAAATGCACAAGAAAATGGGGAAAAGTCAGAGATATATGATTGATTAGTAATAGAAATATAAAGACAACCATGAAAGACAGAATAGAAGCTGTTAATGGAGCAGTACCTGCAGCTCTTTACTTTTTTTGTGTCAGACATAGCATCAAAAGTTGGAATCTTATCAACATTTCGGTTACTAACAGAGTTCCGCTTGCAGAGAGCTCTGCTGATAATCACAAAGTGAATATGTGCAACGTATGCCTTCGCCTCTGCAAAAGAGGTGCGATCACAGCCAGATCCCAGGTCCGTTTATGGATCCGGACCACTTAGCTGCCAGAATTGAAAAATTTGCCGCCAATCACATCACTTTTATTTCATTTTCAGACTTGACTTTCAGTCTCATCTAGTTATCTCCGGCATCGCTTTCTTCCTGTGCCTGCAACACGGAGAAGTGGCTCCAGATATGAAAATGCTATTCGGCCCTTATCACGTTGTTATTATTCATTTATTCATTGCTTTTGTTGAAATACTACATTTTTATGTGTAGCTGTGCTGAGAATCGAAGTCACATTTCAATCTCTTCATCTGAATAAATAAATAGAGATATTCTTTTTGTTGTTGCTGCTTTTATTTATTTATTTATTTTGTTTCCACTTTGGCTTTTTAAAACTTGCATGATTATTGATGCATTAAAATCACGATGCTTTTACAGGCCGAGAAGCTCGGGACTCGCCTGCAGGATCTGGAGAAGCTCCTGGCTCACTTTGATTGTCGGAGTAGATTTGCGGAGCTGCACCTCCCGCTGAAGTATCACGTGGCACGGCTTTACGATCACCAGAGGGAGGACACTTTTCCCAACGCGCTGGAGGATTTTCTGGCCTTCCAAGGTACACAGCAGCCAGAAGCCGAGCTAAATCCACTTGGCCTGTCACTCCTTTTAATGTTTCCTAGTTGGTGATGACATCTGAGGAGACACGCGGCATCAAGCTAGCTTATTTTGCCTTTGTAACTGTTGTGTTACGTTCTGGCTGGGAGATGATAACCATATCAGCACATACAAGACCGGCTGGCTCAGCCAAGAAATTTGACGTGAAACCACCCCCGGCTGTCTGTAAATGCGCCGCCGCTCTGTCTGTGTCTCCTCGGCGTGACGCCGTTACATATACAGGCGCGACAAAGCGATTAAATCAGGAAGCAGGCAACAATACCAACCTCTCCCAATTACTTTAACACAATGCTGATATATCCTCATTATGTTTGGAGGCGAACAGGCTTACAGGCTCAGCTGCACAGGCCAAATGGAGACAAATCATAACAATATAGAAACAAGGGGCCATGTGACCATCTTAATCCCCATTTATGTGACAGGCTGTGCATCTCTAATCCCTGCTTTATTATGATTATAGTTGCAATCATGATAACAGTTGTCTAACAATCCTCCTCCCAATAGCCACATCACATACACACATGCTCTTTAGGACTCTGGGTGGCCTGGTAATGATATAATGAGCATGTGGGAGCTACAGGCTCACTGTGTGGGCACACAGAGGCAACCCATACCGTTACACACACATTTATTAACTCTCATTTTATAAGACAAAGAGACAAAGTGTGTGACAAAATGAAACAGCAATCAGACATATTGTGCTAATTGTTTTCGCCTCCAGAACTGCTGTGCAGCCAGCTAGATTAGAAACACCAAAGAATACAAAGTGAGTTTGACAAAGGTGTTGGAATTTGGACAGATTCCCATATGGTTTGTGTTTTTCCTTCTGCAGATAGGCACCAAGGATGAGAGTCCCTGCATGAATTAGCACAGCAAATGAGAGTTTAGAAGGGAGAGATGCTCACAAGCTACAAAGAGTTGGAAGAATAACATTCTTGGGGAAATAATCCATGAAAGACTTAATGTGGTTTTTATTTGCTTTCTTCTTCCAGAGGCACGGGAGGCCTTCATAAAACAATTTTTCTTGCTGGGAGCCTCAACTGGCACACTTTTAGCTCAGCTGCATGGCGTTACATTCACTTTGAACTGCAGCATTAGCATGACGAAGGAAGAGGGAAAGGACACAAAGGAGGATGAAAGAAGTAGCGGTGTGTGTCAGGCCCTCACTGAAACCATCCTGATGATCAGAGGATCTGAGAAACAGCTGAAGCAGGCGACGCTGGACCTGGACAACATGGTAGGTGGCTCAGATGTTGAAGGTATGCTTTAGTTGCATTGCCCTCCATAAGATGTTTAAAAGAACTGAATCACTGCATCCAAAGCACAATCAGGCAGCCTGAAAATGAGCACGGCATCAGTAAATCAATACATCAAGCTTTGTTCACTGAGAGAAGAGCAACTTCATCATTCTTAAAAATAAAAAAAAATTACAACCAAATAGCAGAAGGTCTGTCAAAAGAGCAGTAGTCTCGAAGGACAAGTGATCGTTTCCAAACGACCTCTCAGGATGGAAAACGGGGCCAGACTCTTGGGAAGACAAACCATCACTTCTCAGTGGGTGACAGCGATTCACATTTTTAGATTTATGGCAGCGAGTACAGACAGTGCATATAAAGAGACAAACAGGAGGAGAAATTATGCTACAGTGGATCAAATCCGGTGGTGGAGGCATTCAAACAAGGGGGAGGGTAAGTCTTGGACAGCTGCAATAAATTAATCCCTGACCAATGAGAGGTGGCACCAAAATCTTCAAAAGACATGTGGTTTGCATCTTTAGGAAGGGTCCATGCTGCATCTGGATACAAGGCCTAAACACATTCTGAGGGCTTTGAAAGACCACCTATGTTCACATGTGTGTGAGATACTATGTAACACAGCTGATTTCTTCCTATTATTTTATGCTGTTACATTTGCTTCTTCTTCTTCTTCTCAAAATGTTGCATTCAAACTGTCTTTGTCTCTTCTTACCTGGACATTACTTACTTATTACCCCCATATTTCAGTAACTAAAAACAAAGAAACGTAGCTGTTTGGGGGCTCATCCGGGATTTGGAGAGACAGAAATTCCATTTTCTCCTCTTTGTTCTCAATTGGTTTATTCCTATTCTCTTTAGTTTTCAGTCTGGATGACCTTGTCTAGTGAGTTGGGTAGGGTTTAGGAAGCTTACCTGTTTGTTGACCAAGTAGTTTTGGAATTGCTGGAAAGGCACATGGCTCTTTTATAAGGTACCTGCAAACTTTTCCTGTTAGATCCGAGATAAATTTTTTCCAACTCACTGGAGTCATTTTCTGAGATAATATGAAACGGATTTCTTTCCCATTACTGTGTGATGTTTCACTTGGTGCAGCTTAGTCGTATCTATTCAGAAAGAATCCCAAAGCAAAACAATAATTCTCACTATCCTCTCACTCTTTCTCCTCTATCTGGGAGGAACACCAGTGTTCCCAAAAGGAAAACACAACCAATGTTTGATGGAAGCTAACAATTAGCAACTTGTTCGTCATCCAACAGGAGGCCTTTTATCGTCTCTGTTTGCAGAATCCCTTTATAAACACTCCTGCCATCTTATTTGGGACTTGGTGTGATGAGTGAGCTCATTTTGCCATCATAGAACTCCATTTTTCTGGTTGTTGTGTGTGTGTGTGTGTGTGCGTGCGTGTGTGTGTGTGCGTGTGTGTACAGTGCACAAACACAGTGTAACTATGTTGTTCTTATCACTTGCAATTTAGTTCCTAATCAGTAGGCACTAGGCAAGACAGTTTTCCAAAATGAGCAAATATTTAAACAGTGTTGATTGCAGTTTGCACATTTTATTTGCATTTTCCCTAAATTAGATGTCACTCAGTGAGGGGTTCTGTGTTAAACTGTGTGAATATTTGATGAAAAACTTCAAGAAATGTCCTTTATTTTTCTTCCACATTCTCCTGCACCAAAAAAAACATGTTCCCAGATCATACTAATAGTTTCCACACAGCTCCTATCACTGTGAATAATCAGTAAGTTAATTTACAAGGACTGTAATTTATATAATTTCATTAAACCTGTCAAAATAGTTTTAGGTCTCCTCACAGCCAGACTTCTCGTTTCTAAGAGCTGCTCAGTGTGTTGCTTTCTCTTCCCCTATCGTTTTCACAGATCATTCCTTTTGAAGCGGTGTCAGCGCCGAACAAATGGAACATTATGGTCAATGACTCACAGGTCCTGATGAAAAGGTAAGTCGGGTCAATGGGCTTTTAGTGGTCAATTAATAGCAAAGACTGGTCCAGTAATCTGTGGATCTCTGTTCTCCTATTGTTTTTTTGGGGGGGGGAACTTGTCACTTACAATGTGGTTAGACCACTGTGAATCGATGCCTTTGGCCGCTCTGAGTGTGCAGCTCTATTAAGCGGTAGTTCCAGAAACCTGGCCAGGAGATCCAGTGAGCGGAAGGCATCAATGCTTAAATCTATTTCACTTTCCCCCTCAGGCGGTTGTAATGCTCTGTTATTCTCTCTTACATGCCTTTTCCACCCCTTTCATTCTGTCCACCTTATTTTCTCTCTCGCAGTCACAGAGAAATGGCGGACCACATTGAGGCCGTGACCAGCAGGGTGGTGCGTGTCTCAAATCTGACTTTCAGCCTCCTGATGGATCTGCTGCAGGACAACTCCACAGAGGAGTACATCAGGAATCTGACAGAGCAGTGAGCAAAAATAAACAAAAGACCCTGAACACACACTCATATAGACATAAATCATTGTTTACTTATAATCTCAACTCCCTGAATTATCCTCCTTTCACAAGTGCACCAATCCTTGTAATATAACCCAGAGTCCATTTTTCACTGCCTCTTTTTTTTAAAGCACATTGGAGTCAAGGAGTGAGACATTTAGCCACAGGAGGACAGCTTCTCCTCGCTGTAAGCCTATTGCTTCTCTGGATTTGCAACATGCTTGCTGCGTCTCCTAGCGTGTGATTGCTCTGAGGATTATCCTGAATGCCAGACAGAATAATGCAAAAGCCCTCCGGTGGCCATGATGAGTGCAAGAAGCGGGGAGCTCAAAATTGATTACCCTCTTCTACCAGTAGTCAGCTTGATTCGGGAGTCTTCTGTTCATCAACGTGTGTGTGGCACTTTATGGGATGCAAAGAGAGCAGTTTTTGCACAGATGGGGAGCATTAAACTGGATTTCCCACATGTTTCTGTTGCTCTTGATGTATAGATGCTTCTGGTTTTTTTAAAAGAACTTAAGTCTGTATATTTACATACATTTCATTTTCTTTCAGCCATGTTTCTTGTCATACTTTATAGCAGCAAAAGTAAACAACACATCTAAAAATATCTTATTATTGGTTCTTTTTTGCTTTATCTAAAAACATTGCACCTTTTGCTTAATAAATACTTATGATTACAGCTCAAATGTAGATTTTACATACATTGACATTTTTACACATGCTTTAATTTAACACTAATCTATACAACTGTGGTTGCAGTGTTGCCAGTTTAGCACATTTGTCACTAAATTTAGATGTTTTATTTATTTTCAGACCACACTAGCAACTCTTTTTCATAAAAGCAACAAATCTGGTGAATTGTTCTGGCATTATTGGATTCTTTTGGAGAAACTGATATGACGGCATGTATTGTTCTTACTCTTCTCACCAAGCAGAAGGTCTGCTGTGAGCTCCTGCCCTGTCCCACAGCACTCACAGTCCTTCTACATCTGCAGTCAGAGCAGGAGATGTTCACCCTCCACATGCAGACTGAAACCAGTCAAATCAAATCAGAAATAACTTTATTTATCCAGAAGGAAATTAAGTGTTTTAGTAATCAAATTGCACATGTATAAAGTCATCACTGGCTGATTAAATATGATAAAAAAAACAAATGTTTTTAACTCACTCTTTTTCCCTCTCCCACTACTTTATTCCTCCCTCCTACAGCAAATTACAAATGTAATACATATTTTAGGACAGCCCACAGCTAATTTCCTTGCTGAGGAGGAAGGTCACTAAAGTTTGTAGTTAACAGTCTCTCCAAGTCTGAAAGGGGTTTATTATAAATAACTTTAAAATCTTTTGTTCCTTGAACTTTGTTTGCAGTAGCTAACAGCTACTCAGAACAATTCAAGATCAAACTTTCATCATCTGAAAAAACCCAGACTCCAAACTGGCCAATCAGCCTAATATGCACTTAAAATATATATTCTTAGAATTTAGTAACATAAAAGACTTTGATTAGTATATGAATCTTAAAAACAAGATCAAAAACAGTTTTTGGCAGGATATAAGATTGTAAGACTTAGATAACCAATTTTTGCAGTGCAGCTTGAGTGAAAGTTATCATTTTTCTATAATGTCAGCCAAACTGTCTACTTTTTTTGTCATCTGAATAATGTTTCTATAGATATGCCTTTGATTGGGAGGTTAGGTTGAGTTCTCCAAGTCTGTGATGCTACATAAGACAATATGGACATTTACACAGTTTAAAATTAGAGCATTATTTCTCAACTTTATGTTAAAAACTCTAAATACTCTCTGTATTAATCTGTAACGATGTACAATAAACATGTACTGATGGATGGATTTTTTTTTTGGAAAGAATAAGACCTTTTACTTATAAAAATGATTAAATTAATTATCAACAACTTCTTTTATTTTCATTTTCAAATGATTAAACAGACATCTGTTTCAGGTTTGCAGCCCTCCTGTCACAGCCATGTAACAAGCACATAATAAACTAAAAAGCATAATATTCCTGTAGTCTGCCAAACATGCTAATTAATTATTGTGAATGTTTAGCAGCCAAGAACTAAACATGCTATTTGTGTTTCTGCCCTGTTGAGGCAAAACAGACAGAACGTCTCTACAGCTGTGAAGTGGTTCTAAAAAAAAATGACATTTTTGAAAAAAAAACCCAACAACAACATTCCTGCTCTGCATTTAACACCTTTCATTTCTCATCATCCTTTTTTTTTACACAATGTCAACATTTCTTTACTCCCCTTCACTCACACCTCAGCAGCTTTATTAGACTGATATTAATGTCAACGACGTGTGTGACCTAAAATGTTGCAGCTAAAGAGCTGAATATCAGCACAAACTGTGACGATTCTGTAGTGTAACTTATTTTAACACTGATATCTAAATGAATTCAACACATCCTCATTTTATCAGATGTGTTTTTAAAGGAATTATTTATATTTACAAATGTTCTCTCTGTGATTTCAGAATAACCCAAATGCAGCAGCTGAAGGAGAACCTAACATCAGAGCTAAATAACACCGTAGCTCAACATTTGGCCCTGGAGGAAGAGAATGCTGGTTTGAAGTTTGCCCTGGGAAACATTACGTCATCTTTACCTCAGCTGGCTCTGATGGGTGCCAAAACATCAGAGATGAACAAAACAGACCTCAACCAAACACACTCAGCCAACTACACAACCGAGGTACGTCCTGACAGATGAGCAGGTTTTATTTATTTGCTTTATGAGGCACGCCTTTTTAACTGCTTATTAAGACAAATCAGCCAATCACATGGCAGCAACTCGTATCTAGATGTGGTAAAAATGTCATCAGAATGAGGGACAAAGTGGACATGGAATCGTTTTGTAGCAAACAGTTTTCAGAAACGACTTGGGTTTTCATGCACAACCATCTGAAGGTTTCTAGAGAGAGGTCCAAATATTAGTTGTGTGGTAGTCTTGTTGAGGTCAGAGGAGAATGGGCAGACTGGTTCTAGATGATAAAGAGGCAACATGAGCTCAAATAACCACTGGTTTTAACCAAGGTCTGCAGACCAGCGTCTCTGAACCACAACATGTTGAACCTTAAAGCAGTTAGCAGCAGAAGACCACCTGGTGTCTCTCCTGCAGGAAACCGAGCCTAAAATTTACATAGAATCACCAGAACCGGACCAGAAGAGACTGGAGACACGTTTTCTGGTCTGATGTGTCTTGATTTCACATGCAACATTCAGATGATCAGAATTTGATATCAAAAACATGAAACACTGATCCGTCCTACCTTGTGTCAGTGCTTCAGGCTGCTGGTGGCGTAATGGCGTGGATTAACTCTCTAGTCCCACTTTGGGCCCCTAAAAGCAAAGGAGAGGATACCAGTTCAGTTGTTCATCCAATTAGTATTTTGTTGGTCAAATTCAAAATACATAAATGCTTCTAAATCAAGAATGCTCTTCAGATAAAATGATCAGCCTCACAGTTACATAAGATCTCCAAAAACACTTAAAGAATCCTAATCCATGATATACCTCAGCAGCAGCAGGAGATGAATATGAACTGCATCTTGAATTGGCGGCGGCCCCTTACAACCACGAGGTGATAATTCAAGTTTTCCTCTTGATTTAACATTTGGCAGGCAGAGGACACCGTGTTGGCACGAGGGAAGGGGAAGATTTTGGCAGAATTTACTGCTCATAGAGTACATGTTGTTCCAGAGGGGGGTGATTAACTGCTGCAGCAGGTTTTAGCTGACAAAATGCAGCAAAATGACACATTTTGTTTGAGGCTTTTTAGAAAAAAAAATTAGCTGTGAGTAAATGGAAACCTGACTAATGATATCGGCTAACAGGCCCTCTGAGAAAGGCCACATGTTGGTTTTACAAGAGTGACAGGAAGCATTTAAGGCTCGCTTCAGGTGACGTGTCTGTTTCTGTATGTTGGTGCTTCCTGTTTAGTGGGGGGAGGACATCTTGAAACAGACTGAAGATCTGGACCTGCAAGTTCAGAACCAAGAAAATCTCATCAGGGAGCTCAGCGAGGAGCTTGAGCCTGTGGTACAGAGAGCCAAGAAGAACTTGGAAAACATGGAGGACATTAAAATTGTAAGTAAACTGAAGAATGAATAGTCTTCTTCTTTATTGCTTTAAGTGAATGTCATTGACTCTGTTTGATCTATATTCAGTTAGCTCACTGCTAAGTTTTGGATTTAATAAATACATTTCTAGCCTAACTCTTGAAGCAGTGGCTCATGGGTGCCGTCCACACAGTAACAGTTTGGTGAACATGCAAAAGTTTTTAACGTTTGATCCATTTCAGCCTTGCATCCACATGAACACAGTGTTTTAGGAGCACAGGAACTGTGTTTTTGAAAAAAACTCAAACTAAACTGGAATTTAAGTGAAAACCTTCAATATGTCTGACAGTGTTGTTTTTGGCAGCCATCTTAGTTTTAGTCTTAGTCTTTTGAACTAATATGCTGATTAGTTTTAGTCCCAAACTCAAAAAGGTTTTAGCCTAGTTTTAGTCAGTTTAGTTAAAAATGTATTAAAGGAGATCTGAGTAATTTGGTAAACAATGTAGCTCAAAACATTTTTTTCATGCCTCTTAACAACATTCTAACATAGTATAGCTATAAATATATTGTGGCGATTAAACAAAAACAAAAGTTACTGTTGTGTTAAGTTGCAGTATCCTTTAGTTACCACAAGGGGGAGTCTACTCAGCAGCTAAATGTCAGATTCTGACCATTCTAGATAGTCACTAGTTTGTGCATTATATAAAACAATAAGCAAAAAATATATGAATGCAAAAATGTAGTTCAGTAAACAAGTTGGTCAAGTTGTACTAGAATAACTGAAGCAATCTGATCAACATTTTTGTATGTGATTACTTCTTGATGCACTTCTTTACGCTGTTGATCATCTTTTTTTTTCTATAGCTGCAGGCTCACAGTCAAGAGGCAAAAGCTGTGTCTTTATCATCGGTAGTGATGGGGAAAGAAGTGGAATCAGAAGCACTCGCCCTGCACAGAGAAGTGGAGAGTAAGACTATCCATCTGTGGTTCTTTATTGTTTTAATGTCATGTTCAGTGATTATTAAACTCAGATTAAAATGTCAAGTCAAGTGAGAGACTGGGTACTCTTGTGTTACTGTAATAAATATGTCACCTCCAATATATAATATTGTCCCATTTGTCATGTGCTGAATGCACAGCATATGTAGAAAAAGCATTGAGGTGAAAAGTTTTAAGAATTTTTATAGGATGAAATTTATGTCTGAAAAGTTAGAGTGCTTGGGCTTGTTGGAATTCCAGTGGTAGAAGGAAAACAGAATGTGCAGAGAATCACTCAGCCAGCAGACAACAACTCATTTAAACCAGAACCTTCTGGAGATTTGACTTCATGATGTTTGATCCAGGCATGGTGACTGAGTGGCCCCGCCAGCAGGACCAGACCAGGGCTGCAGTGAAGAAGGTCAGACCCTTAGAGGAAAAGGTGCTGGCTGAGGTCAGGAAGAGGGTCAAACAGGTCGAGAAGGTCCTGGAACACGCTGTGGAAGACTCCAGCCTCACCAGTAACGCCACAAAAGAGGCAGTGCAAATAGCACGACATGCAGCACAGGTAAATGAGCTTTTGTTTATAAATGATCGCTTTAATAAACAGAATAGAAATATGTTTGTTACCCTTATGATCACCAGGAAATTAATTCTTACTATTGCTGGAAAGTTGCTGGAAATCTGGGGGGGGGGGGGGGGGAA
>SSNR01000013.1:958194-989416 GCA_006937965.1 Callopanchax toddi
GGGGGGGGGGGGGGGGGGGGGGGGGGGGGTAAGTTTAAAGTCACATTGAAGCAGAAATTAACTCAACTTTAACTCCTGTGATTGTCTGTAATCAGAGTGAAACAAAATGTTCAGATTTTAGCAGCAGAGTTTGTGTTTACAAGAATTATTAAATAAAATCCTAGAAATGGTATTGGACTGGAAAAATATGCAGTCTGAGCCTCTTTGAGCTAGAACTGAGCTATAGAGAGAAATATAAAGCTGTCATCCTCAGAATAAAGAATAAACAAAGACAAGTTCTGTTTTTAACTACCTGCTCTTCTGATTCATTGCCACATGTAATATGTAAGAAAATAGACTTACAGTTAACTAGAAGCAATGCTTTTCTTCATCTGATGTCATCATGTGGTCCAATTGTTTGCATTTCTGCACAACCAGCATTTTCCTCACTTTGCTCTTCATTAGGGCTAATTAACAAAACACTAATAGCAGGTTAATCAATGTTGAAGTTTGGAACTCAAATTTCATCTATGGACCAGGACCATAGATGAGTGCTGGAACGTAGACAGACCAGTAAACTGACGTCTCCTACCATCACTTGTAAACAAGTAACCAGAATACCTAAATCCCCCCCATTTGAGATAGAGACTCGCTCACAGGAAGGACTTGGAGCACACCCCTGTTTACCAGTCCACAACCATGGCCTCATATTACAGGAGCTGACATCATTCCAGCTACTTCACACTCAGCTGCAAACCTCCTCAGTGCACGCTAAAGGTCATGGCTTGTAGACGTCAACAGAAACACAATTTCAGCAGAAAGCAGAAATGCGACCCTGGATTTCCCAAACCACACACCCTCCTCTCTATGACTAGATGCTGTTAAGGTGTAGTTTTGATGAAAGACTTGTTTGATGGGAATGTAGATTTATAGGTCGCCTTACTGAGCTCAACTCTTTGTTTCAGGTGGTTCAACTGAGTAATTATTTGTCACTTTAAATCTATTCTAAATATGTCTGTAGTTTGCCAATACCATGCAACAAAAATAAGATTTAATAGAAAATTCATAATAGATCAGTTGTTAATGTTTCCTTCCCTTTCATGTGTGTGTCTGTGAAGGAGTCCAAAGCCATCCTGACCCAGGCCAAGCACACCAAGATGGCGTCGGCTCACCTCAGCACCCATCTGGACTCTGCTTTGCAGAAGCTGTCTAAACAGGAGCTGCTAACCGAGGAAGTAAACGCCCACATCCCATCAGAGGTATGTTTATTAAAAAACCCACACCAGAAAAAACCCTCTGAGTTAATTCTATTGAAAAAAGAAAATGAAGCAGTAGCTATATTTGTGAAGAGAAATGTCTGTATATGCACCACCGCAGCACTGGGATATGATTTATAATAAGAACGAGACTAGCAGGATTAACTGTGAACCTGAGAGCACGGATACATATTCATATTCTTTATTTGGTTTTAACTGATATTCTGTTTGGTCTGATAGGACCTGGTGCTCTTATGTGATCATTCTTATGATTGAGAGATAAAATGTTTCATTTGACACAAGAAAAATCCTGTTTATCCCAAGTACATTTGTTCCGATTTGAGCGTTCTGATTTGGGCTTCTTGTTATCAATAGTTTTTCCAGCAGATATGAGGACAGTTCCTGTTCAAAAGGGGAGGCTAGTCCCCTCTTTTAGATAGAGGGACCAGGAGTTAATTGGCCTGTGTGCATTAAGATCACACTGGAACAGTATATTATAGTCACAGCCAATTTTCAAGAAACAATGCCAGCATCATTTATCCTTCATTTAAAGTCCCTGTGATTTAAATAGTAGCCCAGAGATGAGAGATAAGATCAGATGAGGGAGATTGGAAGGAATTCATCCCATGAGGAACTTTCTTTCAAAAGAGGATATGATAACGATGTTTCAGTTCTTGAGATTATTTTCATTTGCAATGCTCTTTAATTTGTAATTTCAAGAAGACAGGGAGGGATGTAGAAGTCAATAATTATCAATGAGAATTTAAGTGTTTATCAGCGATCTTATTGTCACGCTGTCTCAGAGAGTCAGAATGCTTGTTTTTGATTTTGCTTAGTATATATTTTTCTCCTGTTCCAGCCTACGGTGTCCCTGGCCAGCATAAAGGGAGACATGGAAGCAGCTAAACTCCAGCTGGAGGCCTACTCTATTACACTAAGTGAACTTATCAGTAAGATCGGTACGTCTCTCTCTATGGATGACTGTCACTGGCTCCTCTGAGTCTATAAATCTTCATTTTACTTTCAGTGTCAGATGACTAAGAAACCCTGGGTCTATTTTAATGCCTTATTTAACAGAAGAATATTTCCTGGATTCTAATCCGGGCTGTAAAACACAAACTGCTACTGCTCACAAGGCCAAGTGTCGATATATTTAGGTGAATTAAAATAATTAAGCTATTTTTCGACCTAGAAATATGGATATCCTGTTAATTAAAACTATTTAATGCATAATTTCATGTTTCATTTAAATAATTAACATGAAAGGTGAGGATTTGACACGTTGTGGTCAGTGTGTTAATGTGCCTAAGAGGATAATGACCAAATCACTGTAATTAGGTCATCATGCAGGCTGACACTGTTTAAATCTTTAAACACAGATGAAACTCACGTCGTTTTTCTCGGTGATTTCTCATTTCCTCCATCTGTTTTGTCTCTTGTGTGTTTTGACCCAGATGGGGGCGTGCCACTGGAGCGGTTTGATCGGATCTTGAACGAGACGGAGCGCCGTCTGAGCATGCTGCGCGGGAGTGTGGAGAGCCCGGCGCTGGAATCGAAGGTCCACCGGCTGCGCTCGGCCGCTAAGGAACAGCAGAGCCGCCTGTCCCTGATCGAACAGGACATACAGGAGATAAGGGAGGAGAGAGACAGTCTCAGGGACATCGCCTCAAACCTGCCTCAGTCCTGCCCGCGGGCCACAGGAGAAGCCTGAAGATGATGAAGACTGCAACGCCGATAAAAATGGCTGAACATCAGGAAAGAAGTCTGGGAGGATGTTTTAATAAAAGGAGCCATTGCCTTTTTTTATCCAGTGATATCCTTTCCCATCCCCCCCCCCCTATCTACCTTTTTCCCCTCGAAGCTACAATTCATTTTACCGTCGCTGTACAGTGACACACACATTTCAGCCCAAAAGCCTCAGAGCTGTCCTCTGTCTCCAGTGATTTAATACCACATCCTCCCCCCGCCGCCTTCATGTTTTTCTTTCTAACTTTCTCTACTTTATCACCTTTTTCAATCTTCTTAACTTCAATTTCACCCTGAATAATAATAGAATAATGCTGATTTCCCCGCAGCGGGGGTAAAAGGAGTGCTCTTTCAGAGTGACACCTTCATTTACACCTTAACTCGTTTTCATCAGCGTGGCTTAATTACCAATTAGTCACCTTGGCCTCGATGGGAATCAGGTCAGGCTTCAACAAAAACACAACCTGGTTTTTGGGTGGATTCTTAAGGCGACTACCTCTTTGTTGCTGTGGTTTTCCTTCTTGATCAAGTCGTCGTCCATCTGGGTTCATGGATGGTCACAAAGTCTGGCTGAGAGTTAGAGCAGATTTTCTTGTATACATCACTTCACATGTCTTAATATTTAACAGGACTGTACTGTACTTTATAAATACTGACAGTGATCTGAGGAAGACACACATCTACGCTCATAAATCTAAATATATTTTTACATGTAGACCTTCCGTCACGCAATAAAACATACTTGAAGTGTTAACTCTGCTCTGTGTGTCTAATGATAAAATATATCAGTGTGATGTCATTCAGTGAAAGAATAGCACAGCAAATGTTTAAACCTGTAAAGGCAACATGTCAGGAAACAATAAATTCACACTCTGGAAAACATTTGTTCATGTTTTTTCTAAATTAAATCAAAGTTTCCATATAACTCTAAATGCCATGATGTTACATACATTGTTTGTATTTCAGGCCTTTAGATTCTCTCAGTGTTCCTCTCATCCAACTCTTTTCCATCATTGATCCTAAACTCCGGGAGAGAATTAGAGAAAGAATTAAGAGTCCAACAAACTCTGGGTCTAACTGTAAACTCAGGGTTGACATATCCCAGTTGAGGAAACTTAAAGCTTATAGAGGATACAATCTTGTAGGTTTAAAAAATGTTTTTTAACACTTTCAGTTGTAGCTCCTGAAGATGGTAAACTGAATAAAAAGATGTTCATTTAAGGGTAAACCAGTTAAAAAATATATTTCATTAAAGATTTTCTTCATAATCCACTGTGTTAAACATTCAGTTACCTCATCATTTAAGGTCTCAAAAGAGTAAAGACAACCTGATATCCTGCTATGACATCATCATTTTTAATTATTTTAGTAGTGATCAATTAATCAATTAAACTTTTAAAATGCTCAACTCATTTCTGACAGCTGCTATAGTAGAACATCATTTTTTCTTAACCAGAAAGCAAGCAGGTTTAGATCAGAGTCTGTTGCCATGGTGAAAAACTCAAGATTCACATACCTTTCTTTTCTGAAAGGGAAAACAGAAACCTTCTGCATTGTCGAGACATTAAAAACTTGAAGTAAAGAAAATATCTTTGAGAAAACTTTATTTAAAATCTCCCAGAAGACTTAACTTCACAGAGTTTCTAAACAGAAAGAGGAAGCTGATTGGTTGATGAGTCTCCTGTAAGGAAGTCTCTGATTCATTAGCTGAGTCCTAATCAGCAGCTCAAACAGCCAGAGCCAGGCCCAGCTCAAGGTTATAAAACTATTAATACATCCACAAGGTTCAGAACTAAGCTGATGTCTGCACCACCAGGTCACATGTCTTTATAATATCAGATTTTTTATTTAAGTTTTATGGCTGCATTTTTTCCCTCTTGGGATTTTACGCCTCAGTTCTCACTGCAGCTGTGGTCTCAGATTAGTGGCTCTTGTACTTTTTAAACACTTAAGTAAATTATCAACTTTCTAGAGATCACCTTCATGAAAAAATTATGTGGAAACATTCTAGGTTTCCTGTCCCCGTGCAAGTAAAAACATATGCATTCACACAACAGCACATTTGATTTGTTTTTCTCAGTTTTACTACATATTACACTTTTTATGGTTAAACAGCAAAGCCAGCTGCATGGTTTCTGTGTCATGTGATATAAATTCTGTCAGCAGGTTTCTCTGCAGCTCAAACTTTAGTGACTGTGCTCCCGTGCATCAGCATCACAAATAAACGTCTTTATCAAAAAGTGGTGCAGAGGTTCTCCTGATCCCCAGCTGGGAAAATAATGTTAACAAAAGTCAGACAAAGGTCCATGTTGGTTTGCCTTTCAGATCCTGAAGAAACCTTAAGCTTTTATCTCACTGGGCGACTAGTTGGAGACAAAATCTTAAGACAATTTTCTGCTGAAATCACATGGAATTGGTGTGTTTGACACTTCTGCCAGAATTTTAATTCATGGCTGGGTCACATGGGATATACGGTATAACTGCAATCAATCACATTAATACTGTAATACTAGAGAGAAATCAGATGTTTAAGTAACTTAGGTAGTCATTAGGCTCTCCTCGCTGTGGGCAGAAGGATCTTCTGTGTTGAAGCAGATCTGACGAAGCCTCTGATTGAAGACGGCCTGTCACTAAATAAAGATAGCAGTTCAATATCTGGCCTGCAGAGATGATATTTCACAGTAGCATGTCATGGATTACACTATCTGTGCTTGACATGCACTGATAATCCACCTGCTTTGCTTTTTCAGTTCCTCGATTTTTGTTTACCCCAATTAAGAAAGAATTAAGAGGTGGAGGGGCTCCATGAGGGCCCAGGATTCTGTTGCTGCACCCCTGCTGTCTTTGAGCTGGGATATCAGAATGAACCCAGTTATAATGTATAAATAAATGGAAATAGCCAGATTCAAATTGCCTTTTTGTTTGTAAATTAATATTTTAACATCTCGGAACCTTTTTGTATTTTAATGTTTTTGAAACCTTTGGGTGGTTCAGAGTGAGAACAACTGAATAAACAGATATTTGTCTTTTTCTTACTCCAATTCAAACAGTATATACCAAAACTGAAACTTTTTGTTAGGTAAGCAGCAATTAATGCTGTAAAGTCATTAGGAAGTCACAAATTACCGTAAGCAAAAAGTAGAGCCATTTTATTATCAATTTATCTTTCAGTGAAATTACTCTCTGCTCATGCAGAATAGGAAGTGCTGATTAATACCATTCTACAGCTGAGCAATCACATCAGTCTGGGCTTATTTTGAGAGGGGGAGCGATCTGTATTCAACCAGATTTTGTAGAAAAATCTATATACAAACAGCACTGTGCAGCTCTTTCATCAGGTTTTAAATTTTGATTTGATTTCAGCCTCGAGTGTTGTTGTCGTGGAAAAAGGCAGAGCTATTATAACCGTTTATCATGGTGATAAATGCAGCTGTGGTTGAGGAATCATTTTCAGTCACTTTAGCAAAGATGATTTTTTTTTAGCTATAAGAAGAAACAGCAGACCAAGCCAGGACAGAGTCAGTAAAGTTATCATTTTATTACAATATTCTTATACTAACTGACATTTTAGAGAATGCATCAGGCTGAAAATCAGATTATATTAGCTGGTTACTTCTTTTTTTGTTTGTTTTGCATAGGGAGTGTGTTAGTTTTGTGTGCACTATCTTGGAGTTTGCGCATGGAGAGGAGCAGAAGCAGAACCAAAGAGCGAGGAGCCGCTGTGTTTGTCGCAGAGAATCACACAGATTTCAGTTTGCTGTTGTTCAGTAGAGGTTCAAGAAGAGAGACGGGAGCATCAAGGGAAGATTCGCTTCACTATGATCTGCTTTTGTTTTTGGTTTTCCTCCACAGCGAGTGAGTCTACCAAAAGCTTCTTCACATGTGATGCATCTTCAAATGTTCCTCCTCTAGGCTGAAGAGGGTTAAAGCTTTAGACTCAGCTTGTGTCAGATACAGAGTTTGATCATGTGGCTAGCTGCTGGTGGCAGCTATTTGTTTTTGGATTATATTTACACAGAATGCTCAGTTTTCAGTCATTGGAACAAATGCATTTGTATTTGAAATAATGTAGTTTATTATGTATAGCAGCAATGCTCAAATTAGCTGGAGAGGATGATGTCAAGGAAATGCTCTCTCACCAAGAGCTGAAGATAGACTTCCAGAATAAAATTTGTTTAACTTATTAACTCCTTTCTAAAATAAGAAATACACACATATATATAAAGGGTTAGTAGTTCCTTCAACCTTGGAAGTATAATAAACTAGAGGTGCTTCAAGCAGAACACTGAAGAAGTCACTGAGTTTGAACTGCAAGGGACTAAAAGAAGAGACCAGAGCAGAGACCTGAATCAGCTCCATCAGCTCATAACTGGCTCACTGCAAGTGCCCCGTTACATCCATCCAATGAAATTAAGACTTTCTAAGAATTTTATCAAAATCCTTGCAGTGATTTATGAGATAATTTGCTAAAAAAAAAAAAAAAACAGGAAAAGTTTGTGCATTGTGTAGCTCTGAGAGAAAGCTTTGGGATTACTCTCATACTCTTTTAGCTTAATATCTCAAAAGTTTACAGTTTTCTTCCCTGTTTTTGTGTTTTCTAAGGTCATTTGGCTGTGGGGGCATCTTTACTCTAAAAGTCAAAGGTCCCATATTATGTAAAATTCACTTCTAAAGATCTTTAAACATTTAAATCTGTCACAAAGACTGAGTCTGAGACCCAAAAGCGCTCCTCCCTTCCTGTCTTCATGAGACTGTGACCTCTGGTTCAGTTCACTGTGCTCACTTATAACACCAAAACGAGAGACTATCGCGGCTGTACTGGAATCCACGGAATCACTCACTTGCAGACACAACAAGCTACTGCTACGCGCACATCTTCCATCCAGTTTCAACGTGCTCCTTGTTCCTAAACGCTCCTTCCTCTCCAGAGTGACCTTGCTGCAGGCTGCACTCTAGTGGCGACTTTGCGGGTTGCTCTGAGCTCCTACATCCGCCCTACCCACATCCGTGTGACAATGATGTGACTGTCTGAGTCTGTCTGCTCTAAATCTAGTGAGGCGGTTTTTACCTGCGTCAAGTCCCTGAACTCCCTTACTGAGGGCAGATAAATTAGATATGTTTTTTTTATCCTTATGCAACTTCCCTCTTGTTTACCATCTATCCCCCTCTGTATCAAAAGGGTGTGCCCTCGGGCGGCGTTCGCAGTCTACCTGTTCCTGTAACGTGTCCTACATGTTCTGTGTGTCTAATCTTGGTCAGGTTGTACTGAAATGCATCTCATTGTTCCAGGACGCCGGTTCAATGACAAATAAAGCTGATTCTGATTCTGATTCAAAAGTGAGAAAATATTTTCACCATTTTCACTTCCTTATTCTCATTTTGGGGAAATGTGTTTTGAGCTCATGCTAAAATGGGTGGTTTCAAAATCTTTCCCACGCTGACATCAAGAAATGGTAAATGGCCTGTATTTATAGAGCACTTTCTAGAGTGTTCTACACTCCCCAAAGCGCTGTACAACACAAACAGAGTCATTCACCCATTCACACACGTTGTAGTCTCAGCTGCCCTGTGACACAATGACAGAGGATCCCATGCGCCGGCACCCGCCAAGTCCCTCCAACCACCACCAGTAGGAGAGGTGGGTGAAGTGTGTTGCCCAAGGACAAAATGACAAAGTGACCCAGCCGGAGCTGAAGGGAAGGGAAAAGACTACTCCTCACTAGAGGACAGAGCCAATCACAAGCACCTTTGGCACCCTGTGCCCACCCCCGCCCTTTAAAAGCCACGGGAGTGTGCATCCTCACAAACATTAGCAAAAAGTCATGGTGAAGTTACAAGCAAAGCACAGCAGTTGCTTCGTAGATGGTTGCATCAACGAGCACAAAAGTATTTTTTACTTCCTTCATCTGAACCCCTGAAGACCCACCAACATCTCACAAACATGCGCGGAGAAGAGAGATGGGTGGGGCTTAGAGATGATCAGCTCCCCAACTGCCCCGCCCATTTTAAAGGAAAGTTTAGCTTCAGGAGGTTGGATGACGGGGTGGAAGAACAACAGCTGCACTTAAAGTAAGGGTCTGTTTGACCAATGCAGAGATTTTACATTCCTTTTTGACACTTTAATTAAAATCCACCAAGTGGTTCTTAAGACATTTTGCTGAAACTATACTGAGAAACACTCACATGCACGCATCTTTGTCTGATTTAAGCAATAATAAAAAGTCCTCAAAAATAAAATATTTATCAATATATCAATTTCTGTTTACTAAATATGAGTAAATCTATATTAAACTAGAGAGGACAGAACTGAGTTTGGATGTCTGAGCAGCATGAGTGCAAATGCTTGACATCAAAGATGTTTTTCTAATGTTTTTCTGACACACAGCCCTGCTGCGCCTCTCATCACACTACAGGGACATTTCACATGTCCCCCCACCACCACCATCATCGTTTTAAACCCTAAGCCCCGCGACGCCTCATGGACCATCTGAGAAAATAGAAGTGGAAAGCCGTCTTCCACATCCCCCTTATTTGTCTGAGTATCAAGCAATCAGAGAGCGGCTCTGAATGGGAGCTGTAAGTAGGGCGCACAGATTAAACAAGCTCATAACAAGGAGAAAAATAAATGTCAGTTAAGTCACAGACCCGAGGTTCTAAAAGCCCCTGCACACATAACTGGTGCTGTCTCTGTCTCCTGGCTTTTAAAATCAGGAAAACATATGCAAATTCTCACTTTTCATTTGGGATTCATGCATTGTGATTCCTATAAATACAAGAAAACTTAATGATGTCATAATGCTTTTGTAAAAAAATACTGCAGAACACACCTGCACTCAGCACACACACATTCAATTATCGACTTCTACGCAAAATCTGTCCCAGATGTTCCTGCATGCAGGCAGACTGAACCAACAGCTGACATAAACGTGCTTATCTTTAAATTAATTCAACTATAATAACCCATGTTATCCTGCCAAGAGTCGTTTCAGTAACATCTCATGGTTGCGTGACACGAATGAAAACAGATCTATTGCAACAAGTGGAATCATTCGAGTTCAAACTTTAAAGAAAGGATTTTAGCATGATGAAATAATTGCAACCTCATTTACAATCACAGCACATGCCAGACTTTTTATATGTTTCCTGCATTTCAGTCTGAGGCTGGAGATGCTTTAAGTCCTGCTGGGGATTGTTAAGCCTCAACAGAGCTCAGATGAACCACGCTGTTACCAGTGTTTTTCATGGAGAACGAAGGCGTTAAAAAGAATTGGCAGATGAGGGCGTGTATCAGCATATCAAAAACAAGTACACAGAATAGTGAGTGGTAAACAAGATGCATGTGGCGCCGAAAATGATTCCTCAGGGGGATCTAAAAATATAGGAGCTGCCTAGAGCGCAGAGGAGGGATGAATGATGACTGTGCGTGCGTGCGTGCGTGGCACCAAAAAAAATTAAAAATTAATTTGTGCATCTGGAGGAAAAAGACTTCCAGGAGTTCCTTCTTCCCTGTATTTTACAGCTGATGATTTGATGGATTTCTAATTTTTTGTTTATTTAAAACATCATTCAGGTTTTCTCATGGTACTTTATATGGTCCAACATTTAGTTGTATGTTAATAGAGAAAATACACAAGTTTTGGATAGTTGTGTGTCATGTTGTGAGGTAGTGCAGGACCCAAATGTAGGAGGAAGGATGCAGGAACAGGCGACATGAAACAAAACAGTTTTATTACTGACTGAACTCAGGAGACACAGGACACACAAGGTGAGACAGACACAAACTGGAGACAAGAGGGCAGGACATGACAGCACCCCCTCCTCAAAGGTGGCTCCCAGATGCCAAAAGGGGCACTGGAGCTGGACTCGGGGACTCAGGAGATGGATATGGAGCATCCGCTTGGACCCCATGGAAATTGGCTCTGGAACCAGGTGTGGAGTGTCCACTTGGACCCCTATGGAAATCGGCTCTGAGATGAAGTCCTCTGAGGCTGCAGTGGCACAGGAGGGTCCAGGGGCTGCAGCAGGTTGCTTTACCTCCTGGTTGAAGTCCTCCGCTGGTGGTCGGTTCCTTCTGTCATAGTGTGGGGTAGTGCAGGACCCAAATGTAGGAGGGAGGAGGCAGGAACAGGCGAAGTGAAACAAAACAGCTTTATTGCTGGCTGACCTCAGGAGACACTGGACACACAAGGCATGAAGACACGAGGGGGCAGGACATGACATTGTGTCTGTTAGGATATTTCTTCAACTTTAAACAGCGCTGTTGGATTAGATTGTTTTATTGATCATTTTCATGACTAATCCTCTTTAATCTAAAATGACCAATTAATCAGGCTCAAATCCAGCAGGTTTTTTTATTATGCACAAAGGATCCAGACTGGTTTTTTGTCAGCTGCCATGTTTAAATATGCAGATGAGGATATGATGAAATATGCATTAAAAAAAACGACTTGAAATTCCAGAACAGAAATCCAAGCAATTTCATTAATTGACTCGTTGTGTGAAATGTTTTCCCCCGTCTCTCTTTTTATCTCTCTATATATTAGAAATGACTGTCAACAGAAGACATTTATGATATTGGATTTCTTTCTCTTTGTTCTTTGAATTAAAAATTCAATAAATCATGTTGTGACTCATGTGAGCAAAGTTTTAAATCAAAAACCTCTTAGAATATTTCTATACTAAAAAATATATTAATAGTTTTAAAATAAATCGCTAACAATTTTGACTAATCCTCACAGAATAGACTTGACTTTTATTTTCCCTCAACAGGAATGTTTATATTGATGCCAGAAAACTCAAGACACCAGAAAAAAAAATCTAAAGAGGCCAAAAAATACTGAATGAAAAGAACAAAATTGACCTCAACCCTGTGTCATTAAAACCTTATTCTGGGGGCGCTGACTTTTGAAAATCTGTTAAAATTTGAGAAATGGTGTTTGTTAATGTTTGGAACGAGGAAGTCAAGGAACTCAGTAACTAGTGAGTGCTCACCCTCTACACTCAAAGAGAAGGAATTCTGGTCTTTTCACTTCTGTTCTCATACCCTCAGCTTGATACCCCTGTAGTTTGTACTGTCTCTTTCACCAACCAGAACTAAAAGGGGCCGTTAAAAAAGGTACAGCTTTTACTGTTTGCTATAATGTTATACATTGGCTGTTCTAGTCACATTCTTATCAGAACATCCTAACAACAATCCCAGTTGCAGTTGGGGGGGATTGTACATCTGTGTTTCCAGATATAAGACACAGTACTTGCACAAGATGCTGCCCTGCACCTGCAGCCATATCAGTCATACCAAATATCCGATTGCTCTTGTGAAAAAACTGACATTCGTATTTGTATTATTATATGCTTAGAATGGTTAAAACATTTTCAGATATTCAGCTTAAGAAAATCAACAATATTGCAAATGAGGCAAAATGGCGCATAATGAAAATAACTGTGCTTTGCTTTGTTTGACTACTGAAAAAGTTGAAAAACAGCCACTAATGGTTGGTTTTTCACAAGTCAAACAAATTTAAAAATAAATATATTAAGCTTAAATCAGAGGATAATGCATCAATGAATGCATGTCATAATAAAATTGTAAAAATGTCAACTTTATTGATGCAGAGAAAATACAAAGGTTACAACAATGACTGCATAAACAGGACAAATGTGTCATCTTTGGTTGATGTCTGTTGATTCTCTATTCATCTACATCTATAAATGTCTATTTTTACCACGTTTACGTCCTTCAGCTTTAATGAACAGCCATCAGGCTGGAAGACAAGTCTGGTTTTGGTTGTAGGACGTTTCCTTTTATTTAAATCTTCAGTTGGGCTCATTAGAGACAATAAAAGTAGTTGAAAGAAAATGTCTCAAACCTAATGGTAGTCATAAATTCTATTTTTAGCTGCTGATCTGATCAGATAACAGTTAAAGCAGGCAGCACTGACCTTGCTGTACTCGCTCATTAAACATTTACCGCTGGTACTTGTCTCGTATCACACATTTTATCACGTATTTTCATGTCACATCATTTTTCATTTATTTTTTAAAACAGTTTCCTTTTTAGCTCTGGAGGGTTACTTAACTAAATGTAAGGGATGGTACAGATGTCACTGGAAGATGGGATTTTCCCCCCCACTCTTGCTTTAAAGCAGTCATTCAAATATAATCACACTTGGGAAAGAGTCACTTGCATGTGAGAAACTTGCAGTTTGAAAGGTCTCTGAGGTGCCCTGGCTTTTTTTAGTTTGCATTCTGTGCTCTAAAATTAAAAGTGTTTTCTTTAACACTCATCACATGGAGGCTAATGTTCATGGATATATTCAGTGCATGAGTTGGACACTTTAAAAACCCAGTCTTTTACTTAAATCTTCATGTTAAAGCTTGCTGTTGCTGGGATTTTTGGCCTGTTGACAAACATGTAGGGATAAAAGTGGTCTTCCAAAGTAAAGTAATGCATATCACTCACCATCTTTCATGCCACTATTTTAAACTAAGCTCATCGTTTGTTGACAAATGGAGTTACAGCCGGAAAGTATTTACAGTTGTCTTCTTATTACATTCTCTGCAGTAACTATAACTGCAGGCAGCAAAAATAAAATCAATTTAAATAATGCTGAAATGATTAAACTGGGTTAATAACTGTCAAACGTGTTTTTATAACATGTGAAAAGTGATAAATATTACGTGCTTGAGACATCACTGAGACATTTTGTAAAAAATGCCACAACCCAAATAATGTATTAGTTCAAACTCTGAGGAAAAATCAAGGGTCTAAACAGCTGCTGAGAACTAAACACTTATTATTGAACTCTTAGGAAATAATCAACATTTCTAAGGTGATGATTAAACTCTGGAGGGATAGTAAGAGGTCACATGGTTCGATTAGTCCAGAATTTCCTTTATGGATGAAGTGATGCACCCACCTGCAGAGGTAGTGTCATGGTATGGGGCTGCTTCAGGTATCAGCCATGCTATGTATCCAAAAATAGTTCAACTGACTGCATGTATCCATCACAATGTTTATTTTCCTCTGGATACACAATTTTCCAAGGTGATAATCCAAAGATTTATTGGGCTCAATTTGTAAAAGTGGTTCAGACAGCGTGACACTTGAGTTCACATGCAGACTTCTCTGACCTAAATCCAACAGGGAACCTGAGTTTAGTAGATTTAGTATCAAGTAAAAAAATATATTGCGTTCTCAGAAATATCCTGTTTTTAATTAATTAAAACCTGAAACTGATATTTGCCTGAACTGGTTTCTAAAAACATCCTTAAAAGAAAATATGCGCATGAACAAGAATGATTCCACTTACAGGTGAACTATCCAAGGTCGAAATGTAAAATGTGATTAACAAATCAAACATAAAATCATGTTACCAAAAGACCTATTTTAACTTTTTAACCTGCAGTTTCTGTTATTTTATTTTTTAGTTTGCACCAGTAAGTAGCAGCTTTTTATTATTGATAATAGCAGTAGTGGTGATAAACTTCAGAAGGCATCTCAGATCATTCATATTTCATCAGTGCTGTCTCATCGTCACCACGTTGAAGAGAAGACTGCAGCTGTATGGTGAAGAAAACGTGTTTAGTCTGAACTCTTCTCCTCGTTTACTCTAAGATTCAGCTGCAGTTTGAACAACATGAACATCCCTATTCTAAGACTTGTGCTGAAATTTGATTAAATGTTATTTTCCATTTAGCACTTACAAGATGTGTCCATTACATCAATGTTTTTTTATTCAAAATAACACAGAAAGGTGATTTTATTATATGTAAACATAGAGCCTTTTATTTCATATTAGGTTCTAAATACAGATGGCACGTGTTCACTTTTTATCACCATTATTTCTAAAGTATACAATAAAATATATGATAACATAAGTACATCATCATCATCCAACTAACATTTCATTAAAACATAATGATCAGTCTCACTTCAGGTTTCAGGCTGTTAAACAGAGGGTTTCTGACAGGAATCAGACTGGAGATCATGTTGCCTTTCAGACCTGGATCTGCCTGAATATCTGCTTCAAGTAATCACCACAGCTGTGTGTTGTTGGCAAAACAATAAAAATAAGAAGAAGTGTTACATTTCTGCAGAGTAGTTTCCCAGGGGGTGAATATAAAATAATAAGTGTGCCCTAAAATGAAGTGCTGCTCCACATGACATAAACAGAGAGTAATGAGAAAAGTTCTGATTGTCTTTACGCGCAGGAGGCAAGTCTCAGCACGTGCTCGCAGCGCCGCATGAGGAGTGTGTAGTAATGAGTCAAAAATGCAAAAGAAGTCAAACACCACAATATGGTACGTCAGAACCCACAGCTGTCAGTGGGTTATCAGACACTATGAGTGGGGCTGATTCATTGTTTTATTCCTGACTGGCCTATAACTGGGATTTACCCAGAACATCCCAGTGCCAAAAGAAGATCAAGTTCCAAGAATTAAAAATAACTTTTGAGAAGTAACACACAGACTTCCCCTCTGCTAGTTTTTACTGGAACTTTTTTCCTGTTTTGGAAGAAATGTATTTTTCAGAAGAAACCATCTGCAGGGCGGGTGATTCTCAAACTATATAAAGTAAGAAATAACTTGCAAAGATATCTAATAAACAGCAGTAGATTTCAATTTTGTTTACAGAAAGGAAACAAAAGAGAATAGAAACTGAAGCAAGGTTGTTTTTCCTTTGGACAGGTAAGAGTACTTTATGTCATCCAGCATTATTAGCTGAACTGCTGCTGTCAGGAGATCTCTGATAACTCTACATGTCAAAAAAATAAAACAAAAGCAGTGCAGTCAATGCTGTAAAGGTCTGAACCTTAAAAAAATGAAACGCTGACTCATTCCAGATACACAGTGCTTCACTGTTTTTTTGTTTGTTTGTTTGTTTGTTTGTTTTGTGTGTGTGTTGCTTTTATTTTTTGTTAAATGTAAACAATACTGCAAGTACAAGAGTAGATTTATTTGTCTAACACCTCTTTTTCATATGCAGTAGAGCCCTGAAATGTTCTAGAGTAGACCAGGTGAAGACCCACGTGTCCATTAGTGCATTTTTTTATTATTATTTAATAAATAAACAATTCCAGCTGTTGAGTGTGCTGCTTTGTAGGGTCTTTTTTTCATGTCTTTACATTTCTTTCTACTGTTTTGTCTAATATATGAAAGCCAGAAAATAGCTGCAGACACAGAAACAACCTTAAAGTTTGCAAGCCAACTATATCCATGATAATACAAAGAGAAATCTGGCCAAGTAACAATGTGATGGAAAAATGGCGGATGGACGATTTGATTTTTCCTGTAAAGCGCCTCCTACAGGGGGCGGAGTTTCCCCAGAAAACATGATTAAAATGTGTAATGAGAACATGTCAAATACTTTTACACCACACAAGCCTCAAAATCATGTTAACATTTTAAAACTAAGACACGTTTAGACCAGAAACGTACATAAATGAATGAATGGATTTATTTTAATTTGTTACATTATAACAGTGATGTCATTGTACAATTATAAGTTATCAATCAAATCGAAATTGGAATGGATTGAAGCCAATTCTTATTGTGTTCATCCCAAGTATCTTCATGATAGAGACAATAAGATAAAAAAAAAATAGAAATAAAATGCAAAATATAGGGAAAACTAAAATAAAGTAAAATATAAAAACAGCTAAAACATAAAATTATATTAAAATTTAGACCAGTACAGTGAATTTAAATATTATTGGACTGACGATAAAAATTCTAAAAATTAAAAATAGGTCAGTAAAAGACAATTAAAAGAAGATAAGGTAAAGTAACTTAGACTGCATAAACAGATATAAAGATAGAGGGTAGTTGAGTCATTGTTTACATCATGTAAAGCCCATTTTTTGATTTTGGCATGACAGTGTTCATAAATCATCAAAATAGATAAAATGCATTTCCACAACCTCATTAAAGCCATTTTTCAGTGTATGATGATGTTGTTATTTGTAGTAATAGACACAAAAATGATTCATAGACAGTTTTCCAGCATGAACAGCCTGTTTAAGGTCAAAGGTCAGACATTACTTCAGGGTTTTCTGGTAGACAGCAGAATTCATCATCCCATCAATTAGAGATAGTATGTGTTAGTAGTCCAGGTCCTACAGCAGCCCCAGACCATCACATTACCACCATGATTGACTGTTCATATACAGTGGTAGTTTTACTCCAGCTGTAATAGCAGGGGTGGTTCTAGCCTGGGGCCATGGGGGGCAGTGCCCCCCTGACAACAAACCTGCCCCCCCTTCCCATGGCCCCCTGCCAAGAGCTGAGTCTCAGGCATTAGAGACAAATACTGTTTCATGTTGTCCCTGAAATGATAGCCTTTGAAGAGATCAAAGTAATTTTTTAGAAAATAGTTTTATTTTGAAACTTATTAAAGTTATTGTGTCCAAAGCAACTGTAGCTGAATTGCTATTATTATATTGCTGTAATTATACACTAAAATGTAAATACTTAATGACAATGTTTGTAGTTTTTTTGTTTTAGAATGTGCCCCTCTAAAACATCAGCTGGCCTCAGCCTGGACGCCTCTAACGTTGGTCTGGAACCTCCACTGTGTGACGGGACACACACCTTTCAAAATGTTCTACTTATTTCTCACTAGTGGACAGAATATTTTCCCTATAAGTCTTGGGGGGCACCAGGACTTTTTAATGTCAGTGCAGTGCTCTAGACATTTGTTCTGGGGTTTTTTTGTTCTTCAGTTTCTATAGAACAGGGCATGCTGTCTTGCTTTTTGAGATCTTTTAACCTACTCCATGTGCATCCACAGGTTCTATTGAAGTGATTTCTTTATTCAGTCTGACAGTAATCATGTATGGGTGTGCTTTATAGTAATTAATAATTTCACAAGGAATTGTTGATTTGCAATTTGTTATTCATGTTATTTTGGTCTGATTTTTAAATTACTTCTGAAACTATTAAGCAGTAAAAACATGAATTAATATGTAAGGGTGCTCAAATACTTTTCAGCACTGTATTTTAAAGATTGCAGTCAATTAGATTTTGTAGCCATGTTTTATGTCTTCTTTTTTTCTTGCTAAATAGTTTTGAAAAGCATGATAGTTTTGTAACCTTGAGAGTTCCAATTACAGAACAGAAACAGAAATATTCCCACCATGACTCAGTTTAGTAAAATGTGGTTAAGTGGACCCAGGTTTCAGGCTAGTACAACACAACAAAAGGCAATTAGATAGGCACATAATGCAAAGCGGTTTAAATACTGGGACTGAACAAGCAGCAATGAGAACCAATCCACCACCGTGACATCAGCTTAGTCTAGTTTCAGTTCAGTTACACAGCTATGGGTTCTTCCTGTTTAATTTTGAAAAATCCCTAGTCAAACTGCAGGTGTCCTCTACTTGTTAAACATTTTTCATCTATAAAAACTCATCACGTGCTACAACAAAGAAGTTGTACACTACATGCATTTATAATCATTTATAGAGCTATATAAACATTAAATATGGGTCATAACATGAAAAGTGTTACATTTTGCTTTATTTGCAGTCATGCTACAACTCTAAAACTTTGTATAGAAATACCAGCGTGGCATTGTGGGTGATGTTAGTTCATAATCTTAGAATGCTGAAGGTTGATGCGAAGTACTTCATCGTAATGAAGATGTGTAACAAGTAATCACAGGCGTGTAAATAGCTTTAATATCAGTGGTGCTGAGACAGATGGTGTTAATTGCATTTTATCAGCTGAAATCTTCAAAATAAGGCTCAGTATCCTGCTGGGGTTTATATTTATGGCAAATAACTGAAACCGTAATTATGAAGCAATGCTGCATTTAAGTAATGTTTGAAATGAAAAAGTCGCAGGCATGAGACAAAAACACAATACTGAGTTCATGCAAATGAAAAAAGACAATATTTTTATACTACTTTAAAGAAAACTTCAAAGATAAAATATATGCTGAAAAAAGTCTTTTTCTAGGTCCTCTAGTTTTTACTACAAACTGACATCCTTCCTTTGATTAATCATGAGTCTGTTCAGATATTAGAGCAGGGCTTTACGTGACCTTCTAACTTCTTATTAAAGCTGTGTGACCTCCTAACAGACCTTCATTTGCATAAAAATGTTTTAAAAAAACAACATAAATAAGGAAATACAACTTTTCTGAGCCTTATCTTAAAAATGAATGAGTTTAAGAAGTCAGTTCATGCTTGTGTGAACCAGTGTTTCTGTCCCCTGGTTGCCTGTATCTGCTGTTTATTTGTTCATTTTTAAATAAATCTGATTTTGTCTGGACCTGCCTCCAACATCCTCGTTTTGTATGTGTGTCCTTCTTGTTTCTTCTCAAACTGCAAGGAGAAATTGATTTCTAATTAGCTTTTTTATTTTCCCAACAGGCTCTAGCTGGGCTTATTATACCTCCACTAAGACATCACTAAGACACTTTTATTTTTACCTGACTAAAAATAGAAGTCCCTGTATAGCTCTATATGCCTTGTAATTACAAGAAATCAGTAGAATACGTGCTCCAGTGTGTCAAACTGGTACGAGACGACACAATGTGTGGTGCAGGAGGAGCTGCTTTCAATAGGGGCTGATTTTTTTAAGGCCTGCATGAGTTCATGAGTTAAAACTGCTCTGAGACTAGCCTAAACACAAGAATAAAGTTTTATTGACCTCATAAAGTCCTGCAGAGTTCGTTCCCTTCTCTCTCTTTATTCACACAGTTTTACTAAACAAACCAAAACCTTCATATTTACAACAGTTGCACCCAAACCGCAAAGTGTTCATGTTAAATCAGGTGCAGCAGTGACAGCTGCAGAACAACAATCATGTGACATCTAGCCAGTGTGGATAACTATGTACACATGTGACCACTTTATTAGGTACAGCTTGGTAGTACTGAGCTGGGTATCCTTTTCCTTCCAAAACTGCCTTCATTCTTCATATCAACAAGGAAACGTTCCTCAGATTTTCTGGTCCATATTGACATGATAGCAATGTTTCTCAGTCTCTTGTTGTCCAGTTCTGGTGTGAATTATAGTCTCAGTTGTTTGGCTAACAGGGGAGACACCTGGTGTGGTTTTCTGCTGCTGTAGTCCACCTGCTTCAAGGTTCAACCTGTTGGGGTTCAGATGGCTGCCTCTCTATCATCTAGACTCTCATTTTCCTCTGACTTCTGACCTCAACACAGCATTTTCATCCACACAGCTGCTGCTCACTGGATATTCTGTCTTTTTCAGACCATTCTCTGTAAGATGATTGTAAAATGAGATGGTTGTGAGTTAAAATCCCAGAAGATCAGCAGTTTCTGAAATACTCAGACCAGCCTGTCCAATAAAGACAGTCAGATTCACTTAGATCCTCTTTCTTCCTCATTCTGATGCTCAGTTTAAACTTCAACAAGTCATCGTCATCGTGTCAAGATGCCTAAAGACATTGAGTTTAGTCATTTGTGTTAACAAGAATCTGAGCATGTACCTAATAAAGTGCCTGGTGCATGTATATTAATGTGATTTGTTGGTAAATCTGTGAGAATTTAGACTCATTGGTTCCATGCAAAGAAAAGAGGACCTCAGTGTTCACCTTTCTGTTCAGTTATTTCATTAAAAAGTAAAATTGTTCTCAGACATTTATTTATTTTGAAAAATATTCTCAAGCCAGTAATTTCCCCCCCATGGCAGCCTTTGAAGTCAGTAAAAATTTCCAGTTTGTGCCGACTTCAAAGGCTCACAGTATCACCTCCAGGTTCTCTGACACTTTTAGGATTCCAGGAGATACTTCAGGGGGTCGCTCTCTCTCTTTTCCCTGTTTTTTCCCCTTGAATAAGGTCAAGACTATTTTAAAAACTACACCAATTTCATTTTAAGTCCATATTAGGAGGGGAGTATTGCACACCTAAAGCACAGAGGCATGTGGGAAACAGTTTTTAAATTCAATATTTTTTCTCTGAATTCTGTTTCATCTAAAGCAACACAATCAGGGGAAATTTAAATTTACAGAGCTTCAGTTAATACTGTTTAATACAAAAATAAAGCGAGAATGAAAGTAATGAGAATCGTCTTTTATTGTTTACTTTTTCATCTGTTTTGTCACAACTAAAAACCCATATGGTCAAAACAAGACAAATGTAAATATGAACTGAGCTGTTTCATTGTTCATTTTAAGGTATAGCAGAATGAATCGCTGTGACTCGACCGCCTCCTCTCCCACACTGCTCCGTCCTGACACGCCGCTCTCTCCAGCTGCTGGGCGCACCGAGCAATGAAAGAAAAGATACCCACGAGGTGAATAAAAAGGGTAATACCCACTTCAAACACCTCTTCCCACTAATCTCTCCATGCTCTCCACCTTCACACAGTGAAAGTGCACCGCTGACACCTGAATGCGTGTGCTACCCACTCAGCCAGCCTTTCCAAAACAGACTTCACTACTGAGGAGTAGGAGACTAGAGGGAGAGGAGATTATTCACTCAGGGAAGAAAAGAAAAAAAGGCCCATATCTGCCTGCACTTTTTGCCCAGCATGCTTTTCTCCACAGACACAAGTGCTAGAAACAATTAGCCTTCTATCCAGTCAAGTAGCGTTATTGGCTGCTGGATTCAGGCTCCAACTCTGATGTTCTTGAGGTCTTCCACTATAGTAGCCACCGTTTCTCTAGAAAGGGGGAAATTACTTTTCTGCATGAACTAAAAATATCCCAAAAGGTTAATGATCATCTGGCAAAAGCAAATAACCCTAACATGAGGCCTTGTTTCATAGCTGGATCTACAGTTTGCACTGGACTCTGTTTGGAAAAAATGGATTTTATAATCAGTGGGACTGCTAAGCTAATGGCTATTGATGCTATCCTAAAACAGCTCCAGTCTCCAAAATTCTGTAGCATTTCAAGTGCTGTTATTTTATAAACCTTCACCCATAACCAACTTTTTAAAATACATATTCATTTAGGAACTGTATTCATATTAAAGGTGTAAATATGAACAGAAAGATGCAGCCCTTCTGCTGAATCCAGAAGTCAAACCCAGCAGAAATCCTCTAATACATCAGACAAAATAACCACGAAATGCTAAATTTATGGTGGCATGAGAGGAAGTTGCATGAAACTCTAAGGTCAAGCTGTTTTAAGATGGTACATGGTCTATCAGGTCTGTAGGGAGAACACAATATTTCTCAAAACATAGATCATTTGAGAAGCTTTTGACTAACAAATAATAAAAATAATGAGTTTTGTTTGTATTTGCAAATATTTTGAAACCAGAGACATAAAAGAGGTGATGTTTGCTATATTAAAGCAGGAGATAGGTTGAGTTTTATATCAGCAGGTTAACAGGCTTTAAGGAAACTAAATTCTGTGAGCGGACTCGTCTCTTGCCAGTTTGTGAGGCTCCACTGCTTCATTTTAAAAGTTTACAAGAGACTCCGGCCTTCCTGAGACTTTTCTTGGAAAGTATTGATGACTACCACAGGTTCTCTGTAGTATTGATTCTTAAGGATGTAAAAATGTTCATCTGCTCCGCCTCAGCTCCTCTGATGTATAGTGTGAATCTGTGTTTCACTTATTCTTGAATCAAAATTCGGTCGGATACTGAGAACCAGATTTTTCTCTTCACACAGGAAGTTTGAGATCTTCTCTTTAATTGCTGTTTTTTTTTTCTACTTAAAATATTAATCAGAAATGATCAAAACATCAAATCTGCTGCTTTATTAATTTATCTTCTAACCATTTCAAGTTTGATGATATACGGATCTGCTTTACTTGTTTCAAAATAGAAATTATTGATCTAAAACGGAGAGTTTCAGGAAAATGAAAATAGAACAAATAAAAAGTTTCCAGCTCAGAACAAACACGGGAAAGGGAAAGAGAAGCCAGAGCTTCTGTTTGGATTTTTATGCAGGTTTTAATGATTTTGTACGATGACATTTCAGAGTGTGTGTGTGCTCATACACAGAAAATACACAACAATAAAAGCTGGCCTTGGGCTTCAGTTTCATCATAAAGATCTGCTGGTTTCCCATGCATTAGACACTTTCTGTATTCTGGGCTTCACACAAGCATTCTGTTAAATACAACACTCCTACAAGGTCAAGCTGACTCCTGTATTGATGCAGATTATGCCAAGCCATCTTCAAATGGTATATCACCATGGCAACATTAGGAAAGAGTGGCTAATCCATCTCACAAATGAGATAAATGCTTTAATCTGATGGGGGGAAGTTATTCATAAAAATCTGGTGCAGATTTAGTTCCCGTGTCCTTCCAGGCTGCAGAGGTTATTAGCTTCGGTGAGAACACCACTGGCTTCGCTGACTTCAAACATGGGCTCATCTGAGGTTATTCCAGGCACGATTCACTTTACTGACTCTTCATCTGATTCCACTTTCCCTCAGGTGTCCCTAAAAGCAGCTCATATTACTCACAGGGTCACTGAGGAGCACACACCTGCTCCGCCATGATAAGGCTGCAACTCAGGGAAGCTCCTCAATCTGAATGTTGTTTATTTACAAGCAATGGTGAAAAAGATCCTGAGATTGGCATTCTTTAATTGGATTGGTCACAGAAATGCAGACTTTGTATAGTACTGTGATTGACAGAGAGCTGATGCTTGAAGTCAAGACTTCCTTTGGCGATATGTCTTGAGTTTGAAGCTTTGGGAGAGTGACCAAAAACACAAGAGGCTTCCACCGGGAAGACAAATGTTTTTGTCTCCGACCCTGGGCTCCATCTGCTTCTCCTTCCTAATGGTTCTCATTCATCAACACATCCATAAATGTGTGTAGTACAATGTGTAAGTGTAATGTGATATGGTAACAATAGGCCAGCATTTGTCAAATATTTGATGTTTCCATCACGTCCGTGTCAGACGGAGAACACCCACAAAGACCTTTCCCCTGTGGGAAATGCTGTCAGAGAGGGAGGGAAAAATAGGTCTCTGAGGCAGAAATGGAGACATAAATAATGGTGTTGAACCAGAATAAACAATTATTATTTAGCTGCTGACATAATGGGGTTTAAGGATAGGCTGAGGAAACAAGTGTTGATTCAACCTGGGCAGTGGATGGATGGATGGATGGATGGATGGATGGATGGATGGATGGATGGATGGATGGATGGATGGATGGATGGATGGATGGATGGATGGATGGATGGATGGATGGATGGATGGATGGATAACAGCTTTTTTTAAGGTAAAACAAAATAACTGAGGCTGTTTAATTTAAAAATGACTGAATGATTTCATGAACACATTGTTGATTGTTGATCACTTCAAACATGGACGTAGATTTAGCATGGAAGGAGGTGACATGTCGCCACCAATAACTCGATCCAAGGTGGCAGAAATAGCACTCCATCCCCTCTAATAATACGTGCAGCCCTGCAGAGCTCATGGCACCTGCCTCAGGTCTGGATGTGGACTAGGCTGGACTAGGCTAGACTAGGCTGAACTAGGCTAGACTAGGCTGGACTAGGCTGAACTAGGCTGAACTAGGCTAGACTAGGCTGAACTAGGCTGAACTAGGCTAGACTAGGCTGAACTAGGCTGAACTAGGCTGGACTAGGCTGAACTAGGCGGAACTAGGCGGAACTAGGCTGAACTAGGCTGAACTAGGCTGGACTAGGCTGAACTAGGCTGGACTAGGCTGGACTAGGCTGAACTATGCTGGACTAGGCTGGACTAGGCTGAACTAGGCTGGACTAGGCTGGACTAGGCTGGACTAGGCTAGACTAAGCTGAACTAGGCTGAAATAGGCTGGACTAGGCTGGACTAGGCTGAACTAGGCTGGACTAGGCTGGACTAGGCTGGACTAGGCTGAACTAGGCTGGACTAGGCTGGACTAGGCTGAACTAGGCTGGACTAGGCTGAACTAGGCTGAACTAGGCTGGACTAGGCTGGACTAGGCTGAACTAGGCTGGACTAGGCAGGACTAGGCTGAACTTGGCTGGACTAGGCAGGACTAGGCTGGACTAGGCTGGACTAGGCTGGACTAGGCTGAACTAGGCAGGACTAGGCTGGACTAGGCTGGACTAGGCTGGACTAGGCTAGACTAAGCTGAACTAGGCTGAACTAGGCTGGACTAGGCTGTACTAGGCTAGACTAAGCTGAACTAGGCTGGACTAGGCTGGACTAGGCTGGACAAGGCTAGACTAAGCTGAACTAGGCTGTACTAGGCTGGACTAGGCAGGACTAGGCTGAACTTGGCTGGACTAGGCTGGACTAGGCTGGACTAGGCTGGACTAGGCTGGACTAGGCTGAACTAGGCTGGACTAGGCTGGACTAGGCTGGACTAGGCTGGACTAGGCTAGACTAAGCTGAACTAGGCTGGACTAGGCTGGACTAGGCTGGACTAGGCTGAACTAGGCTGGACTAGGCAGGACTAGGCTGGACTAGGCTGGACTAGGCTGGACTAGGCTGGACTAGGCTAGACTAAGCTGAACTAGGCTGGACTAGGCTGGACTAGGCTAGACTAAGCTGAACTAGGCTGGACTAGGCTAGACTAAGCTGAACTAGGCTGGACTAGGCTGGACTTGCCATCGGGCGTTTTCCCGGGGAGGTAAACTTCAGGCCGGTCCTCTTTTATTCTTCTCTTCTTCAAATCTACCAACTTTAAACACTTCTTGTCTTCTGTAGCAGCATGAGAGCTACAGCAGCGGCCAAAAACTCTGGTCAATAATTAGTCCTTGTTGTTGGAGCATAAATCTATAAGCGATGTTTTTACCACATAACAGTAGAAGAGCTGTGAGTCATGAAGACGTCTAGATTATTTAAGACATCCTTGAAGCTGAAACTAATCTTTTATAAACAAAGATTCATTGAGTGAAAAGAAAAATCTGTATTATGATTTTTTTTCTACTTTTTTTGATCTGATAAACCCGATGTGTAGATATATATAACCATTTATGGTGTTGACTGGACAGTTTTTATATTCTCTGACATTTTTCTTTGTAAGCTCAGAGCTCAGCATGAAGCCTCCGACTGAATCAAGCTCATATTCTCAGCAGACTAATAACTGACAAGTGCAGCCTTTGTAATCGTCCTGACACTCTGGTGTTCCAGCAGGATCTCTGACTTTTACTTGAACATTTGAACCTCCTTGAACGTTTGAACCTCCCAGGGATTCATCATTCAGCATAATTGAACGCTGATCTGCTTGATTTTCTCCTGAGATAGATAAGAGGATGAAGCTCAGTATTGTCCGTGCGTCTGAGTCTAACACTTCATTCAGTTGGATTTATTTTGGCCTTTTTTTTTTATTATTATGCCTCATGCATGTTGAGTAATGTTGGCCCCAGTGAGAAGCATCATAGTGTGGATCAATGCTGCCCTCGTGTGGTAGTTTCCATATCAGCACCTCTTTTAAATCTGGTCTCTCTTTCAGTCTACAAGGAAGCAATTATTATTTTTGATTTGTAATTTAATTTCCTCAGAAGCTCCATCTCAATCTCAGTTTTAAATCTTCAGCAACAGTGTCAAAATGTTTTAACCTTTCATAGCGTGGTGAAGCCTGCAGCCGGCCCACCCAGCTCTCACACCTCACCTGAAGGTCGGATCACATTGTCTGTTGTCAACTTGTCTGGCATCAATGTGCAGAAAGCGTTTCCCTCTCTGTTTCTTTTCAAACGTTAGAGTACACCAAAAGAAAAACACATTTCTTATTACTTCTCACAAAAATGCCTGTCAGGTTCAATATGTCTGTTCCACATAAACGCTCTGTTGTCTGCTCACACTGCTGGAGCGCTCTGATTCTCTGTAGCCTCACCCTCTGTTGCTTTTGACACTTTGACCCAGCAGATGTGCGTTGCTGACCTGCCGATCTCAGGGGAAAGAATAACAAGGAGGGCCATCTGAAGCTCGGCTGTTGGGAAAGTTGTCTCACACTACAGAGTTCATTTGGAGGCTGATTCTGTAGCTCGATATCACCGTTTTTAAAAGTCTTCACTTTGCTTTCTTCAAAGAGCCATCTACACTGAGTAAGACACTGTTTATAACATTACCACAAAGTCTCAATTAATCATGCAAATCTCTCGTTTTAATTGTCTGTCATAAAAAGCATAAGGTCTTTATTTTGTCAACTTATTTAAAATTTTCAGTCCTGAAATTACAATAAAATAAAACCCTCATTGAGACATTTACTGTTTGTTTTTCATCAAAAAACAAGTGCATTTGCACCAATCAATGCAAAGTTTAGAGGCCTAAAAAAGTTTAAGTAAATGCTCTTTTTTAATATATAATAAAGTAAATGTAAACTGTTAGCCGCATGTCAAAATGAGTAAGTGGGACACCCATGAGTAAACAACAACAAAAACAAGCCTGTGGGATGAAACCTAATATACTGTGAAAGTGTTTCCAGTCTGTTCGATTTAGTAGCAGCCGGTGGTTTTGCTAAGGTCATCATTTATTTAAACCCAAGCAGCGTTATCATCTAACACTGAATTAATGAATTTATAAAAGCAGCACATTCAAGCTCCCAGACTCGTCTGCTACATGATGCAATTTGGTCTCTGTTACTGTTACAGATAAAATACCAGAAGATCCTTTTGTGGAAATCAGTGGTTTGTGCAGGAGGTTCTTCCTCTAATGAAACACAAGGCAGTTCAAGTACGCTCCCATAAAACGACACATTTGGTCGTTTATGTAGCTTTTGTGTTGCACAGCCAGAGTGTCAGCAGAAAAAACCTCTGCCTCTTGTCTGACAGGAAATGAATTGGAGCTTCGAGTGAATTTAAATGTCTTGAAATGATCAGATGTGAGACTTGGTGATGCAGCTTCTCCTAATAAACTCTTTTTACTCATGATTGCAGTCATGGTTGAAGTTTGTTGCATTGGTTGCAATTTTAAGTAAAATATGACCTAATTTGTACAAAAAACATAATTTAAAAATGAATAATTTCGCTTTATTTTTGTGAGTTTTAAGGTTTCAGAAATAAAACGCATTAATATGTGTTCTCACATACCTTGTATTAAAGGTAAATTACAACTATGGTCCAGAGAAGGGAAAGGGAACAATGTGGCTCAACTCAGCAAACAACTCTTTGCATCAAACTCTTCTCTAACACTTCAGTAGTCGTCTTTTTATAACCAGGACTCTAGCAGGCAACAGTCAGAGGCACGGACACAAGGAAATAAGCCAAAACGTTTATTTGAGAACTGGTCACTGAGGCTTGATGGTCTGGAACTGGGAGGGTCTTTGGAGGAGAGGAGAATTGTTAGTTGTGGTTCTAGATCTGGAAATGGAACATAGAGGTTCTCAGTAGGGCTTATGGTCTGAAGGGCCTGGGAGTTTCCAGTGGGGGGTATGCAGAACTGGGGTTGACAGGTGTGCTTGGGTTTAGGGTCTCTGGCGTGTACTAGGGTGGCCAGGCTGAGGAGCAGAGAGCTAGGACCAGGAGTGTAGGAGGACAGACGAACGAATAAGAGCGTCTCAGGGAGACAAGGCTGCTGGTACTCAGAGGACTGGAACTGAGGCACTGGGTTCTTGGAGGACTTGCTGTTGAGGAAAAGACAGATAGGTTCAGTGTGGTTTAGATAGAATCTTTTAGTGGAGAGGCTGACCTGATTACCACTGGCGCCTGTCTCTGATCTCTGTACGTTCTTTATACCCTCCTGATGGCCTGCAGCTGTGGCAGCCTGGCACTGTTGGAGGAGGAGAGGAAAAAACACCAAACACACACCAGTGTTTTTAACTGAACCAAAGAAAGCAAAGATTTGACAAATTATTAGAATCTTTGCCGATATATATCAAATATAATAACTATTCAATGTAATCGTGCCAATTTCATGTTTTTAAACAAATATTATACATTTATTTGATGAATAGTGTAAAAACAAATTTAAAAAACACAAAATATGTCACATGTGGTGTCAGTGAGAGCCTTTAGCCACTGCTAATTAATCAGATTTGTATTTACATCCCGTGCTCCAAATGCTCATGGCAATGTAATTGATTTTTTAAATTATTTGTTACATGAATTATTTAATAAATTCCACTTTGAAAGCATGCTCATATTTTGTCTTGCCTTCCAACTGATGCACACTTCCACCCCTTCCAAAGGTTAAACTCACAAATGTCTTCTGGTGATGTTTTAAAAAGTCAGTGCAAGTGAGAGCAGAATGAGGGCTAAACACACCGGCAGCATATGACCTGCATTAAACAATAAAACCTCCATTATTTCCCTTTTATGAATCCCACATGACAAATATGTGTCGGCTGTCTCCTTAAAATGTGAACTTTAAAAAGTGTTTCCCAGAGAGTAATCGTACTCTTTTATTATGTTCTAATATATTGTTTTCCCAGAACTGAGCAGCTACAGGAAAAAGTGAAAAATAATTTAACTGTTCGTGATTACAGAGACCTTTGTACGCAACTGTGGCTTTATTTCTACAGCAGAAAAGAATCAATTTAGAAAAATACTGAGATTTTATTAATGCTTTGCCCGCAGCGAGCTGTTTGATGTGCATGTCGTGTGTGTGTGTGTGTGTGTTCACTGAAGCAGAACCATTCACAGAATGAAAAATAATATTAATGCTTGCAAATATTAGTTCCACATTATTATGCCCAAACTACTTCCACCAAATGAATCTGGTGGGACTGTATCCATTTGAAATGTTTCACCTTAAAAAAAGAACAAGTCTGCCCTCAAACTTGAATCGGAAGTCAAGCTTAGCAGAAAAAGGTCTAATAGGACTGAACGGCCCTCAGCTACAGACTAGAAGAGTTTCACAACATCTAATTTACTTTAAAGAGCATGATAGCCCTAAAAACACATTTAAAGCTGTGCAGGAAAAAAATACTAAACACTAACAGATTCAATGAAGGTGCACAAATACTATTAGTTCAGTGACAGACAAATGTAACATCTCACATGAAAGTGATGTTTTATTTATTTTAGTTATGATTCTCCAGTGTCTGAAGCGCTGCTGTTGTGTCTCTCACTCATTTAGATTCCCAGTTTGAGGCCAGCAGTTTGAGACTGACACAAATATTTGTCACAAAGTTTTACATTTTGGATGAGTTCAGAATATGATATAGTTTGATGCATACAGAGCGGTGGGAGCATCTTCAAATATTGATGATTGCATTCATGTTGTTTTGAGATTGCTAAGAAATTGTATTCAGTTTATTTTCCTAATTTTTTACAATTTTTTTCACTATAGCAAAACAAAAAGAAGTGTTTTGCAAATGTATTAAGAGTAAAATACCAAATAATCTCTTTTACAGAGGCGTTAACGTCTTCAGAAAGTGTGTTTATTGTTTGGTTAAATCACTTTTGGCAGCAGCAACAGCCTCAAATTTTCTTGACAATGATCCTGCGAACTTGGCACTCAGTTCTTTTGGAAGCTTCTCCCGTTCCTCTTGACAGAAACATTTACCCTGAGTTAAACTGGGAGCATCAGTGCACTATTTTAATCCACCATGGTGTGCTGGGTTAAAATGTTTCCTTTGTTGTTGGGCAATGTGTGGGCTCAGTCGTGCATTCAGTTTCATTACAGTCATTACAACACTTACATATTGATGTTAGTAAATTAGCAGCAGTTGGCAGATAAAAATGTGGATTTGTGGATTTTTAATGACCTTTTATTAATTACATAAAGTAAATTTGTGAAATATTTGGGGGTAAATAAATAATATGGACTAGCATATATGAGCTTGGCATACTGATGGGAGAACATCATTATGATTCAATGTTGTTTATAAATTTACCGATTATTTGTCAATAAAGTTAACTTAACCCTTTGATGCATAACATGGGTCAAAAGTGACCCGGCTGAGTTTTTATTGTTGATATCTTTGCAATAAATTATTCTCATTATTTAGTATTCAAGGTATTCCTCAATTAACTTGTTTTTTACTATAATACATGATTATTTTATGTTTCCTTTCTTTCTTTTTTGAACAAAACACATTTTTGTATCAGTACCCCTCTAATGCACAACATGGGTCCAAAATGACCCATATCCATTTTCTATGTTATTTCTTATATAGTTCCGTGTTTCTATGATATATCTTTGAAATTAATTAATTTTATCAGTTACTCTTCCAACTATGTGACAAAACCTTGCTTTTGTTTAGAACAAATAATCATTTTCATTTTTCCTTGCTTATGATATGAATAAGCACAGCTTTTGTATTTCTTCCCCTACTTTACACACGACCCACATGCATCTCCTAGTTTTAGCATTTGGAGGTAAAAGAAAAGACTGTTCACAGCTCAGCACAGATCTCATCCCTCTCTTTCTCAATACATGTATGTATTGTTTTTCAATC
>SSNR01000013.1:989761-1022552 GCA_006937965.1 Callopanchax toddi
AAGAAGTGTTTTGCAAATGTATTAAGAGTAAAATACCAAATAATCTCTTTTACAGAGGCGTTAACGTCTTCAGAAAGTGTGTTTATTGTTTGGTTAAATCACTTTTGGCAGCAGCAACAGCCTCAAATTTTCTTGACAATGATCCTGCGAACTTGGCACTCAGTTCTTTTGGAAGCTTCTCCCGTTCCTCTTGACAGAAACATTTACCCTGAGTTAAACTGGGAGCATCAGTGCACTATTTTAATCCACCATGGTGTGCTGGGTTAAAATGTTTCCTTTGTTGTTGGGCAATGTGTGGGCTCAGTCGTGCATTCAGTTTCATTACAGTCATTACAACACTTACATATTGATGTTAGTAAATTAGCAGCAGTTGGCAGATAAAAATGTGGATTTGTGGATTTTTAATGACCTTTTATTAATTACATAAAGTAAATTTGTGAAATATTTGGGGGTAAATAAATAATATGGACTAGCATATATGAGCTTGGCATACTGATGGGAGAACATCATTATGATTCAATGTTGTTTATAAATTTACCGATTATTTGTCAATAAAGTTAACTTAACCCTTTGATGCATAACATGGGTCAAAAGTGACCCGGCTGAGTTTTTATTGTTGATATCTTTGCAATAAATTATTCTCATTATTTAGTATTCAAGGTATTCCTCAATTAACTTGTTTTTTACTATAATACATGATTATTTTATGTTTCCTTTCTTTCTTTTTTGAACAAAACACATTTTTGTATCAGTACCCCTCTAATGCACAACATGGGTCCAAAATGACCCATATCCATTTTCTATGTTATTTCTTATATAGTTCCGTGTTTCTATGATATATCTTTGAAATTAATTAATTTTATCAGTTACTCTTCCAACTATGTGACAAAACCTTGCTTTTGTTTAGAACAAATAATCATTTTCATTTTTCCTTGCTTATGATATGAATAAGCACAGCTTTTGTATTTCTTCCCCTACTTTACACACGACCCACATGCATCTCCTAGTTTTAGCATTTGGAGGTAAAAGAAAAGACTGTTCACAGCTCAGCACAGATCTCATCCCTCTCTTTCTCAATACATGTATGTATTGTTTTTCAATCGTTCTAACATTACCCCAAAACATATTTGATGAAAATTGTGAACGGTACATAATATTTGATTAGGTTTAGCTTACTTTGAGAGTGAGTACATTATTTGTTAGAATAATGAAAAAATGAGGTCTCTGAAATGATTTTCTCTGAAAAAATGAGTATTAGCTAGTTAGCTATTGATGTGCATCTGAAAATATTGTGCTTTGGATCTTCTTTATCCAGCGTATGGCTGTTCACAGGTTTACTGCAGATGAGGTTGCAGAACTGCTGCAGCAAGAGCCAGATGAAGACGAGGAGGCCATTTTTACAGATTCAGAGTCTGACCTTTCTGATGATGATGACCCAGAATAATTGACACAGGATCAAGCTGGAGTTGTGGGGCTGTCTGGAAATCCAGCTTACCTGCATGAAGGAAAGTCCTCTCAAGATTCAGAAGACTTATTTGATGAATCTTCTGAAGAGGAAACAGTCCAGTATGAGTGAAAAAGGAAGGTACTGGGATGAGAATCCCCCCTTCATGGCAGAACACGCAGCCACAACATTCTCAGAAGCTGCCCAGGCCCTATATACCCCTGGATCAACAGCTGTTTTACCAAAAGATGCCTGGGATATGTTCATAAGCAACAACATCAATGAGGAGGTTCTAAAATGCACCAACTTAGAAGGGTAAAGAACAGCTACAACAAAAGGGAAAGAGAATTGATGTCCTTTATTGGTTGGATCCTGATTGCAGGGGGAGGAGAGCTGGGATGTGGCCTTTTGAGAGCTTTTTGTGAATCCTCTGCAAAACCAAATTTACAAGGCCACCATGGGGCTGAAGAGATTTTAAGATATTCTCCGTGTCATACGGTTTGACGACAAGAGAACCAGGGCTCTGTGACTAACAGACCACATGGAAGCATTTATAATTTGTGAGACATGTAAAAATTGTGGTGGCAATTTATGTTCTTGAGTCACATTCCACCAGTTTACGGTTGTTAAAATACTGATACAGCTCAGCTCAATAGCAATGCTCTTATAGCGTTGTGACAAAATGAAAATAAACATGTTCCAAGTATTAAATACATAAATATTTGGCCCCACTCACTGCTAAAACAATTACTTAAAACAAATTATTGTTATACTATTAAGTAATTTAATTTTAAACCACACTTGGATGACTGTGTGAATGTGTGTGAATTTGATGTAGCAAAATAAAAACTATTTTTGTTCATAAATTATGAAAGGAAAAATGGAAATAATGATCTGTGATAATCTAAAACAAGACATTTAAAGAGTACATGGAATATTCAATCAAAAAATAAAATGATTTCAAAAGATAGAACAAAGAAAACCTCAGCCAGCATGAAAAAACATGGAAAATGAATGCGGGTCATTTTTGACCCATGTTGTGCATTAGAAGGGGTGTGGATATGTTGCACATCAAAGGGTTAAAAATATATTATGTGATTCACAAATGTAAAAAATGATAGTAAATGTCAGTTTGTTCAAATCATTTTAAGTGTTAACTTGGGAGAAACTTGCAGACAGGTTTGTTGTTATTTGATCTTTGTTATTAAAGGATTTTTTTTTTATTTTGCATGTTTACAGTAAATACTTTGTAAATGATTGGCTCTGTTCTGTTTTATGCAACTCCAGAGTAACAAGGTCATGCCCTTAATTTGTGTCTTTTCTTCACGCTCCACATGATGGCGAGCGCGAGCACGAGATGCCCCAGTTTACTCCAAGAGCATCCCTCACAGCAGAGGACAGGGATCTGCACAATGAGACCGGAATGTGGATGTTAGCGCCTTCAAAATAAAGGTCGGCATTTAAAAAATATTTCATGTGATTTCATCCACTGTGAAAGCCATTTTTATTTGTATTTGACCCAAAAATATTTGGATAAAATCACTTGCATCTGAATGTAGTAATAGTGGTTACATTCCCAAATTAAAAGATGATGATTTTGGTCATGTGCCATAAATTTAAAAACATGTTTTTAATGTTTTGTAGTTTTTATGACAAAGCTATTTTTAACAATCTTTTTTTTTTTTAACAGAAATTCTTTCCTCATATTGATGGCCATGTTTGCATTGTATTTTTTCTACTTTATATTTTTTTTTCTTTGACCTTTGTTGTTCAACAATATGAATTTCCTTGATGAAGTACCAATAAATTTTGCATTAATAAACTTTTTTTATCCATTTATTTGTTGTAAGCACATTGTCTATCAATAGGACACCCAAAAAATGTATGGAAGTTTTTGGTGCCCCCCAAATTCAGACCTCTGTGCTGTTTGATCTAAAAGCATTTATCAAAAAATAAAAACTAAAGAAAAAAAATGGGGAGGGGGTCAGCTTGCCCTGCATGAAAAACAAGTAAGATAGCATATCTGAATGCAACAAGTTGCACAGCATGAATGTGAACCACTTTATAGGACGTGCTTAGATACTGACATTCCAGACATACAGAAGATTACAATTCAAATGGTTAAAAAGACAAACCCAAGGTCCTTTTGATTTCCTGTATTGGTGTTGGTCAAGGAAAACTACGTGTTTTAAATCAGGTAATAGTAAGTCACACATAGCCAGGACTGATAGTGTTCATATAGTTTGAATTATTTGGGATATTTATTTGTTAAATATTTTTATATTTCTTTATATTTGGGTGGTATTTTTCTTTTTCTTTGATGTTTTCACTTTTCAAAATATATATCTCAGTTTGCTGGTCTATAGTTGTGAATAATTTCTGGCTTCAGTCTATTCCTATTTCCTTTCCTATTCTTGTTCTGTTTCGTTTTTCTTTATACTTTTTTCTCTTTTGATGTCATCATAATTCATGCTTTTGGAAACTGCAATGGTCAGATTTGTAGCATTTTGTATGTAAAAAAAGTTTTGTACAGAAGAACGTTTCAGTTCTGCCCTAAATCTACAAAGCGTCTAGTCTCGCCTCGTGACGTTTATTTTGAAAACCCCTACCGGATGTTTCCTTATATGATTACGTCGTAATTGACGCCGGTGCAGAGCGGTCCGTTGAGCCCTGTCTTTAAATAGGAGTAATACCCCGGCGTACAGTTGTGTTATCCTTGTGGCCCGGGGTTTTTAGTTTTCTTTTTGAGTTTTAACCTCACGAATAAATTCCAGGATGCCTGCCAGTAAAAACGTTCAAGGTAATAATTATTACGTTAGCGCAGCATCTTGTGTTTTATATTACGAGCTTCTGTCTGCTAGCTAAAGCTTTTAGTCTTTACAATAGAGCATCTGAGGCCGACTGGCTGCTCTCCAACCACCTTCGATATAATCTTTGTGTACATTTAAATAACCTTGTTTTCTCATTTTGTCAGGCGGGAAAACCTTTGGTCTGCTGAAGGAGCAGCAGAAACAAAGACTGGAGGAGATAAACAAGGTGGGAATCTTGTCTTTATGTTAGCGTCTCTAATGGTATTTACATTAATGAGGTCGCGTGCACTTGACTTGGCATTGGCCTTGTTTTTGAACGTGCGGCGCCACACTGAGGATTCAGGGCATTTTTTAGACTAATTAATTCCCCAAATGCGTGTTATATTTCATTGTAGCTGTCCGTTATGAGGAAGAGGATGTATTTTATTGATTTTCATTTTTGGTCTCCAGGCACTTGTTGCATATCTTCTCACATTAATGCGTTTAGAGGCCGTTTCCCTCTGACCTGATCAAATCGATCTGTTGTTGGTCATGGCTGCTCTGACGGATAACAGGTGTTTGAATGAATGAGCCCTGTGTCGTCAGATAGCAGTCCCCACAGATTACTAGACGTCTATATAATCTGTGTTCCCCTCTTCATGCTGTGGCTGTCATCAGCTCACCTCTGTGACACTTTAGAGCACAACACCCCCTCTCTGCTCCCACTAGCTGCCCTTGTTTGCTCATTAGAACCCTTGATTGTTCAGGCCCAATCAAATAAGAATATATATATATATATATATATATATATATATATATATATATATATATATATATATATATATATATATATATATATATATATATATATATATATATATATATATATATAACAATGATCAAAGTCAAGGCAATAGTTTTACCCTAAACAGTAGGTGGTGTATTTAGGTTTAATATTCCTCAAAGACTTAACTTTACTGCAAGGCAAAATGAAGAAAAGCATCATCTATTAGAATCTAAAACTAATTTTCTTTACAGTTTATTAAAGGCCTGATATTTCAAAAGCAGAAACAAAAATATCAGTTATGTTTTGCTATAAACAACCAGTCCATCTTAAATATGACTTACATGCTTTAAAAAAAGTAAAACTTGAAGATTTCTTGAGCAACCTGAAAGAATAATCAGCATCCACTAAAACTTTTATTTATTAACTTAACATCTTTGTCATTTATTGTACCATCCCATCATCAGTAAGTGACAGACCATTGATTTAACCGTCTTCATGTCCGTATTATGGTGAGAAAGGAACACAAAAGGATATGCTTACACATTCATAAAAATGCATACAGTCATAAAATCCCATGTGGGTGCAGGTTGAAATGCTGGGAAATATTTTGCACCCATGATGTTTTTCAAAGAAATTTGTCATTTTGTGCTTGTTCAGACGTGCCTGCATACTTGTGACTGAGAGAACGTTCCCATGTGGAGATCATGGGAGTGATTCAGTGCAGCAGGCCTTGCTGATTTTTTTATTTATTTTTTTTTAATCCATTTAAGATGATTTGGTGTTATTCTTTTTAATTCCAGGCTTCACAGACACACAAAAAACAAATTCACATAGTTTTTCTTATTCTGTGTTGGAGATATAAAATGTCTCCCACACAGCATATTGCATCATTATAATTTCATTAGAATAGCTGCCTTCTGGCTCCTCTTTTCCCTCATGAGATGCTCCAATTAGGATACACAGTGATTAAATGATGACAAACCAAGGAGACAAACATCTTAAGATCATAATTTGTCACTCTTGAGTTGAAACCTTTGACAGGACAACTTAATGCTGACAGAATCCATTGATGGACTAGAAAATGTATCTGAACAGCTTTAAATTGTTTCAGTTTCGTAAAACCTGTTGTTTTGTGTACATCTTTCTCAGATCAGTTTCATCACCTTCCTTCTTTGTTCTCAGGAATACTTGGAGGACCAGAAATACAGGGATGAGGAAGGCCTGGCTGAAAAACTGGAGGGCTTAAAAAGTAAGCAGGTTCCCTCAGCTGCATCATTATCTACCAATCTGGTTTGCGTTCTTTCCCTCCTGGTTTTTGTCCTACCTTCAGCATTTGTTTGTTAGTTGGCGGGCTGTAAACCCACGTTGGCCCTTTTGATCATGAGCGTTTTGTTTTTCTCTGTGGGAAATACCGACTGCTGTGATTTCTCAAAGATTTGCAAAGGCCAAGTCCTCCGTGGCCTGAGAGGAATGTGCTGGGGCGTTTCCTCCGCTTGTTGTTTCAATATTCAGAAGTTTGCTGAGTAAACTCACAGCTCCTGGGAGCAGAGAAAACATTGTTGCTAATTACAGTAACAAAACTGCACCATTTGCAAGCTCATTTCCATGCCTCAGCTTTCACATACACATAAGGATTCATGTTATGTAAAGTTTTTTTAATCTGTAAGCTCATGACATGGTGACACATGTCTGTTTATTCTAATAAGGGGTCTCAAAAATGGGAAATATGCCACAGTGTCCTACTTAGTGTAAGCATGTTGGAGGAAATGGAGCAGTGATATATAAATGGAACCAGAGCCCAACATCCAGGTCCTGGGAGGTTTGCTGTGTTTATTCTTCTTTTCCTTTTTTCCCTCTCATACTGTCCCTTTATGCAGTCAGCACCCCAATACAGTGTTTAACTGTAGCTTCACATCAGTGTTTATCTTTTCTTTTTTTATGAAACCTGCAGAAAATTTGGCAGCAACTCCTGTTTCTCTTATGAGTCAATAACCATGTAAACATCTTGAGTTTTTTGCAGCATTTAACAGTTTTACATTCCTTAATAGGAGCCTCCAAAAACTGAAGAAATTGTTACAGGTTTTTGAAATGTGATGCTCTACTTTTATGCTGCATTCATGCAATATCAGCTGAACAGCAACAACAGAAAACGAGCAGTTATTTACTGCTCATTTTCATGGGTTAATATTAAGTTTAGTGAGTGGATAAAAGTGAACGATAATGCGTCAAAATCTGAGAATTTTTACCTCATTCTGTCATTACATTGTGAAATTATAATTTTCTTGCAATAAGTTTTTAATAAAACAAACGGTTTATGGAAACTAAAGTCATAAGAACACACAACTTTAAATAATTGTTTGTTTGGGAGGGAAAAAATAGAGGAATTTTGCAAAGTTTGACTCTCAAAGAAAACTGAAGCATGTATCCAGTATCTGCCTGTTTCACTGCAGGCGCTTTGACTTGAAGGAGTTGTATTAACTAGGGCTGGATTCAGTTTACATGTCCTGCTTGTTTTACAGAACCAGCGTTCACAGCTGCAGAAGTGGAATGCGGCCATTATCAATCAGGACACCTGTGCTTTTGACTCCTATGAGTTGAAATGTCTGCTGTGAAATGGGTCCTTTGTGAAAATCTCAGCCAGACACTTTTGTGTTCAAGTGTGTTTAGTTAACTTTGGGGCTCTGATAACAAAGTTCAGAATTGTAATCCTGGTTTTCAGCTTCATCACCCTGAAAGCACCAAGTTTTTTTGTTTTGTTTTTTTTAAATTAAACATTAAAAAAAACTAGGGATGCACCGAAGTTTCGGCCACCGAAAAGTTTCGGCCGAAACGCCCAAATCACCAAAACAACATGGCCGAAATGTGTCACGAGCAAACAGCGCAACCAGCACGTGAGAAAAGGATAAAGGCTATTTTTGCACGCAGCATTCTATAGTACGCCGCTTCAGGAACAGGTCCTGAGAGTAGAAGACGCTCCAAAACCGCTGACATCTCCGGTGGCTGAAACACACCGGAGACGGCGCTGCACCGTGTCACGGGTCCTGTGAAACGCCAAAATCGTGGCGCAACGCTGACGTCTTCGGTGTGTTTCAGGCATGTCTGCTGTGCGGACTTATTTCATTATCTATGCTCATGATTTTGAGCTGGTCCGGACCGCAGTGATTCATCCTCGCAGCAGCGGCTCATTTCTCCTCCCGCTGCAGAGCAGTGCGTGGCTCCGAGTGACAGGTGGCATGCGCGCATGTGACACGGCTTGCAGCCCTCAAGCCCCCCCTGGACAGAAACTGAACGTCACCTGTAAGATCATGCTGGGCTGCCACGACGTTTTTCCATCCCAGTCCAGCCCTGAGTGGACCCAAGTCAGACCAGAACCAGTATTTTTGTTTTTCTCCCTGTCGGGGCTGCCGAGTGCTCCTGCATGGTGCTGTCATATTGTCAGACAGGAGCTTCTCCAAGTTACAGACAGTATTTTTCCCTCCTCTCACTATTGTTTTCATAGTTTTGTAATTGATTTATTGCAGTGCCTTGATTTTAGTGAGGTTAACGCATCATAGCAATAAATGCTATGATTCTAATAATTTACATAATCATTTATGTCGATGTTTTCGACCTGGGCTTTCTCATTTTCGGTTTCGGCCAAGAATTTTCATTTCGGTGCATCCCTAAAAAAACATTAAACATAAAAAAAATGGAAAAAGAGTAGAACTGAGTTAATTCACCACATCACAAAAACATGATTTCACATTGGATACTGTCATTACAGCAAGCAGACAGCATCCTGAATCCTCTAATAACTATTATGTATTAGAGATAATCCACATGTTTCTTCTAGTATGTTTGTGTGTTCAGCAATAAGACAAAATGTAGCACTCAGTTGTTTAAAACCATTTATATACTGTTTTCTTTTCCTGTACCTTGTGATTATTTTTCCTTCACTTCAACCACATAGAAGAACTCATGTTGGGTTTTAGCCTCAAATGTGTCAGAAGAATAGGAATCCTGGATGAACAGAAATGGAAGCCCCTATCTGCCATGCAAGTCTGTTTCTGGGGAAATACCTTATCTGCTGATTTAAAATGGAAGAGGAAGTTGTTTGAAGTTAGGTTTTTGCTTTTTTTTTTATCAGAAAGTCTCATTTATATGGAAAACCCCTTCAGATGACTGCTGCCATGGTGGCTGATCAGCTAGCTCCCCAAACGGCTCAAACAAAATAAAAAAATTGTTGCACACAATGTTAAAAAAGGGGGAGGATGTTTCATATTGTGAACTTTGTCAATAGGAAGCACTAAAAGCTCAAGTTTTGTTCATCTGAGCTATTTTCTGTGGCTGCAGATGATCAACAGGCTGCACTGCAACAAGTGGTCCTCTCAAATAGCTGCTTGTCTGCGTGGAGGCCTGCTGCTGAGAGGTTTTGAACAGGGTGGGCATTGTCCTGTCCCACTCCCCTTGGATTCACACAGCTCTCCTTTCTCCTGTCCAACACGCACACAGAGCTTCCTTTGTGGAACAGAAATAGCAAGAGTAATCTGACTAGAGGGGTCTTCTACAGAGAGAGAAGGGATGGAAGTTTAGAAAGAAGCTCAAAAATGTCTGTTTACTTGAAGAAGTTGATTCAGTGGAATGTTAAACGTGCTGTATAAAGTCAGTCCAAATGCAGCTGTTAACATTCACAACTTATTTGTAAAGTTCCTGTCATTTATAAAACTACCTTTTTTGAAGTTATTCTTCAGGTGATCTTTTAAACACTCTTCTGTTAGCTTCAGTTTTTCAAGCAGGTAACACAAAGATGTATTTTGGCATCACATCTAATAGATTAAATTATTTTCTTGCTTTGATTAGTAGGGCAAAAGATTTAAAAGTGAAAAATGACCTTATTCTTTGAGCGTGATAACTTTGTATTTTAGTAGGTGGGATTTGTGATAGATTTAAAAAAATATTTGTGGGAAAACTTAAATTTAAAGTGTTTTGTAAACGTGTTCACATACCCATGTCGCTTTGCATGTAAACTCAACACCAGACAACCTCACCCTCTGTCAGCTGTGTTTAACTCCCTTTGAGACGTTTGCTGTCAGCAGAGTTTAAGGCTGACACCACTGGACAGAGCACGTCAGCTGTTTTGCTGACACATCAGATGCCAGCTGGATATTGTTTGTACTCGAGGATGTGTGTGTGTGTGTGTGTGTGTGTGTGTGGAGTGAGAATGAATTACAGCTGTAAGTAATAATCCCTTCTGTGTTTTTTGTTTTGTAGATAGATATGCTGAGTTTGACCTGAATGATGAAGGAGAGATCGGTGAGTAATAACCAGCTCTGAAACGCCAACTGCACAGCACATAACAACTGTCAGCACAGCTGACCAATGACGGGGGGAACAGTAATTAATACTGCGTGTGTATTGTCTGGCCACGGTGACCACAGGACTCGAACTGGATCATGTGTCACGGTCGTGTCTTCGGTGTAATGTGAGACTGTTAATTTGGCTCGGAGAAGGTGTCAGACAGAATCTGTTTGCAGTTTCTAAAAGTTTTTTCTTATTTTTGTTCTTTATTCTTTCCACCAATTACAAATCCCCAAATATCAAATCAAAGTATTTTTGTAGATCCTTCTAATGAAGAAACATTGAAATCCAAATCTGTTGTATCACTCATTTTTGGGTTTATGCCTGTGCCTGTACTTTGGGACAGCATGTGGCAGCAAGTCATTCTGCAGTAGTTTACTGCAGTAGCTGCCTGTAGCATATTAAATTGATAGCTTGAAGCAAGCACCACTGTCCCTGTAAATCTGTGTTTTATACACCTGCAAAAAAATGAAATGAGAGTTCAAATTTTGAACAAAAGGCTTTTTTTTCCTGCAGCTCCTCCATCCCAAACCTCTTCCACAAGGCATCATTCCACTTAAACCTAACAATTTTCACATTTTCATTTCTACCATTTGGCTTCATTGTTTAACACAAACTGTTAAAGGTCTAGTGTGTTATCTAGCTACGTATGTTCCATATGAAGATGAAATGGCTGCTTTGAATCAGAATGTAGAGGAGAGTGACCCGATTTGTGTTGATCCTTCACTTTGTCACAGAAATGATGGGACTGAAGCGGATGATGGAGAAGCTGGGGGTGCCAAAGACCCACTTGGAGTTGAAAAAAATGATTGTTGAGGTGACGGGTGGAAGCAGCAACACCATCAACTACAGGGACTTCGTCAAGATGATGCTGGGCAAGCGCTCAGCTGTGCTCAAATTGTAAGTCGACGCCGGTGTCTTATGGAAGTATTGTTTCTTTAACATAGTCACAGGATATAAACTGTTAAGTTTGTTCTCATCTCTGGGAGGACGTGTCGGTCAGCTGCTTTGTCCATCAGCAGGGGGCTCAGAAATGAAGGCACACTGGCTTCATCAATCACCATGGCAACCAAACCCATTTGCAAAGCCTATCCATTGTCAACACCCTTATCTTTAGCTGGGATCATGAGCTTATGTAAGTGATTATAGGCTGATTACCAACAAACAGTCACAGAAAGCTGAGAAAAAGCTCATCAGATCCTGTCCAAGAAATTCATCTGTCAGATAAAAAATGAGGTATTTGGATGTTGCATTTTTCCAATAATCCTTGTTGGCTAAGAATCTGTTTTTTCCGTTTAGAAATGTGTTAATACATCTTGTTTAAGCCTTTTAAAGCAGCCTGATGCTGGGTCATCCTGCAGGAGCCAGAGTCCTGCTGCATGTCAGCTCTGTTAGGCAGATCTGGCTGGACCCCAGGCCCTCAGTCAAATCTCATAATCCCCAAAACATCTAGCACAACGCATAACTTTTCCTTCTTTGCCTTCAGACATGTTTGAAAGTGTATCCCATAATCCTGCAACATGCTATTTTTAAACATCTCATTTCCTCCTGTTTATGTTTCACATTTTGTAGCATTGCAGAAAATGTTTCTTACAAAAATGGTTTTTATTGTTATAATCTTCATATGCCAGTCAACGCATATTTCTTTGAAACACGACTTGTTGAAACAGGATTTAAATCTTAATTTACCGAGAAGTTTTCCATATTTATCATAGTGTGTGTGTGTGTGTGCTTTTATTTAAAGCTCCCACTGCGCCTGCTGCTAACAGCGATCGTCTGCGAAGCTTTTATTTCACGGTTCTGTTCCTTTTGTCTTTTTGAGAGAGGAAATCAAAGGGAGACGCTGGGGGTACAAAGTCATGGCAGAATATCATTCTTTAAAGCTTTTGGCAGAGCAGGAATTGATTTTGTTGCCATTAGAGAAAAACAATTGAGGTCAGTTGGACTCCGTTGGGGCAGAACGTTCACAGTGTCTGCTGTTTGGTCATCACTGATTGTTTCAGACTCTTATCCTATGAAGTTCAGTATGTACACAGTGGCAGGTGATCTTGACTTCTTGATCATGGGTCAGGCTTGGGATTGAATCTTGGTCTCCCACACAGCCTCTCTTCCACTGATCCACAGTCACCCCGTTATCAGTGGATGTGAGGATAGGATAAACAATCAGAAGTGAAAGTGGTTGCTACAGAGTTTGAGTTGCTGTGGGTTAAACTCCTTATTGGGATCATTGATCCTTATGAGCTTAGTGAAGCTTTGCAGAGTTTTTCTAAAAAGGGAATTGAAGACAAGCATTTGCTCTAAATAGCTCCTGTCAGATCAGTGTCTGTGCTGTGTGTAACATAAACCACTACACTCCCTCAATTCGTTGTGGTTTGTTTTTTATTGACTCTTAATTCTGACTGCAATTGTGGCAACATGTATAATGTACACTCTATTAAGTACACCTTGCTAGTACTAGGTTGGACCCCCTTCTGCCTCTAGAACTGCTTTATTTCTTCAGTCATAGATTCAGTAAGGTAAAGTTCCTCAGGTGTTCTGGTCCATGTTGGCATGACGTCATCACAGCTGCTGCTGATTTATTGGCTGTATATCCATGATGTGGATCTCCGGTTCCACAGCATCTCAAAGGTTCTGGGGCCTCATTTGTAAAACTTGCGTAAGCGCATTTTGAAGACGGGAAATCTGGCAGTGCAGTCGGTGAGATGGAAAAATGGTGAAGACACGTTTTCAGGCGTGTAGACCCTCGTGCACACACAAAACCAACAGTTACCTCCCACCCCGTCTCTGAATAGAATAAAAATGAGAATCTGAACGAAAATGTTGCATCTTAGAATATTATCACATTATGTTCATACAGACGTCTTCAGATTATACAGCAACTGCACTTATTGGTGCCATAGTTGTGATTACTGAGACTTACTGTATGAATCCTGCAGTGACACTTGTGCGTAATGCGCTGTGCAGCTCAGCCAGTAGGCAGACTCCGGATGGGGAGAGTTCTTATTGATTTCCAGATGATGACTGGCTGATCAACTGATATAAATTCTCTAGAGATCATCCTATAGATCTATGTGCTGAACTGGACTCAGTGTTGGATCAACAGGAACCAGTACAACCCAGTGTCACCGGCATCAGTGCAGCTTCTGACCACTCTGTTTCCTTTCAACCAGCGACTTATCTGACAGGTTGACTGTTTGATAGGATGAACAACATGACATTTCTTCTCCTTTGAATTAAATAAATGTTTTCATTAAATGTATCTCATCCTGTAGATCTCTCTGTCAGACTGACGGCGTTCACCTGCAGCGACTCTCTGACTCGGAGCACTTCCGTGTATTCGTGATGCGTTAAACATTTGATCGCCAATTAAAACGTTTTTCCTTTCCTCCATGTGGGTGTGTAGGGGGGTATGATCCAAAAACAGCTCGGCACAATTCTGCATATAAGATTTATGAAGCAGAATTGCGTGGATCTGTGCATACAGAGTTTTATAAATCGGAAATGGACTTTGCGTAAGTTAATTTTTTTTTCCTGAGCTTAAATACGTTTTTAGTAAGGATTCTATGCAATGTTTTCTAAATGAGGCCCCTGAGCTTTAAGACATGGAGCATTATCCTGCTGGAAGTTTCATCAGTAGATGGATCCTCTGTTGTTCCGTTTTTCTTGTTATAAAAAGGTAGCGGTCGCCATTTTGTATTTTGCATAATTGCTGTACTTCATTTGATGGGTGTCTATAAACAAACCTCATTAATGTTACTTCTGGTGCCTTTTGTAATCATTCTGTGCTATTACAATAAATGTACCACCTTTGTTTTGAAGCAGCCCTGTTAATCACCTCACCTGGCACATGGCAAAAGGAAAATGCCCCACACGTTCCAGATGAAGACTTTATTCATTTTCTGTCTGAATTTTCTTTTTTTCTTCAGATGCCTTTTTATAGATCGCTGCTTTTAAACAGATCTATGCCACTTCCTGCTCAGCTTAAGGAAGGAAAAGCATAGAATACATAGACATTTCTGTTGTATTTGACTATTTTCTCTTTTTTTTCTACAGAATCTTGGTTTTTGAAGATAAAGCCAACAGCTCCCCCTGCAAGCCAGATGGCCCCCCTCCGAAGCGGGACATCGCCAGTCTGCCTTAATGTTGGTCTCCAGCCTGGAGCAGAGGGACCATCCGTGGTGGTGTGGAATAACATGTGGAGTGTTGTATTAATGTGGGACCAGTGATCCAGGATGTGAATATATGACGTGTTCGAGGTTTCTGTCATTTGGAAGACCGAGCCTAAAACTCGCTAAATGACTTTTTGACTGTGAATATTATTCATATTTTTCCTTTTAAATCAAATGTAGCAGTGACATGTAATCAGACTAAGTTACATTTTTACTAAGTGTTTCATGGTTATATTTTAAGGGAATACTCCACACAAGCCGTTTTTCCATCCTTTCCATAGATCTTTAGGTGATATTAACGATGTGAGAGTAGGACACTTGGAGAGTCGCAGGACAAGGAGCAGTTTGGTTTTTTTACCATCCTCAGTAGTCTCATGTATTACTGTTATGTTGGCTTTTTCCCTCTGGATCATCACATCATTAAGAATATTTGCTGAGAGAAGTGCGACCGGTTTTCAGAGTGAGGAGCTTCTGCTCTTTTTTATTGAAAGCGTTTGATTTTACAGGCAGTACAGGTGTACATAACATGCTACATATAATACAATCATGTTCTTTCCAAGTGCCTCGACTTGCAGATACTGTAGATCTTAAACAGTTTGAGAAAGGTGGAAGAGCACACAAGCATTCGAGTCATTTTAACTTGGTAATTCCAGAAAATCCTTGATTCAGATGTTTTCATTATTTGCTAATTGAATAAAATTAAACGGTGCGGTTTTATTTTTGTCGTTTTGAGGGTTTTTTCTCTCTTGTCAATCATGTTTTTATACGTCACTGCAGGTGTGTTTGGGGAGTTTTTGTCATTCCCCCCCACCCCATGTTTCATTAGCTGCAAATGTTTCTGTTTTGTTTTTCTTTTTTGTCAGATGGTTTCTATAATCTGTGCCTCCGTATTTATCTGTACATTGTATATTTTCCTGTCACACTGCTAACTAATGTGAGATTGGTACTTTTTACACATAACGTGTTTTGTCTTTAGTCTTGTAGAAACATGACATTTAGTGGTAAGATGTAAAATGTGTGCAGACACCAAAGGGATTAAACTTCTTCTGACACTAGCCTGTTGAGTTTTGGCTCATTGCAGTAATGAAAACACATTTTATGTGAAGAAAAAAAAATCAGATTTAGTCTTAATTTAAGCACCAACATGTTTAGAAAAATGTCAAGTAAAACGCATCCACGTCCCTAGCTATAATAACTCCATTAAAATGGAAGTTTTCAACTCATTTGGGGGATTTTTGTGCCAACAGATGTTTAAATGTTTTAAATTTTAGCTCTACACATCTCACGTTTTCCCCCAAACAGGATCAAGTATAATATTTCTTTATTTTAATAATGATTCCTGACCTCCCCCCAATATCATGCGTTTATTTGATGTGTGGGTGCTTGTATGCACTTGAGCAATAAATGTTTTCATGTGAAAACGTGTAGCAGTGAGTGCATTTAGTCCTTTGTAAATTGGTTTCAGTTTGTCTTGTTTTCCATGTGAGGGCTGTTTGTATCGCTTCTCATTTGGGAGAATGGTTGCTGTGGTGTGGAGGATAACAAGACTCTAACAAGCACACTAACAGGCGGCCCTAGTAGGATTATAATAAGCACCTCAGTAATTAAAGTGATAACCAGTGTGGCGTGGAATAAACTGTCAGGAGCTTGGAGCCACAGGAGGCAGAAAAAAAACGCTATGATTCTTTGAGGAGTGAAAAACAATCCTGCTGCAGACGCGATCATGAACTCCGTTTACTTTTTTCCCAATAATTTGCTCATTTGTGGCTGTTATTGACCATTTTTCTGTTTTTAAAATTGTTTTAAGCCACTTCAGTTGCACTGAATTTTATTTATGTCAAAACCAACTTTTTTGTGTGCAGAAAATTTTGCAATTTGGGAGGTAATTCTAATTTCAAATCATGAATAGGTAAATGAATCTGCACTGATGATTATTACCAGTTTGCACACTCTCCAGTGAAGTCACACACACACACACACCTACAACAATCCTCGTCTCGTCTCATGCATGGACATCGCCATCTGTTGGACACTCAATGGAAACGCTTTCACTTGCCAGTTAAATTATTTAATGTACTGGAATTAAATCATGTTAAAATCTATATTAAAACTTAGGACTTATGGAGTATTTAGATTCACTCAGTCTGCCATAACTCATCTGCAGATGGTTAAGAGTGTGATTGCACAAATGCTACATACTGGTACATAAAAGGAGCACATAATTCCAACACTGCCTCTCTTTGTTGTCTCCCAGTTCACCTGAGAAATCAGACCTGCTGATTGCCTTAAGCTCTAAAGGAGTTTCTTTCATCACGGTGCTCTTCTTTGGTACTCGACTCCTAAATCTGCTGTAACAAATCACTGTTATACATCCAACATCCTGGCTAAGAGAATTTTATCTCTCATGATTGGAAAAATAAATCTTCCTCCTCAATTTATTTTTTATTAAACAAACTTATGAACAAAATCTATTCACTGAGCTTTCTCCGGGACCGGGAGGCCATATGCTGGGGGTGAAGCTCTCAAAGCGTGTAAAACACATTAAGGTCATCTGGGAGGCCGTCTGAAGAGCTGGTGGTGGTGGTTCTGAGCACCAGTAACCCAAGGCAACTAGAACATAAATGCTACACCCTAAACCAGTTGATGGAGGATTTTTAGAGATGTGACTCAAACACACATCTTAATCTTTGTTTTGACCTTTCTCCTTCAGCTCCAAGAGTTCTGGTGAGACACCAGGATCACTCACCAGATGAGATGCAGCTCTAATGTCCATGTTTTATAAGAGTTATATATTTTGTATAGATTTAAGACTGAAAATATTTGAGCTTTGAATAAAAATAAAGTCAATTGGTCAGCCATAAAATTATGACCAGACACTTCATTTTAGGTTTCCATTTTGGTTTTCCAGGCTAGTCCCACTAGGAGGAGACTTCAGGGCAGAGCCAGAACTTGTTGGAGGGATTATTTCTCCTCTCTGGACTCAGAACACCTTCTGCAGGAGAGCGCCACTGGGGCGGAGGAGGTCTCAGTATCCCTCCTGGACCTGTGACCTCATGACCTCACCTCAGGTAGGTGGTGTCAAATGGATGGATCATTTTTTTACTCACATTTTCACACTGATGTTTGTTTCAGGCAATCCTTTAATGAAAAATCTAAATATCAATTAAAAAAAAGAAGGGGGGAAATGGATGTCCTTCAAAAGGTACATCATATAACATTGACGCAATTTATGTAATGACAACTTAGGTCCACACATCAGTTCAATTTATCAAGTTTTTTGTTTTCCACCTCAACCAGGAGAGGGCGCCACCATGTAACCAGTACTTAGATTAAAGGCAGAGCAATTCAAATTAACACACATATTGGTTGTTGATACAGTATATTTTGCTATAGCATTAAAGCAAGAAACGACACAAAAGTTCATATAATAAACCACTTTTATTGACCAGAATTATATGTATTATGTACAAAACAGGTCAGTGAAGATCAGCAGAAAAAGCTGATAAAAATGAGTTAAAAAAGAAAAATGAGTCCAAAAAACTTCCCATAAAGATTATGGGGGAGTTCAGTCTAAAGTCAGGGTGGTGGAGGGGGGGGGGGTGTTCTGTGAAGTACTTTATGCTGATCAGTCTGACCAAATTCCTCCTGGCTCTCTGGACTCAGACGCTGCAACACAAACACACAAAAACATCAGTTTTTCAGACTTTTTAGAGAAAAGTTTCTGTTTCTACATCAAAAAAGTTTGAACTTAAACAAAAACATTCACATTAAATCTTTTATTTACACTGAATTATTCATCAAGTTCGTGTAAACCCTTCACATGTTATTCTAATCCTTACATGATCAACAGAGTCTTTTATTAGTTCAGTGCTGGTGGCTCACCTTCCTACGTCTGACATGTTTCCTCCTCTGGCCCTGAAAACACACACATTAGTGTTGTCCTCTGATATCACCTGACAGGGACTCTCTTTGTTTCATCATCAGCATCAGCTGTGTGATGATGTCATGGTGTCTGATCACAGTGGACCTACGTAGTTGTGCTTGGAGGAGATGGGTTCTGCTGCAGGTGGAGCTCTGTCTCCCTCTCAGCCTGAGTGCAGGAATCTTGCTGCTGCTCCAGACAACGCTCTCCACTGTGGTCAGAAAACACACACAACACTGTTAGTTTAACACACAAGCACAACTAAGTCTTGATGCTGTGGGCTTAAAACTGTTCATTTTACATTCAGTTGGGTTTTTCATTCAATTAATTCATTATTTCCGCTTTATAGGAGACATAAACATAGTCAGTATCTGGTGGTTTGAGCATTAAATTTGTTGCTGATTTGATCAACATTGTGCATCAAACACACTGACCTTCTGTCTAACGATGGCGTTCACAGACGCATTCACCCTGACGTCGGCCTCAGCCTCCAACTTTGGTCTTTGTTCCTGCAGGAAGATCATGAAGGCGTTGGGGTGGTTCTTGATGTTCAACTGGTCATCAGACTGCTGGTCTGCAGAGACAGAACAAAACTAAGAAAAGAGAGTGTTTACATCGTGGTGCTGCCTTCAATTGAAAAGAAAAACAGGAACAGATAAGGCTGCAGGAGCAACATGTGTAATCTATGCACAACCTGTCTGTTCCTGTACACAAAACAGACACACGTCAGACAATATTATGATGGTGTGAACGTCTGAAAGAAGGCGCTGCAGTATTTGTTCATTATTACATTAGATGTAATAATCCATGAAGATTATTAGATCTTCATGGATTCAGAATCTCACCGTTGTAGTTCATCACACCCAGGGTGGCCCCAAACAGCTTGCCGTTTATGTAAATATGTATGTATATATATATATATATATATATATATATATATATATATATATATATATATATATATATATATATATATATATATATATATATAATACACCATAGATATTCATGAAACTCTTTTGAAGCTGAGTATTATTTCCCTCCCAGGCTCCACAGACGATCCTAGTTCTGATTGCATCTATATATCGTACCGCGGTCACTCAAATAGCGTTACATCAGCCTCCCCACAATCCTTGGAGCTACCCTGATTAGGAGATGTGTCTCCACTGAAAAATGTTCTATAAAAGTATTTTTAAAGTAAAAAGACTGTGAAATGTCCTGCACACACACACACACACACACACACACACACACACACACACACACACACACACACACACACACACACACACTCAAAAGTCTACATTAGATATTATGGATATGTAGAGTATCTGCTCAGTTGTAAAGCATAGTGTTAAAAGTAATTAAAAGTGATAAGTATGTAAGTACGATAATTTTATAAAACATTTGACGGTGTGTGAATTAATCCTTGTGTGACTGTTTTTCAGGTGACGAGCAGAAGTCTTGGAGAAACGGGAGGGGATGAATAGATCCAGCTGAGAAAGCCAAGCTGCAGCCAGTTAATTTAAATAAAAAAATTAAATGTTTGTAAAACAGAGTGGGTTTTTTTTTACTGTCTTTCCCTCAAAATAATACTGAGATACTAACCAGTTAAATAGTTCTCAACTGTTTAGATTCAGCTGCAATGAGCTGCTCTGATACACATATAAGAAAGTGAATATATTGAAATATTTTGTATGAAGTTTTTGATGCAGCCCAGGAGAAATGCTGACATGTTTTTCAGTGTTGATTCAATGACTCCAGTACTTTGTCAATTACTAGTAGTATTTTATACACATCTTGGAAAGTCTGTTAAGTAAAGTTTTGGTGGAAAAAAAATTACAGCCACAATTCTAAATAAAGAATTGGATGAAAAAACTACAAATTCCTGCCATTTTTTCCCTATTCTGGTCAATATTTGTCAGTGACATCAATAAGGTTGCCCCATCTTGGATGCCATCTTTGTCTGCAGCCAGATCTTTTTTTTTTGTATTTGCAATCAGGTTATTACAATATTCCGGTTAAAATTCCTGGCAAAAAGTGTTAGCAGCAGGTTGCAACAGAGACAGAGAGGCTGGAAGAGTCACAGAAAGGCCTAGAAGTGGACCATTCAAAAGCATTTACATCAGTGTGGGTTGTGTGCTAGACAGCCTGCAAGGGTTCCTGTCTGACCACACCACTGGGCACAGGTGTCATCATCTTGTACGGGCCAGGGAGCATTTAAGCTGGACGAGGGACCAGTTGGACTGTTCACCTATGAAAGTAGATTCACACTGAGCAGAAATGATTGATGAAGACTGGGGTTCCTCAAATGGAGTGAACTGCCTTTTCTCCAGATCCTATAGAAAACCCATGAGATCAGCTGAGTCACTGTGTAGAGGCTGGACATTTTGAAACCCAGAATCTCAGTGACCTGAGGGCTACTCTTCAAAAAGAGCACAGCTCTGCGTCACACAGCCTGCATGCAATCTATATCAACACAGATTTTGTAAATTTTTGAACAATGTCTTGTTCCTCACATTTGTGCATTTGCTGTAAACCTCACAGAAGCTGTTTACTGTGTCATCATCAGACCAATGAAAAGATATTAATGCTCTAGGCATGTCAAATACAATAAAAACGAATAAAACAAAAATGCAAATAATTTTTGTTTGGTCAATACTTGTATTCTCGTTAGGGGCCAATGTGTTGCTGTGGCAACTGTATGAGACTGGCAACTGCTACAGTATGCCAACTATATTAGTCTTTTTCATTGAATGATTAATGATTATATCAAGTTTTGAAAAATAAATATTAAATATTTTCCAGTTTCTCCGTTATACCAGTTTTAAACTTATGTTTTGACAGGTTTTGTTCAGAACTCATGCCCAAGATGAAAAGGAGACCCAATGTGCTTGATTATTGAATACAGCTTTTTAATAATATTTTTTAAATATTTGTGAAATTTTTTAAAAAAAATATATATTGATCTATATTTGGGTTTCTTTGTTGTTATCACACAAAGTGCTAGCAGTTGTAATGGATTACATATATTTTAGATTTTACATATTACAAAAATAAATACCTATTACAAGCACTTATTCAACAATGTAATATATATAAATGTGTGTGTTATGTGTGTGCTATTATTATTGATTAGTATTTTATATAATTCTAATTATGCAAATCATAAAATGGCTATTAATGTATTTTTTTAAATTCTCCATTACATTTTTATAAGTTGGGATATTTCCGAGCTTTCTGCGTGCAGTGAACGCAACGTTTTACGTCTCGTGTGGTTTTGACGAATCACGCAGAAGCCGGGGCGCGTCCCACTCTTTCACTGTACGGAGCTGAGCCGCTAGAGAGCCGCTGCACACAGCTGAGTTCGGTCCGTGTCCGCCTGCATCTAGCTAACCCCGCAGAAAGGCCACTGCGGGAAGATGGCGACGGAAAAACAAAAACACGAAGGAAGAGTTAAAATTGGACATTATATTCTTGGGGACACGCTTGGAGTCGGGACGTTTGGAAAGGTTAAAGGTACGTCTGACCGCCTGTCTGAGTACATCCTGCTCAGCAAAGATGATGGCGCTTTTAGCTTAGCTGCTAATTTAGCCTGCTCTGGAAGCTAAAATTGTCGCCAAACCTGGAATGTTTGTTGTCATTCTATTTGTTTATCTTCTTTGTGGTAGCACGTTGGGGCTGGTAAACAGCAAAACACGGTGCAACTCGTAAAACTGAAGCTTCCTTGACTCTTGATGTCAGTTAGCATCGGCAGCACTGTGTTGGCCTGCGAGCTACAAGTCTGTCAAGACTTGGAAGAAAACCTTTAGTCCGTTAGCGCTGGTAGCTGAAAAAAAAGTGTGTCGTTTCATCTCCTCTTCTTCTCTGAGAAAACAAAACTAGTAAGCAAAGCCCGCCGCTGGCATTGCCATAATGTTTTGAAAATGTTTATATTTCAGGTGTGTTCAAAGTGAAAGTTGGACAAACTCTCACATTTACGCCCAGTGTTCAGAGGGCGCCACGAGTTTAGGTAAATAACATTCAGCCCGATTTAGTTAAATTGATCTTGACCAAAAATGCCAATTAAAATCCAGAAATACGACCTCATTCAACCAGTTAACAAATTTACCTCACAGAAACCTGACTTTTGTCCCGGATCAGCCGTAAAGACCTGAAGGCATCAGCCCCCACTCTGTGTTTACAGTTAATTTCCAGTGACTCATCTCTCTCCAGCACTCATGTTATTTATTGTTGTTGATGGGAAAACACGGTCTCAGTTCATTGAAGTTGGTGCTCTATGATAATGCTTTTGAGTGCTGCAGATTTAATATTTCACTGACTCCGGTGATAAAATCTAATGCTACTGTTCAGTAACTTCTAAGTGCTTTCCATCATCCATCTAGCTCAGAGGTCCGCGACCTTTACGACTGAAATGGCCATTTTTACCATCTCTCCTACTAAATATAACATTTTTAGACCCACAGACTAAAATAACGATTTCATGTTCCAATGTGACCATTTTTTAATTTAAAAATTATAAGTGTTGGGCAAAAAATATATTCTGTACATAAAAATTGCACTTTATTGTTCAGACCTATGTAGAGCTTGAAGGTTGTTCCTAAGTTAGTATAAAATAAGTGAAATAAGTTAAAGGTAATTAGGTTCACTTGTCTTAAAACAATTATAATCAATACAGTTGATTATTGGTTATTTATAATAGAATAAATCTATTGGGGGATCAACCTGAATATGAGAAGTTTATTTGTGTTTCTCTAAGACTAGTTTGTTATGAAACTACATATTTTCATGTCTTAAGGTTAAATAAATTTCAATAGGTGTGCAAAGCTACCTCCTGTTTTTACAGCAGTTGGATTCAAATATGTCAGAATGTTAGTTTCTGGTTAATTAAGAGTAAAAGTCAAATAAATGAACTATTAACAAAGATGGCCAAAGAGACTGCTGCAATTTAAACAAATGTTTAGCTAAAACAAGTTGTTTTTAGCTAATTCTGGTACTGAAATGATTAAAAGGTACATTCTTGGATCATTTGTGTCATTCACTGTGGGAAATTATTGTGAACATTTTAAAGATTTGAACAGCAAAACTACTAAGACTACTTTTTCCTATTATCGATTTATATAATCCAGGTTCATGGCTTTTTTTTTTTAATCAAACTTGCATGTAGCCACTTCAGAGGGGCTGATAAGCACCTGCTGCTCCAGACCACTGATCTGTTGTAATGAAAGTTGGTTTGAATTGGAATTGATTCTGTTCAGTCACATTCTCCTAGAAAATGACAGAAAACTTTTTTTTTTCTCTTGGCACCTCATTTAAGAACAACTCGGCTTATAAAGAAACTGTGATGCTTTTAATATGTTGACTGTAAATTTTATTATATTGTTACATTTTTCTTACCCTTAAATGTGTCACAAATGAAGTTATATATGCTTTTGCCAGTCATAAATGTAAGTAGCATCTGATTTTAGGGATACACGATCCACAATTTTTCCACTTCCGATCCGATCCTGATACCTGAATTTGGATATCTGCTGATACTGATACTATTCCGATACCAGAGCGCTATTTGCTATTTATCTAATGCTGCTGCAAGAAGACCTGGCCTCATGCATACACACTAGTGATGGGATTTATGGTTCTTTGAAGGGAGCCATTCATTGTGGAGCCATTCACCTCAAAGAGCCATTTAAAAAACTGTCTTAATGGTTTTTTGCAATATTTTGAAAAATAAATGTCATGTGGAACTATGTTTGGGGACACTCTTTGTTGCGACACCCACTTGTGCATTGCTAATTAGCTTCCCAGATAGAACTGATGGGTTCATGTTGCTATGCTCATTGATGTTTTAAATAGAGCTGTTCTGTTTCAGCCAGCAACTTGGGGTCATTGAATTATGCCTCCTGGCCTCAAACGTCACAGTTAATATATATAAAAAAGAACTATTGTTTACAAGGACTGGGTTCTCCTCTTTCACATTGAAGAGCTGTTCAAAAGATTTGACTCATTCATGAACGTCATATCAGCATGAGAGGAGAGAGGAGGAAGTGAAGCAATTTTGTTTTATTTTGACCAGTTTTGCTGTGTTTAGGTCAGACTTTGACCAACAGCAGTCTGTTTAGTAATAAAGCATCAAGAATTACAACAATGGAGTTGTTTTTAAGAGAGTAGAGCATTATAATAGCATTAAACATGCTACTTCTGTGTTTATTTACCAGAGTTACTGTACCGAGCATCCAGTAAAGTGGCAACAGCAGAGAGGGATTCACTTTTGATGCTGCTAAATCACCTGCTGCTGACAGGAGTTTTAAATGGTGACGGCTGGGATTACGTCGGAGGTCGCTGAACCGAGTTTCCTCATTTCGGAACAGCGGCTTTGCAACCATTGCAGGTTACCGTCTTGCTTTGAGGCGTTTTCTACTGTTAAATATTTCCACGTCGTGGACATGTTGTGTGGAAAAAGTTCACCGCTGCTCAAGGCTAATCTGCTAGCTGCTAGTGCGACCTGCAAACTGCAGCAGGTGTCCTGAAAGGAGGCGCGTCATCTCTGTGTCTTAGCGGGGCACAGACGTGTCACCTAGCTCAGGATCTATGAGCTCTGGATCGGAAATTTCTCCAGGTTGGATCGGAAATTTCTGATCTGTGGATTAAGTCCGGATCGGGTTCCGATCCGGGATTGGATCGGCCCCATCTCTATCTGATTTAAGCAAAAAGTGGCACTAATTCACTCGTACAAGGGTTATTTATCATCAAATGACTGTAAGATATTTCTCTCTAGGCTTTTTGTAGACTAGAAATGAAGCTAAAAGGACCGTGGACTTTGAACTTTGAATGATCAAGTAGAAAGTAACACAACTCTAAATAAACATTTCTTTCTCTCTACATTCTCTATATGTAAATAAATATGCCAGTGCAATTACTCAAGTATAAATTTAAAACAGACAATTCTCCCAGAGTTTAATGTACAGAGTCTTCTTCTTTTTTGTTTCTATGAAATGGTACACTTTTAAATATTTTCAATTATTTTCCATTATGAATGTATGCTAAATTGTATGCTTTTTAAAAATGCCTTTAATATGCCTTAGTTTTGTGATTTGTACTGTAACAAACACTCTGATCTGCTCCCCCTGCAGTGGGCCAGCATGAACTCACCAAGCACCAAGTGGCAGTGAAGATCTTGAACAGGCAGAAGATCCGCAGCTTGGACGTGGTGGGAAAAATTCGCCGGGAGATCCAGAACCTCAAGCTTTTCAGGCACCCTCACATAATTAAATTGTAAGTCCTAGATTACACACTGCTCACTTCTCCATAATCCCCCTGCCGCCACATTAATGCCACCCACTCAGCTGTTTCCTGACTTTGGAACGGTGTGTTCTCGAGTACATCCATCAGGATGATATCTGTCTGACCCAGTCTCCTCTTCCATCAGCCTGGCACTTGCAGCTTGACCTCTTTGTCTTAAATTCAGTAATCTCTAAATGTGAGATCATAAGTTGCTGCTTTCATTCCAGGTTTATTTTTTGCTACAGTAATCGCAGTCTGTCCTGTTTTAGATTGTTTATGGACAACATCTGCACCAGCTAAAGCTGAAGGAATGAGTCTATTACAGTCTCATAATGTGCCTAACTGAGTTTACACACAGGCAAATAGGGGAGTACCTAAAAACTCCTCGTTTACCTACATACAGTAGTGATGCACTGATACTGAAGGAAGTACTGATCTAAATATAGTGTTGGAAATTGCAGAGGTACTTCCTGCCTGATCTGTGAATGCCCACAGTCTACTGGCCACAGTTACGGGGTTTAAGGGAGCAGGAGGTGTGGCTAATGTCCTGCACTTAAACTCATGTCATGCATGCACAAGAATGTAAACTTTGTGTGTGATAGAGAGGCATAAACCACTGGGACAAAGTGTGTAGCTCTGCATGTTTGGCCTCAGAAAAGAAGCAGTATAAAGCAATGTGGCATTTTCTGCAGAAAATACTTAGTTTGAAGTAAACCCTAAATCATCACAGTTTTGTTTATTTGACTTCTGCAACCGTCATTTTGTTGTTTTGCAGCTATTGTTGTAGTTTCTTAAACCTTTAGATCTATGCAATGCAGAATTACACAAACCTTTTCAACAAAGCCTGCTTAAGACAGGACGAGTTAGCCCTAACCCTCCAGCTTGTTGCTTGATTTCTAAAGTACTAAAGCAGAATTGGAAAGCTGGTATGATCTGCACTGAAAGGAGTTTATTGGAATTTGCCAATCACGTGTTTTTCACGGAAATCAACAGCCTATATCGATCAGAACATCCCTACTTGAGTATATCAGTTTCTAACATCAGTCTCTAAAATTTAACAAAATTGTAGCTGTAATTCTTGTCAGCTGATTTATTTTTTTAAACTGAATTTTCAGACGTTCTTTTAAAACCTTTCAGCAAAAAATATATTTAGTAAAAACAAAATGAAGGGAAACATCCTGTTTAAAACCTTTGCTGTGTTTATTGCACAGTAAAGACTTAACTGTTTGTCAGGTGTTGACCTTTGTTAGAAATTGGATTTCTTTTGGACTACAAATAAATGTTTATGAAAGCAGCAGCGTTGCTCGTCCAGATGCCGTTTTGTTTAGTTTCTTGATCAGTTTCTTTTATAACTATAATTTGACTTCATGAGTTAATGACACTGACAGTGCTGTAGTTTCCTTTTTATTTACATTCACATCTCAGACGGTTGAAAGTGACAGAATGTCTTTCTGCAGTGCAGAGCCTCCATCTGGGTTAGAAGCTAAAACACTTTGCATAAAGCAAACGGCTCATTCACATGTCCTGCTGCTCACTTTTAACCACAAACGATATTACTAGTAATATTCTACTACAGCAAGTTTAAACCTTGATTTACACATGACTAATTAAACTAATTATTTCACTTTGAGTTAATTTATATTGTGTGCATCTAATTAAACTATATTAATCATTAATTCATCAAACTATTTTTAATGAGAACAATAAAACAGGGCCTACCTGAGATGCAAGAAAACACGTTTTTATAAGTAAATAATGGTTTTTCTCTATTTATTTAAGATACTATTAATCACTTAAGTAAGTTTGATGAGTCATGTGGACGTAAATCATCAGATCTTCTCTTTTATACGTTTAAACTATGAATGTTTGGCATCTGAACTGTTTTAAAGGTATTAAATTCCTGTGCTGATGTTTGATTTTACCTTTATTTTTATTGCTGCAGGTATCAAGTTATTAGCACCCCTACTGATATCTTCATGGTCATGGAGTATGTCTCCGGCGGAGAGCTCTTCGATTACATCTGCAAAAATGGAAAGGTAATACTCTAATACTGGAGCCGATTAGAGTTTTATACAGTAATGTCACGTTTTCTTTGTCACCGGTTTACAGGTGTATGAGTTCTGTGTGTTTTTGTTGTGGCTTGACAGCCTGCTTGTAAACGGCAAGACAAGAAAATGGATGAAAACACAACATAAAGCGATGCTTCATCTCAGTGGTGTAATAGCTGCTGCTTAGTCACTGAGAAAATCACACATAATGTGTTATTTCTGCTTTAACAGCTGCAAGAAAAGGAGAGCCGTCGACTGTTCCAGCAGATAATTTCAGCGGTAGACTACTGCCACAGACACATGGTGGTACACAGAGACCTGAAGCCAGAGAACGTGCTCCTCGATGCACACATGAACGCTAAGATTGCAGATTTTGGTGAGTTAACAAACAAACCAGGAAGAGCAAACAGGGGGCGTTATGACTGTATGCTAGTTACTGATGTTGGTTTCTGGCTGCACAACACTCGTTGTGTTGCGAATGTGAAGATTCCAGTTTGTTTTCTTTGAGCGAGTTTGAGAACATTAAAACACGCTTCAGATGACGCATTATGACACTCTTTTAGTTAGCAGTTGCGGTCTGCGGCCTGCCAAAAATATGTCAGCAAAATCAAGGAAGGAGAGAAGTGATTAATGGTGAGAATTAATGTGCAAACAGATTTCAAAATCTCTGGAAAGTACAGCTTTGAAAGTGGTGTACTGAATAGTAAATTTGTCTGTTAGTTTTAGAGGAATACACACAGGTTTTAATGTTAAAGCGCGTGTCATTTTAACCACTTTTCCTTAAAAAAATGACTTTAAATCTCGTGGAGCACATTTGCAAAGCTTGTTTTGAAACTCAAACTTTCACCTCAGCTTTTTATTTTTTCCCATATTTGTCATTTCATTTATTCGTTTTCATTCTAGCTGACAGAAATAAAGCTCAAACAGTGTGGAAATGTTTTGTTTTATATTTTCACAAATACAGCATCACTTTTTTTAACCTTAAAAGCATGTTTGTGAGATTAGTTGATTAATTGGTTGAATTAATCAACATTAGTGGTCTTTTTTCCAAAATTCCACCTCTAACTTATGCAAATAAATATGAACTTTTTAATGTATGCAGTGTTTAATTTACTAGAATTTCCATGTAATGATGGTGTAAATTACTGTGCAGGTTTGTCAAACATAATGTCAGATGGAGAGTTCCTGAGAACAAGTTGTGGTTCTCCAAACTATGCTGCTCCTGAGGTCATCTCAGGAAGGTAATGCTTTATTTATTAATAATATCATATATTATTGTTTAAAAAAACAACTAAGAGTCAAACATTGTTTTTATTATTGCTTCTTTTTGCTTGTCGTCAGGTTATACGCTGGTCCAGAGGTGGATATATGGAGTAGTGGTGTCATCCTCTATGCTTTGCTGTGTGGAACGCTCCCCTTCGATGATGATCATGTGCCAACGCTTTTTAAAAAGATCTGCGATGGGATTTTTTTCACCCCCCAGTATCTGAACCCTCAAGTAGTAAGCCTCCTCAAACACATGCTGCAAGTGGACCCGATGAAAAGAGCCACCATTAAAGAGATCCGGTAAGCCCCGTGAGATTATTTTTAAAAGAAAATTGCAAGAACTGTCTTTTAGTCTAGAATATGCATCTTTTTGGTGCAAAAATGAATGCAAGTAGGGCTGTGCGATATGACGAAATATTTCGTCTGGACGATAGAAAATGTCTGTCGTCAAATATGAAGCTCTATCCTTTATACCATGGTTAGGAGTTTTACGGCAGTAATTTATGTCAAAAAACACTTTTATGGCATGTCCATGCACGCAGCAAAACATAAACAAACATGGCGGAAGACGGTAGCGGACACGTTTAGACCAGGGTCAACAGGATAACCAGCTAACCCAAACCAAGGAGCTTGTAACTGAAAGAGGGACAACTTCTGTCGAATGGATGTGGTTTAAATGTAAAAAGACCAATGTGGACCAGACAACAGTAGTTTGTAAAGTTTGCTGGCTCCCGGTCCCAACAGCGGACTCCAACAAAACAAATTTATTTTATCACCTGCACAGAAACCACGACAAAGAAAACAGAGACAGTCAACAAGCATAAGCTGCAAAAGCAGCGTCGAGTTTTGGCCTAAGTGCTCATAACAAACTCCAGAGGCTGCAACAGGCTTTTACTCGTTGCACTCCATGTAGCTCCTAGCTCCTGCAGATGGAAGATTACTACTGCAGTTACCAGGCACATCTGCAAAGATATACGTAGGTCCAATCTACACGGTGGAGAAACGTGAGTTTTGTGAGTTACACTCAAACCGAGATATGAAGTGCCCAGCTGAAAATACATTACTAAAGTCATGTTGCCTGATTTATATGATGCATGTGGAGGTGGAAATTCACAGTGAGGTGTTCTATGTTTCGTATGTTTATCATTATCGGGATATGAAATGTTGGCCATATCGCTCAGCCCTAGATGCAAGCCTTTTTTTTTTTGCATTTATAGCCTGTGTTTTTTAACACTCCATATCTTTACCCCAGAGAGGACGAGTGGTTCAAACAGGATCTACCTAAGTACTTGTTCCCCGAGGACCCTTCCTACAGCAACAACATGATTGATGACGAGGCCCTGAAGGAGGTTTGTGAGAAGTTTGAGTGTACAGAAGAGGAGGTTCTCACCTGCTTATACAGCCGCAACCACCAGGATCCATTAGCCGTCGCCTACCATCTCATTATCGACAATCGCCGCATCATGAGCGAAGCCAAGGATTTCTACCTGGCGTCGAGCCCTCCCGACACCTTTCTAGACGACCAGCACCTGACCTCATCTGGCGCAGCCGTGGCCGGCATCATCAAGCCCCATCCGGAGCGCGTCCCCTTTCTGGTGGCAGAGACTCCTCCCAGGCCTCGCCACACGCTGGATGAACTGAACCCCCAAAAGTCCAAGCACCAGGGCGTTAGGAGAGCTAAGTGGCACCTCGGGATCCGCAGTCAGAGCAGACCCAATGATATCATGACAGAAGTGTGTCGGGCCATGAAACAGCTGGATTATGAGTGGAAGGTAAAAAAACCCCAAAACTTAAAAGAGTCTGAAATAGGATTATATAATTTTTTTTACTCGAATCACTATAAACAGATGTCATTTCTCCTTTCTTCATAACTTTTCCAGGTTGTGAATCCGTATTATCTGCGCGTGAGAAGGAAGAATCCCGTTACTGGAATGCAAACCAAGATGAGCCTTCAACTCTACCAGGTGGACAGTAGAACCTACCTCCTTGACTTTCGTAGCATAGACGGTAAGTTTTCCCACGCTGTTCTGAGTGTCTGCACACTCAAGTATTTGGTTTAGCCTCCATTTTCAGTCATCCTATCAGCTGATGGTGTGATAGAGAAAAATAAACAACACTCATTGGAATGTGAAACAAAACAGTCTGGAGGAGGGTCAGTTTTCCAAACAAAACAAAAATGATGATGGAGAGCAGTCAGACAGTATGCCAAAGTTTTCAGAGTTAGATTTGTTGTGAGGTTAAAGGTTAAATAAAATGTTTCTCCTGTGAGAAAAGACGGGGATATTTCTCCTCCAAGTCTGAGTGATTGTTGTCTTTCTCCTAGTTATTACAGCAACACTTGTTAACACGTTTCATGGCGGTGTTGCTGCCTTGTTGATATATAAATGTTATATCATGGTGGTTGCAGGAACAATAGCTACCAATGATGAGTTTTAAACTATGGCACACATGTTTCTAATATTCTACAGGGTTTCCGCGCGGTGGTAAAAGGTAGTAAAAGGTAGTAAATGAAATGTGCTCAAATTAAGGCCCTTAAAAGGTAGTAAATTACTGCATTTGGTAGTAAAAAAATTCCGACTTGGTAGTAAATTTCTGTCACAAAATTAAAATATTTTAACCTTCCCCATTCGTTTAACTAAAAACGTCTTTTTATCGTGCTGACAGGACAGCCGAACCCTGAACGCTGCTGATAGCCGTGCACATGCGTACAACAGCTTTATTGTGCATGCGTGGTGTCAGGATAACTCATGTAGAAGCTAGCAAGTAGCACCGCAAACAATGGGGAAAATGTAAGTTTTCCAAACTTTGGCTCTACGACCCATTCTCTAAAGGCTGGCTAAACCAGTCATGGGTAATGACCGAGAGGCTTTTTGTCAGGTGTGCCGAAAAACTATTAATTTGACGTGGAATGGGGGTGGCCATCGTCCGGCTTTAGGACGGACTGTCCGGTTTTCAGGAGGCATGTCCGCCGTCCGGCGAGCCCTTGAGACGGACGCCGGCTTTTGGCTGAATTATTTGCTTCACATGGTCCAGAGTCTCTGGTCCAGAGAAACGAATTGTGAAAAAAAACAAACCCGGAGAGCTCTGCTCAGCGTGCGTGAGGTAACTCGGGGTGCTCTCCGCACTCAGCTGTGCCCCAGACACGCCTCCTCCTGAACCGGATAGAGAACTCGCGCTGCAGCTGAAACCTGAACCATGAAACAGGTCGACCAGAAACCAGAGCGGAGAAAATAAACAGAGACCTCAGAGCTGTGCCATGTCGCGCCGTTATTTTGATTAAAAATCATTGTGATCACTCACACGGGGACCGCCACAGCGCGTCCCAGAAACGCGAGTCCACGCCACGGCACTAATTAAGATACAGGCACCAGTTTTACTCCAGGGGGTCCAGGGTGGAGAAGCACTGAATGAGGAGATAAATCCCCACTAATAATCACACCTATGGTCTCTAATGACAAATTTAATGCGCTTAAAGTAAGCAAATCTGGTGATCAACAAGTAAAACTTAATTTTTTATTTTACAAAAAGAGCACTAAAGATCATCAGTAATAGATCCCTCTAACCTGTTATTTATCAAATATAAAATACTGACATGATTTAGTTGACTTGAAAATATTACAATGTCCAAAGCTAGTACCAACTAATATTCAGAACAAGAAAAAGTTGGTAGTTATAATTTGAAAGGAAGTGAAGTTTGTAAAAAGCCTAAATTTAGAACCAAAAAGAACTGAATATTTCTGTAAATGGG
>SSNR01000013.1:1023357-1066623 GCA_006937965.1 Callopanchax toddi
CCCCCCCCCCCCCCAAAAAAAAAGGGCCGCTGCGTGATGCATTGGTAGTAAAAAAATGTTGCTGAGGTAGTAAAAAAGGTAGTAAAAGGTAGTAAATTCAGTTCTAGGTTTCCTGTATAAACCCTGTTCTAAATTAATTTCTGTACTAAAACAAGTAAACAAGCTATCAGTTCCTTTTTTTTTTTTTCCTGTATTTTTTGACCTTTAACACAGATGTTGTGTTTTTCTTCAATTATTAACACGTGAAGACCTGGTGTCCATTTAAAGGAAGTATTTTAAAACCTGACCATTGTTTGAACTGGGTGCCGTATGATAGTAAAATAAGACTTTTGTAGTAGATTTTTAAGTTAGACTATATTGTCAGTTCATAAACTTTTAAGAAATAATTCATAACTTTTAGGATTAATGTTTTAAATCTGTCAGAAGGTTTCTGAGATTGTAAGATTATAATATTTGAGGCATAAAATAAACATTCAGTGAGATTAAAGTCATAAATTTACAAGAGGAACATCTGGATTATTTCTAAGTTGCGAGTGGTACGGGTTTTTTAAAATTTTATTTCATGCAAGTACATGACATTAATCTTGGAATTCATAAGAGTTTTTTCTAGTATTTTCCACCCACTAAAACATATCTCAACCAATAACAATTCTTTAAATATAAATCATTTTGGTGGTTTGATTGTTGGTTTTAATTGTAAATGACTATGTTGCTCAATTTTAAGTCTAATAAAAGTAATCAAGGCAATTTGCATTTATCTCTGTGGTTTGTCAAGTTTTAATGAATTGATTATTAAAAGTCCTGAATGAAAACAAAGAGCTGAAGATCAGTTTGTGTCTGAATCGTAGCTCCCTGTATGTCTGTAGTGTTGATCTGGAGTCTGTCCTGTAGTTTGGTGTCTCAGTAAAGACTTCATAAATGATTGACTCTGAGTTCAGGGCTTCGGAAAGTCTGTGTTGGTGTTTAGCGTACCTCAAAGGAAAATGTTAGATAGGAGTGTGTTTGTGAGGTATTTATGTGGGACAGGCATGCTGTATAAAGGTTATTATGGTCAAATTAGACTTTAGGCAACAGTCAAATCAAACATGACTCATTAGACTTGTGAACTGAATGTTTTCATTCAAGAGTTTGGTCAACAAAAGGTTGACTAAATTTGACTTTGAAACTAGAGGTTTGCTTGTAGTGATTGAGGAGTCTTCTGTAGACACAACAACATGAGCATGTGGGCTTTGAAATGTTACTTTTGAAGGTTGTAGCAGTTTGATCTTGAAGATGTTCTTTATGGATATGTTTATTTAATGTCTGTCTTGTGTTGCTCAGATGATATGGTGGAGACAAAGTCTGGAACTGCTACGCCGCTCCGCTCTGGGTCTGTGAGCAACTACCGCAGCACTACTAAGAACGATGTCGATGGGGCGGACGTTTCAGCCACATCTAGCACTGTGCAGCCCACCAAGACCGCCGAAGGCTCCTTAGGTTCATCCTTGACCTCGTCCGTCGACTCGACGGGGGGAGGGGAAAACGCCCCTCGACCAGGAAGCCACACCATCGAGTTCTTTGAAATGTGCGCAAATCTTATTAAACTACTTGCACGATAGCTTGCAAAACAATCATCGCTAGCCTTTTCTTCTCTCTGAGTGTCTTTATAGCAATAAGCATGCAACCGATTCATGGCTTACTTCATCCCGGCTGAGGATGAAGTGATTGTTCCATGGCGCTCATGCAGGTTGGTGTTCCCTACACAGAAGGGCAACATACTGAGCTGACTGGGTCTGTAGGAGTTATTGAGATCAAGCTATTGAACTAGTTAGGACAGAACAACATTTCAGGGGGGCGGGGGGGGTCTTCAAATTTCTCAATCCATTAAAACAGATGTCCACATGCCAACTTTTAAATTAGCGGAAGTGATTACACTGAACGTTCTGTACATTAGCCTGTAAGGCCTGCTTTTCAGTACAGAGAACAAGATCACGTTTTAACCTGCAGGGGGGAGCCACAGGTTGAGGATTGAGTGGTGTTCATAGGATGCAGGACGCACTTTTGCACAAGTTTCTGTAATTTCTGCTGCTTGTTTTCTTTTGTTTTTTCTTCAGTAGGGATCAGAGAAATGGCGCAGACTTACCGGGGCGCTGCTGCGTTTCATTCCCATCACATTCATTAGACTTAAAAAGTGCAGCGACCTCTGTATTTCTGCCACCTGTCAGGGACAAACGAATGCTTCATCAGATTTATGTTAGGTTTTCTTATTTTGTTAAATGTCAAAGACTAAATGTTCATAGTTTTGTCCGATTGTCTGTCTGTCCCCTACATTTTTATATATAAATACATGAACATATTTATCAATGCATTAAGTGGATGAAGTTTTGGTTCTGATAGATTATTTTTTCTTTCATTAAGCTCTAATGCTGGATGTTTAAATATATAAATATATATTCATTTTTTTAAACTGTTTTTAATTCATTGTTAGTTTTTTTTTTTCCATCAATCACAATTATTCTGATACTTGATTGTCTTTGAACTAGTCTGCTTTTACCATTTAGAAGGTGTTTTGCTATGAAAGTCAAATCTAGAAATATATCATTTTCATTGTATTAAAATGACAAGTTGATTACAATTTTTTGTTACACTTTTTTTTCTTTCTTTTTGGATTAATGAGTTTGATTACTAGGTGGAATACCTATTGCCTACGTTCATTTCATAAATGCCAATCTGTCACGTGCGTACAGGCCTCTGGGCTCAATTTTAAATTTAGTAGCAATTAAATGCAGTAAATGGAGTGTCTGTTGACATCGTGACGTGTTTATTTTTTGCTCACACATTCCTTTATAGGTTTTATGTAATTTATTTAAACCTGAATCTTGTTAGGAAGCTTGATCATTTCAGGTACTGTAAATGGTGACAAAAGAAAAAGAACTAAACTAAGATAGTACATGTGTGGCGGATTTATATTTGATAACAAATTATGTCAAAACGATAAACCTGCAAGTCTTTAAGTGTGATGCATCTCATATTGTTTCCTGTACACAGTCTTAAAAACTCACCAGTCTGTTTGGCTGCCTTATCATTATCTGTACTGTTTATCAGTTTTTATGTCAGAAGTTTGAGTCAATTGCTGGTGGGAATTATTGGTAACTTCTGCAGTTTTAAAGGTTAAAGTCTATTTTTTAAATATTTTCTGTCAGCTCAGTCATTTCAAATCAGTTCAGTTCATTTGGCATTAATGGAAAAGGAGGGAAATTATTCACTGCTTAATCTACACATCTGAACATGTTGCCAAACTTAATGACATCTGTGACCCCAACCTTCTTTAAAAATAATAGAAAACATAAAGAAACCCTAAAGTAAATGTTGAATGGATTTTGAATTTTGTAATATAAAGTAATTTAAACTTTATTTTGAAAGAACAGTTTGCATTTGTAGTGAAAAACCTAAAGTTTGATTTTGTTTAAAACTTAGCACATGAAGTTATCCAGGTTTGGCTCCCCACATCTTTAAAAACCAAGAAAAATATGTGTACATGTTTTTAGAATTAAAAAAAAATTTTTTTTTTTTTTTTTATTTTCCTTCAAAAATTGCCAAGAGTAACAATAATTGTGATCGTGTTTTCTTGTACTGTATGGCAGGTTTGGCTGAAATGTTAGGTTGATCTTTTTGTCAGTTTGAAACCAGAGTTAATAAAAATATTTGAAAACACACACTTTATGGTCTTGCAGACACTTATTAAAATTTTAACATTTATATTAGTTTTAGAGGGCAGTTGCAAGTGTTGATGACCAAAACTTGTCATGCCTTATATGATGGGTTTTGTTGGAAAAGATGAATGTGCAAAAAATAGAAACTTTTTGCCAGCTTTTGAAACAAAAAAGTGACCTAGGAGGCTGTTCAGGTCAACGTCTGATCGAACAGCTTCAACATAAATGTTCTATTTTTGTTTGGTGTGAAAGAGGACCCTATCAGATTGGTCAGTGTAAATCTGAATGAAAAGTGTTGAATCATTTGTATAAACAACTGCCTAATAAACTGCTAATAAATTGAACTGTGTTCTTTTTTACTTACATGACAACTGTAATTGTTTACTTGTAATATATGCTATTAGAATGGTTTTGATTTACAGATACTTTACATTTTTGGGATTACACCAACAGGATCCGTTCAGAACATTTTTTTTTCTGTGCAGTAAAGTGAGGAAAAAATGTGGTTTAATTCTTTTGCACAGTACACTAACCACGTCTTTAAGGAAGAGCAAATATGTACTAAGTCTCAGGATTATTAAATGGTTTGGGAGCATAAATGTAAATCAATACGGGTTTTCAATCATCTAAGGTTGCTAATATAATTATTTATTATAAATGGGATAATGCGATCAACGTACTGGGCACCCCTGGAGTAAACTGTGTTTTGAAAATATCTTGTTTGATTTCATTGACAATATTCATCCTCACAGTGATGAAGCTGTTTCTGGCAATTTTTAAAAAAATAGACTTTTCTCTTAATTTTTAAAACTGTAATTTGTTTTATATGTTTATTCATCTTTTTAATTTAAAAAAAGCCAAAAAGTGTCAAATGACCCACAAGCTTCCACTGGTTTATTTTTATTTTGCTGACTTTCTTTTGCTTTTCTTGTAATATAGTGTACAGTATATTAGTAATTCTTCCTGTCCCTGGCTGATTCTGTAAATGTTTTTGTTCCATGTTCCTGATGTCTATTATCATTTTGTTAAATAAAATACAAACAAAAAATACAAACAAATCACACATATATCAGTAATTGTGATATATATATATATATATCTATGGTCCGCCCATCCTAGTCCTGACCGCAATGCATTATGGTTTATTTTTACCACGTGACATGTTTCAAGGGCTCTTTATAGTAGATGGAAACAGCAGTGACATTTTTGAACACCACTAAAACATGGCCGAGTCACTATATAGTGACCTTTATAGTGGATGAGTGGACATTTCGAACACAGCCAAGACGATGTAAACATAACTACAAGTTCCGGATCGTGCTGCTTTCAAATACCCTAAAAAAAATAAGGGAAACAAAATTTCTTGATATTTTACGTTCACGTTAACATTTATATAACCAGATTATTACCTTATACCTATTAGATGTATGTGTTAGTTAATGTATGTTAGTGTATTAACATTTTCAAAACGTAACAAAGTTAAACCTCGAAAAATTGTAATATTGTTGGCCATGATGTAGTGAAAATAACTGTTTCTGTGGATTTCTTTTCTCTATTTACAAACGCCGCCGATACTCACACGTCGACACAAATACTCTGTGCAACTGCTTCTTCATAAATATATAAAACATGTTCATATTATTTTAATATTATTAAAGAATTCCGTGTCGCCCACATTGTTATGAGGTTTAACAATTTGTACTGATTTACCCTGAACGCACCATGTGTCGTAAAGTGTGGTAAATTCAACAAACGTACGTATTATTTGCACACGAATATCCTCGCATACATGTAAACAGTTCCTCAAATTGTTTGTTGTTTTCATGCATATTTAAACAGGTTAAACCTAATTAAAAGGCAGCGTTGTTGAGCAAATGTTTACCAAACCAAAGCTAACATTTTAGCTAAGTTAGCTTCGATCTGACCGCATTGTTTTTAATTTTACTAAACAGACGTTTTATCATAGCTTGTCGTTACATAGGTGGTCATTCATAATATTCCAAAGTTGATTAAACTAATATAGTTATTCGGGCACCTCTTTCAGTAGTTATGTACCGTACAAGCTGAATTAGCAACGTTTTCTGGTATTTCAAAATAAAAGTACACGGGTTAAGACTAGAATTTTCAACATTTATTACATGCACTTCTCTCGTTGTTTTGTTTATTATTTTAGGATGGCTTCATTTGGCTGGAAGAGGAAAATTGGTGAGCGGGTGTCCAAGTCAGTAGTCCAGCAGTTTGAGGCTGAGGCGGATAAAGCCGAGGAGGAGGAGGATGATGGAGCAGGTCCCGATGAGGAGGTGGACTGGCTGCACGCCATTAAACGACGGCGGGAGACCCTGCTGGAGGACTGTGCTGAAAAGAGCAAGAGGCTGAAGGAAGAGGGAGCTTTGCTGGCTGAGCAGGGCAGGTGAGGTGCACAGAAAATTAACATCCACACAATTCATGGTCAAGATGCTTATACTGCACCCTCCTAACTTACCTTTTATCTACTTTTCTTCATAGTGTCACACAAAAACAAGGATTAGACTGCAGGAAACACAAATGACATTTGCCTCACAGCTGCTCATTTTAAAAATCTTAGGCCCACAATTTATTTCACATTTGTAACATTTAATCCCAACACTTTCATTTAGTTGTCACTTCACAGTTACATAAAATGACTTTCATATTGTTCCTGTGTTATAACTAACTCACCAGATGAGGGCATCATTGCACAAAGTATTATTAGTATCATCTTATCGATTCAACTTCTTTACTGTTCAAAATAAGCTCAGTGATTATTTTAAATTCAAAGCAGCAGGAATTTAGAGCAAGTCATTTTAAAGGGGTTTGTGCCTTTAATGTATTGTCTGTTCTGTGATACTTACAGTCGATCATTATTATTGTTTAGAACTATTTACTTTGCATTTTATTTTAAGTAAAGTGTCAGTTTCAGAATGTGTGACTCTGGACAAAAAGTTACTAGTACTGCAAGATGTTTTTAATGCAAGTGAGTGAAGTTAAATGTTGTTCTCTTGTCCTGAAGTTCATTCATGACCTTTTTTAACCAAATACCAACCACTTTATGAAAACCATTGTGCAGACGGATGTGATGCTGTGGCCTTTAGCGACTGACTGTAATTTGATTTAGCTGCACAAAGTGGGTTTTCTTTGGGAAATGATGTCTTGGTGCTGCTTACCGACTTTTTAGAGAGTTTAGGTTAGTGTCTGGTCAAGGAAGGCAATAGGGACGACTTTTTATTGCAAATTACATTGACCTTTGATTAGAAGTTTTTATTACTTATTACAAAGATTCAGATGTTACTGACCAGCTCCTTCAGGTCTTCTTTTGATCTGATCCTTTTGAGACAAAAATCTGATCTCTTACTTGTGTTTTTCTTATTTTCCACCTGCAGGTATTTTATTCCAAAGTTGCTACTGTGCTTTACTAAACACTGTTTATGTCTTGTAAAGTTGTTACTGACATGGATGAAATTTTCTTCTGATAAAAAAATAACTAATGAAATTGGCCTAGATAATAAAGATGGTACCCCTAATGTGACTATAGGGAGCATGTTAAACTAAGATGTGTCCTATAATTAGATAATCAGGTGTCTTCAGTCCTGTAAATCACTGTCTGCATGTTTAAGGGGTAAAAAGTAGTCACAGTGCTGTTTGTTATCAGGGTGTGTGTACCACACTCAACACAGAAAGCTGAAGAGAGAGTTTCAGGAGACTAGAAACACATTTAATGACCAGAATGTTAAAGATAAAGGCTAGAAGACCACCTCCAAGCAGCTCGATGTTCCTCTGACTACAATCATTTTAGAGGTCTAAGATCAACAGGATGTGGACACAAGAGGAAAATTGATGACAAATTAAAGAGATGGAAAATGTGAATGGAAACCAAAGAGTCCAGAACAACTTCTAAAAGAAATTCAGGTCAGCTCTGGTTCCTCAAGGTCCATCTGTGTCAGATCACACCATCCATCACTGTTTGAGTCAACGTGGATGTAATGGAAAGACAGTCGTGGAGGACAGCGCTTTTGGAAGTCATAAAGTCAGACTGGAATTTGACAAAATGCTTTTTGATCAGTCACAAAACTTCTGGGTGAACGTTTTTTGGACAGATGAGATAAAACTGGAGCTTTTAGGAAAATTCCATCAGCTCTAGAGACAAAAATTAAGCAGACAAAGAAAATAACACAGATCCTGTTTTGCTGCATCTGGTTTCAGGATCCAATGAAATCTCAAGGCTATCAAGACATTCAGGAGCAAAATGTGCTGCTCAGTGTCAGAAAGCTCAGTCTCACTCACAGATCCTCCAACAGGATAATGACCCAGAATATGCAGCCAGATATATCCACGAATGGATCAGAACCAAACATTGGACTATTTAGAAGTCTATGAGCCCTGATCTAAATCCTGTTAAACATACAGTATATGAAAGGAGCTGAAACATCTGGAGAAGAAACCATTCAGACCTGAGACGACTGGAGCAGTTTGCTCATGAGGAGTGAGACAGAATACCTGTGGACAGGAGCAGAAGTCTCACTGAGAGTTACAGAAATCACTTGATTGTCTCAAAATGTTGAGGAACAAAATATTAGTTGAGGGTTTTATCATTTTAGTTCAGGCCAGTTTCATTCATTTTTTCTTAGTATTTTCTTTAACCATCCTTTAAAAGTAATGTCTGATTTCCATGTGTTGATTTTTAGCATTTTTTTTTTTTACAGTTGTCATTGTCAAATTATTGTGTTTTTTTTTCTTTCTTTACCAGAAGCATACTAAGATGTTGATCTACGTCTGTTAAACTCATAATCATAAAAAAAAACAAAAAAACTGCAAGTATCCCAGTGGGTTTCATAATTCTAACCTCTTTCTTCATACTGTAAATCATTTAAATGATTAAGTGGTTGCAGGCTCTTTGTTATTGCACCTTTTCTTGCATCTCCTTCCTCCAACCTTTGGCTTGTACTCGGATAAACATAATCAAAGAGAGGAGCCAATTTTCAGCTCAGGTTTTACATGGTCTGTTGCTTAATTTCCTCTTTTGGTTTTGCTGAGGCTTTTGCTTCATTTGACTCAAAGATTTCCACACTGCTCTAGTTTTATCTCTGAACTCCACTGGCTCATTATGGTTCTCAGGTTTTCTGACTGTAACATATTTTAGTTGATCATTGTTTGCTGTCCCATTCTCTCATCTCATCTCGTCTTCTTTGGCCTATCCGGGTCCGGGTCGCGGGGGCAGCATCCCAACTAGGGAGTCCCAGACCGTCCTCTCCCCGGCCACCTCCACCAGCTCCTCCAGCAGGACCCCAAGGCGTTCCCGTGCCAGGTTGAAGATGTATTTTCTCCAACATGTCCTGGATCAACCTGGGGGAGGACATGCCTGAAACACCTCCCTGGGGAGGCGTCCTAACGAGATGCCTGAACCACCTCAGCTGGCTCCTCTCTAAATGGAGGAGCAGCTGTTTTACTCCGAGTCTCTCCCGAATGTCTGAGCTCCTCACCCCATCCCTAAGGCTGAGCCCTGCCACCCTGTGGAGAAAACTCATTTCAGCCGCTGGTATCTGCGATCTCGTTCTTTCGGTCATTACCCAAAGCTCATGACTTGCATCACTGCAGCGTAGTAGGTGGAATGAAAGAGAGGATGTATGGAAAGCCGTTTTAGTCTAATTTAAATAAATAAATGCTGTTATTGGGAAATAATTAATAAATAATCCATGAAACAAATAAATATTCCCCTTAAATAAATTTAAAAAATGCTGTTACTGATATATAATTAGTAAATACTCCATTCAATTAAATTAAATGAAGTTAAAATCCTAGAGGAAACTCTGTATATGTGTACATGTATATATTCTTGTTATTTTTTAACACGTCTATAGTTAGGCGGTGGCACAGACCTCTAGACTCCACACACAAACAGCAACGTGTGCAGCATGACATCACTTCAACGCTATTGGTTAAACGCCGGCAAACTGCAACACAGTAGCAGCTTTAAGAGGAAAATAAGAGCATGTCTGTGGTCTGGAGGTGTTATAAAGTTGATGACAACATAGTAAAAGTATCAGATCTGGACTCGGTATCGGCTGATCCTCAAAGTCAAATGACTCAAACTCAGAATCGAGGGCAACAAAACCCGATTGGGACGTCCCTAATTATTGTGTTCTTTTTACTTCTAAAAATGATCAAATAAATGACCCCAAAAAATTACAACACAAAAATGAACTACCACTGTTCATTTTTGCATTCAAATTGTTAATTAAAAAAAATCTATATTTTACTTGAAGAATATAATATAATATTGTGACATGAAATATTGTGATTTATCACTGAATCAGTTTTTTCTTACACCCCTATAGGAAACGGATTCAGAATCCGGAGAGTGTCTCCAGCCAGAGATGGGACATGTGGATTTAGTGCAGTCAGAAAGTGAAAATCTGCTTTAAAAAGCAAATATATGCAAAGCATTAAACTCCCGAGGCGACAGCTGCTTGAATTTAGACGGCGATAACACTGACTGTTACTTTTGCCCAAATGTATGTAAATTGTGTTTGTGTTTCTTTGAACGCCTCAAACAGAAACCAGTTGGACTATGTTGACGGCTCTGATAGGAGAAACTGATTTGCAGCCTGTTTAACGTCAGATAGCTGCCTGTTTATTGAACTTATTGTAGTCTTTGTCACGCTGCCTTTCAGTCAGACAGGTGCTCTGGAGAATGCTTATGACATTTTCTTTTCAATTAGTCCACGCTGCACATTGTTCTGGGGGCCTTTTGACATTTTTCTTTTTATTGGAAAGTTGGTTAAACTATAAATACTTGGAATTTTTTATTTAACTGAAAACAAGACATAATAGAGGCACACAAAGTCTCCACTAGGGCAAGGTTTGAATTAGGCCTAAGGATGACTCAGACATATTTCACAAAAGTCTGTTTGCAGAAACAAAAGAGGAAAATCACCTTGTTACATTTCCTGCACAACCTTCTGTTACAAATGTCAGCAGTCAGAGTGGAGACAGTGAAACTGGGTATCCAGTTTATGTTATTCACTCTTTGAGCTTGTCCTAAAGAAAGCTGCGTTCCAGTTATCTCGAACATTTGATCTGGGAACGTTGTCAGACAAACTTTAACCAGTTTCAGTCAGAAGACCAGATCATTGTTGTGTTCAGTGACCAGGCTAACAGCTGTTAGTAATAGAAGCCGATACCAGCGTGCTTCATTCATTCAGGCACATTAGTGTTCACTAATAGCGATTGTGTGAGCAACTGAATTACTGAAGTTCAGACTAGAGAGGCAAAAAGAAAAATAAAACATTGATTTCTGCAGCTGTCCCACATTTTTCTGTGCACTTTAGACATAATGGAGTTTAAAGTCAAAGCTGGTCAGGAATCTCTGAGTTTTCAAGTTGGAATTTCAACTTTGGGGGCATTCCAGTTGACCTTTCCAACTTGGATCTCAGAAATTCCAACTTCTAAGTAGAATGCACCATTAGCACCATTAGCAGTCAGCAGTACAAAGCTTTGCTAAACTTCATGTAGATCACCTAGCTCTGAGCTTTCTACAACAGGTGACATATTAAATGTCCATAACCTTTCCACAGAACCCCACCTTTAAGAACATTTAACAGTGTACCACATTGTGCAGCAGTAAACTGAGTCCAGGGTGACTGTTTCATGTGACAGTTCCTCAGTTTTCTATACTGGATCTGAACCACACGTGTGTTGGTTTTTTTTTTTTTAGGCACTGGGAGGCCGTTAAGAAGTGGGACGAGGCTATTCAACTAACCCCAGACAACTCACAGCTCTATGAAATGAAGTCACAGGTATCATTCTGAAATACAAATGACCTGATTTATCAACATGTCAGTCTCAAAGAACAATACATGCCTAAAATACAGTATATCCAGCCTGTACCAGGACGGTTGAACTAAAGGACTAAATTCAATGCAGAATAAGCAGACGTTAATACTTTTTAAATTCCACACATTTCTCTCAGTGAAAAACCATAAAGGCCAGTCATTAACCCTGATGTTCTGATTGGGAAGGAACAGTTCTCACCTCTGGTTCAAAGCCACCGCCTGGAGTAAATAGAGCAACAAATAACGTCTGCACAGATAAACCTGTAAATTATGATTTTATTCTTTAACTAATACATGTCATACATAATCCAAAAGAGTAAAGTTTGTTTTTAATGAAGATCCATTTTTAGTTTCTACAGTTATGGTGCAATATTTTCCTAAGAATGTTTGATAAATTTGTGCAAAAAATAAATAACTAACAAACAGTTACACCCCTGTGTCTGTGCTGGACTGGGGGTTGTTAGATACTCTGTTTCTTCTCTTCTCGTATTCTGCTCTTTGAAAATGTGATTTCTTCACTCAGCATTTTGCTAAAGCGGAAGACTCTGGTGATATAATTAGAAAAAACATAATTTTTTTAATGTATTACGGTATAACTGAACACAATCATCACTAACACAATAAAGCCTCTTCTTGTAACCACAGTCATTCACATCACATGGAGTATTGTTTGCTTAATGTGATATTATCCATTGTAGGTCATTTGAGAAGGAAATCATTAAAGGACCAGGCCTAGAGAAACACTATCCCACCGTTTTTCCTCTTATGCCACAACTTACATAAACACACGTCAGCCTCAGGCAGCTCTTCCTTGATGTTCACTGTTATTTTTGACTACTATACTCTCACCTACTGGTGTCTGTTTCTATTGTTGTTTTCATACAATCCAGTGACTGAAGAAGTCTAGATTACTGGCTCAGATGACGTGTGTCACTGACGCAGTTCTTTTTCTTTAATGGTTTCTTCCTGTTTAATCCAATCAGGTCGATTTCCAACACACCCGGGCTCCTGCTGGTCTGAAACTGGCCTGATTCGTACAGCTTCCACCTTCTAATAAGGAAAGGCAGGAAATGAATTTTATAGTACAGAAAAGCACACAAACAAGGGACAAACTAGTGGAGTGGAGTACGTTAGGAGGAGGTGAGTGAGTTCAGTTCAGCACGGTTCCAGGGTAGCACAGATACATGCACATGTAAGGTAATTCCAGAGAGAAACTTAAAGCCCATGAGTGTGCTGTTGTTCCCACATGCTCTCCTTTATGTTCTAACTGGAGAAAGAGTCCCCTCACTGGAGCTGCTGAATGAAGGGATTCACATTATTACACCTTTACAACTTATGGTATATTCTAGAATTTATTCTGCCAAAATGTTGAATTCAGTCCATAAATGACTATCTTCTGTAAAATATTATCCTTATATAACATTTAATAAATAACAGTTAAAGACTCCTTCATACTTTGAAAAGCTGAGATGAATCTCTAACAGAGACTATGTCTCCAGCTCCTGACTAAAGCAGCTCTTTCCTCTGTTAAGCAAAGAGCTGGAACCATATTAGAGCACAGCTGATAAAACCATAGAGCAGCAATAGAGACCAGGAGCTGAGTGTCTGATACCATCAATGAAAAATGACTCAGTCTTCATGTAGGTGTAAGGTTCTCAGTGTAGTTTTGTTTTGGTGGCTTTTTTAAACAGTTGATTCCTGTTTTGTTTATGAGTACGACATGTTTTTGTGGATGAAATCATTCTTACCTGTTGGGTCTGCAGGTGCTGACCATGCTGCACGAAGAGTTTCCAGCTGTGAAGGCAGCGGAGATGGCCGTGAAGTTCCAGCCGTTGTGGTGGGAGGCCTGGCAGACACTGGGCCGGGCCCAGCTCAACTTAGGGGAGGTGGACCTGGTGAGTGCTGTGGTGATTCATTGCCAAGTTACTATTAGTGGTCACCTGACACAAAAGATAGTTTGTTGGAACGAAAAAGTAAATCTGTTCAAATCATCTGATAAAGTTAAAAATAATTATCTGGTAGTTTAATTAGGCTTTTGTCACTGTTATGATTGGATGTTCACCAGTCAGATCTGGATAGGTGTTGATAAAACACCTAAAATAATTCTATTTGCTAACATTTGTTTATGTTTGATGAGCTCCCAGCCGCTGAGATGATTTTAAATCACGCCCATGTGCCTCGGGCTTGGATGATTTCCTAAACTGCCTCAGAACACGTTAGGACCTGCAGGTGTTTAAACCTGCAGAACACAATTACAGTAACCCCCCCCCCAAAAGACGAGCAGCCTGGGCTGAATTAAGAAAGCCTTCAGGCTCATGTCGCTCATGCATAACTTTGAGCGAGAGAACTGTCCAACAGCTCCAAAAACAACAATGGGAAGTGTTGAAAGTTACTTAAGGTAAGACTAAACCAAATATAGACACACCTCCATTTATAATGAAGCTGTATGGTATGAAAGAACAAATATCTATTTATAGACCGACTTGTTCGGTCGAGTTTTAAGAGGTCCGTGTGCACCGACATGTTCTAGTTGTGCTCGTGTGAATTTATTCAGCCAAATATGCCAACATGAGCCTGTTTCTACCGTTCTTTAATTTACATTAAACTGATCTGTTAAAACAACAAACACAGTTCCTGTTTTTAGTACAAGACAAGAACATTTTAACTTGTTAAGCACCTTGAGTTACAGTTTTTTCTGTATGAAAGGCGCTTTATAAATAAAGATTATTATTATTATTATTATTATTATTATTATTATTATTATTATTATTATTATAACTGTCTTAATAGAAATGAGATAAGCTGATCCGAGTCCCTTTTTAGGCTGAACCAACCTCACAGCTGCTTTTACAGGTTGAGCTCTGCTGTAAAACCATTCACCTTATTTTCTACTCCCTTAACTTTTAAAGATGTTTAACAGGTTTCAGACGTTTGTCAGAACTGATTTGTGGCATCATCAGTCAGATTTATTAGCTTGTCAGATGGAATTTATTTCTTCATTTCACAGGCAAAGGACTGAGATTCTCAAACCGATCTCAACAGTCAACAAAGTGACTTCATAGCTTCCTGGTTATGATCATCATCTTTTCTCTCGTGTTTTCTTGTGTTTCCCTGCAGGCCATCAGATCCTTCCAGACTGCAATCCACCTGTGCCCATCTGAAAGCACTCTGTGGCAAGAAGACCTAAAGTGGGCACAAACGTTACAAAAGCAGCAGATGGCAACCAAGGAGAAGATGAGACAAGAGGAGGAGACCAAACAGCAGATCCTTAACGCCCCAGAACTTGATCAGGACTATGACTTTGAGTCGGATGAGGTGCTTGCAGCCTGCGTGGCTGTCGCTGATCGACAGACACAGTATGAGGAGCTGAAGAGGACCACTGTGGTCATAGACGCTGAGGGAAACCTACGAAACGTAGTGAGTGGAGGAGATGGATCAGAGGACACGGAGACGCTGTCAGAGCAGCAATTCGTCAAGGCCAGAGGACTTTGAGCTGATTGCCTTGAGTGAAGCAGAAAATGTAATATCAGAGACAAAGATGAGTAACAGTCATGTATTTGTCACCCTTTGCTGCATCAGTTATGGTAAATGTGTTTAGTTTTTATATCTATTGTGACTCATAAAGCTGGAAGCGAGCGTGGAAACAGCATCAAGGCAGCCTGAGAGTCGGGTTTCAGTCAATGTTCACAAAAAGAACTTTTTCCAGTGACTGAGAATGGATCCAGATGCTCATTTAAAGTCAGAAACGTTTTCTATTTGATTTCAGAGGTCATTATTTTGAAAATGGACACAAAGCTTTTTCTTTGGAATCCAAGTTTTAACCAGCATGTTGTGCACTCTGATTATTTTAATACATTCATCATAAATAACAGGACATTAAACAGGCTGATAAAAACCTGCATCCTCTCAAAGTGTGTGTGTGTGTGTGTGTGTGTAAAATAAATCGCTTTTATTTAAAAATTAAATATATATGTCAGCTGGAAAATAGTGACAATATAAAGAATTTGTTGCTTTGCAAAGTGTCACTGTCTGAATGTCAGTGAGAGGTTTTTCTTTGAAACACAAATCCAGATTTTATAATTAAGCTTCCTATAATTTTGTGTCACTTCTGAAACAAACTCTATCATTTATTTAAACCTTTGCAGTTTTGCATTTCAAAGAAAAACTGGACAAACTAATGCAGTGTTGGCATTTAAATTTTGCATTAAGTCAAATATTTATTGTTTGTAATAGAAAGCACTTACCAGACTTTAATCACAGTAAACTGATGAGATCAGTAGAGTTCATCAGACTTGTTGCAATCTGTCTGTGCTGCTTGAAAACATTCAGCGAGCAGCTGTTGTCGGTGTGATTCAGATTTTTTGTCATCGAGTTTAGTGGGATGGAGGTCATGTGACCGAGGTGAACGTGACCTGACTGATATGTTAAACAACATCATCCATCCTCCTCGGTTTGCAGAGCCTGGATGTTGTCTTTCTGCGTGACGAAGTTAAAGCTGATCAGTTTGAGATTTTAAGGCAGTTATATTTAGTGTGATGGTTAAAGATGGAGTGATGATGTATGTTGATTCAACCGTGCCTGCAACAAACACACCCTCATCACTAATCCTCCTCCACGCTCCACAGAAAGTCAGGCTTTCATCTAAGCTGATGATGAACAAAATAAAACGGTTGAACCTAAAGTTCCTAAGCTTCATCCTTTACCCGCTTCAGTCTGTTTTTATTTTTTCTTGGTGGTGGTGGGTATAAGAGTGGTTTCTTTCTTGTAGCTTTGCCCTGTAGCCTGATACCCGGGGCTGTGTGTCTGGACGGTTGAAGCAGCAGAGCGTGTTATTGAGTTGCCAGTTGAGGAACAGTTAATCATCTGTCATTTAGTCCACACACACACAAAGAAACATAAGCTCTTCAGTTGGAGTTACCGTGCCGGCCCCCCTGCTGCAGAGCAGGTTGAACTTTTTGAACCTGGAAAAATCACATTAGAAGTTAAATATCAAAACAAAAACAAGACGCTTCGGTTTAGGAAGCTGTTTAAAGACTTGACAGCCTGAGACGCTGAACCTTGGCTTGTTTTGCAACTTTTAAGAGTTTCAAAACTTACTGATTTGTTCTTTCAATACAACTGAAAGCAATTTAGCTGTAAACCTTGAACTTTTTTTTCATATATTTACAAATGCACCATAAACAAGATTCAGAGATCAGCTGTGTTGTCTACATCACTTTAGGCAAGTCCTTGTTTCAAAATACAGTTTTAGTAACTTTACTAACAGTACAAATGTGATCAAATGACTCGGACTAAAGATTAAAAGTTTAGGACTTGAATTTGACTCATGGCTTCAGTGGCTTCTGTGACTTGAGAGGAAAATTGTGACTTACTTCCTAAACTTTATTGTATTTTTATTTGTTCTCCTGCTTTTTGTTGTATAATCACAGCATTTCACACATCAACAATAAAAGCATTTGGTTCCACTCAGAAATGTTCTGGTTTTGAGTCCATTGGTCTTCTGGGATCTCTGTGTCGACATCAGTGATTGGCTGAACTCTCACCCGGCGGTGTCTGATGGATTCAGGCTTCCTGCAAGTCTAAGCAGGACAAGATCCTCTAAAAACATTGAAGGAATGCATTATATATAAAACAATTACTTTGAAAATGAGATAATCATCTTTTGTGATTTTATGCTGTTTTAAATAATAAAGGAAGGACATAGTTTAAGACTTTTTGTGTATTTATGCTTTTTGAGTTCACTTTACAAGACTGATTAATGGTGACTAGTTGGAGACAAGAATGGAAGTAAATGTGTGTTATTGTGAAGTGGTTTGATAACTTCTGTTGCAGGTTTTATACATTACCAAGTCACTGGGGGCTTATGATGTAAGTGTCAGCAAATTGTAACAGTATTATGACTTTTGTGCAGATGTTTTTTTTTTCTTCAATTTATTTTAAAAAATGTCTTGTGTTTCAGTTTGTTTGAAATCCATCCTTATTTTATCTGCAATTTTGTCCCCAACCCTGTCTAAAGTTGTCTCACTTGTCCCCTGCACCTTCTCAAAAGGCAGTTCCTGCAGTTTTTGTACAAAAACAATGTTACGCTATACACGAGCCAGTTGTGTCTCTGAAGTAAAAATGTTGCCATTGCACAAAAGCAAAGACCAACCAATAAACTGAGAACCCTCATGAACATTTCAGAACATTCTGGAGACTCCCTCATGAATACTGTTAGCAATTTATCACTTACAGTCATCAGGTCCCAGTGACGTATTGGTTTTGGAAAATTAAATATCAATAGTCTGCTGGTCACTAGTGGGAATATTAGAAAACCCAAAGTGGACGAGTTACAAACTAATCAGTCTTATTGTCACTGAACCAGCGTCCTGTACAACAATATTTACATTTCAGTACAACCTTTCCCACAATCAGACGTGCAGCACATAAACATGTTAACATGGTCAGGTGGGGCTCCTGCAGATGAAAGGATAACAAGAGGGAGGGGAGGGAATGAGGGAGAAAAATAGGCCCCCCTGCTCTGCTCCGACAGGGGTCAGAGATGGGTTGCAAGAAAAAAACACCTCAACATAAAAGCACAACAATCAGATCAACCAGAAGTGCTACATATAGCTAGCTCTGCTGCTAGTTTCTGCTATATAAAATACAATAAACTTAAACAAAAATCACTAAGAAATGTGAAATTTACAATTACATAAATGTTTACAAAATGAACCACTATATTTCACATTAAAGTTGGGTAAAGACTGCAGAAATCTACTTCGCTCCTGGCCATGCTGTGATTAGATGTCTGTCGGATTGTTCAAAGAGCTACAGCTGGTAAGACAAAAGTGTTTCTTACTTTTCCACAGAAATCCACTTTGAAAGATCTGAACTAACACCTAAATGTGGCCTACCTAAAAAATACCTGCAGCTTCTCAAGACAGACCTAGATCTGCTGTATTTGTGTTGCTTATTGTCAGCAGCAAGCCTAAGCATAAAAACACTTTGAGTTCATTTTATGGCACAATCTGCAAACAGGAAACAGTCTGCAAATCATCAAAAGTACAGAACAAGTCAACCTGAAAGTCAAACTGAAAGTTGAAATAATCATGATCAAATAACGGTGCGACTGTGGCTCAGGGGGAAATCCTGACCAGGGACACGTGTCGATCTGCGCCTGAGGAAGACCCCCAGATTCCCCCCGGCCACCATCCAAACTGGCAGCCCACTGCTCCTCAAAACTGAGGAATCAATAAAAAGCAGAGAAACAATTTCCCTACAGAGATGAATATAGGATATATTATCATCATTAAATAAGAGGTTCTTACCTGTAACATGTCTGAGTCATCGCAGGTGCAGCTGTTGTTTTAAGAACTCGTGTAGATAAATGGTTCTAACCTGGGTTTAATCTGGGTGTGCCATTTACCTTCCTGCTCTCCAGATGTGTGTTTAGGTTGTGTTTGTGTATAAAACTGCAATGCGTTGTATGAATGTACTTGGTGAGTGTTGATGTGAGATGTTAATAGAAAATGCATTCAAAAAGGAACAGAAAACTCAGTGAAGTCTAACCAAAACCCAACAGGACAATGCAGGGAAAAAAACTCTGAAAAGACTTAGGAACAAACAAAACTGGCTCAATTATAGGAGAGTGAACATTTAATTGAACAAAGGTGAGACGAAATCTGCAAATGTTTTTAAACAAGTTGAGTTCACAAAGTTTAGGACTAAAACCAGCAGCTGTTAAATACGTAGATAGCTCAGCCATTTGAAGTGTGTTTCTGTGTAAAGGTTTTAAATAACAACAATAACTGCTGTGGATAGCTTCCTGTCCTGCTGGACTGATGAGCTAATGCTATGCTAAATGCAGCCAGGTCCACAGTGTACTGCTGTCAATTTAAAACACATCAAATCCAGCTAAAAGCTACTGTTGAAATAATAACTGTACATAGCTTTATAAAATAACATTAACATGAACCGCTGTGACATTAGCTGTTAGCTCATCAGTCTTGTTCAAGGTCAAGTCTATTTCTTCAAACTGAGGCTGATCAGGATGTAGTAATTATGTATAATGTTTACACAGAAACGCACTTCAATATGGCCACAGTATCTCTACAAACATCTGCTTTCCTTTGAAAATACCTGATGTCCTCACAGCAGGACAGGAAAACTTATTCAGATAACTTTTTTATGACAACTTTATTAAATTAACAGGAAAACTAGAGGTTGACCAAGAAAACAAGGTTTATGGGAAGTGAGCTGCTGTCAGGATTAGACATAAAAACACTCGACAAGGAATCTGATACAAAAACACTAAGAAGACCTGGTGAAGGTGATCAGTGACTGTTAGATTCTCAATAGTCTGATTACTTTATAAAGTAATAATTCATAAATTTGCCGTTAGCTCCACTGCAGTGCTGAATTGTTTTTCCAGCCTACGGTTGTTTTATAAAGCGTAGTGTGCTGCTGATGAGGAGGGAAAAAGGTGGAAGTTTCCAAGAGGTATCACTTTTCATCTGCTCAAATCTTCCTTCAGCTGTTTGTCAATCACAGTTTTGTGACTTTACAGCTTTAACAGATCTTAACAGTCTGTCACAGCTCTCTGATTGGGCCATGGTTTTCTGAGGGACAGTTCACTGCTCTCAGTGGACACTGGACACGTTGGACCTGAGAGTCTTCAGGGGTGAAGAAACCATCTGCAGGTGAGGTCAGTTTGAGTGTTTTTGTCGTCAGCTCTGTTACGGGAAGAGGTTGAGCATTCTAGAAATGATCCAGAGAATTTATTATACATTTATTCCTCAAGAGGAGGCTTACGTCACTTCTTGGCTTTATGTCATTTGACAGATGTGCCTGCCATTGGTCCGATCAGATCAGGATTGATCATTAAATATTTCCATTGTTTTGCTTTTCTGCTCAGATAACACATGACATTGATTTTTGGAGGTAATTATGACCTAAAACAGTAAAAGACAAAATGACAGGCGCTGAGTTTGGATCAATATTTATTCACTTTTATTGTTAGTTTATACGTTTTGTACAACATTGGCTTTTTTTTCACAAAGAAAGAATATGAACCTGTGTTTTTTATAGCAGCACAAAGTCAATGCATGTCAAAACAGGAAACTGACTCCAAAAACAGGACGCCCTGCCTCCACATCTCCAAACGGATTGGGAGGCATTACACTACAGATGAAAATGGATTCATTCATTCAAAATGAATGAGGTGAAATGAACATCACCCTCTACCTTCTGTGCTGTGGAAAAGCCACAGTATAGCTGCCCTTTGTTGTGAAATGAAGGGTAGAATTCCAGATTTAATGGTGGAGTTGGCCGTTGAACCCAAGGGACCAAAACTTTTGCAAATATCTCCACCAGTGGCATCCAGTCCTGGTCTTCAAGGGCCGCTGCATGTTTTAGATGTTTCTCTGCTTCAGATTGATGAGAAATGAAGGCTTCTGCAGAACTTCAGGGCATGCTGTGGACCTTATTCAACCACTGAATCAGGTGTGTTGGGAAACATCTAAAACATGCACAACAGTGGACACCGAGGACCAGGACTGGACACCACTGGTCTGTACAAATCAAATAACTACACTATAAGAGTATTCAGAACTACACAGACCTTCTCACAGAGAAGACAATAAAGTCAAATAAATTACGGAGTTCACATTTTAACAGTGATTCTTTACAATCATAGTGCAGGCTGTCACCGTGCCGTTAAACTAACGTTCCAGACAGCCTGGCAGTGGTTTAGATTTTATAAAAGTGCAACAGATGAGCTCCTCTGTCATGTTGTTGTCCAGTCTTTTAATTGGTACACTGTAAAATCACCAGCGCCCACTAAAGTATTTATTTAAATGTTATACTTGAGGCATTTGTTTGGACTAATTAGTTGTTTGTTCTGCCAAATTTGACTTATTCTTGTTGTTTAATCAACACTCTAAAGTTGACTTAACGCTGGTGCTTTTGTAGTGTACTGAAGCAGATATCGAGGTGTGGTGGATCAACACGGAGGAGTCACACTTTGAAGATGGATATTACAATCAGAAATGACCAGTCAGTCTGCAGATATCTGACAGGCGGGTGGATTAGAGCGTTGTGTCAGTCCAGTCAGGCCGTGCTGGTGGTTATATGCATTTTTCCTGCATGTTAGAACACTCGTTTGTGATAGTCACCCGCAGAGGGTCCTTGGAGCACGGCGGCAGCTCGATCAACATCTTGCTCACCACGCTGTCCTCTAAATCCCGCTGCAAGAGCTCCCTCTGAAGTGACCTCGCCTCCTGGCAGCCCTGTAGTGTCTGTGCTGAACCGGAGTTGCCCTCTGACATCACTTGAAATGCCCTCAGTTCCAGGGAGTTCACGTCAGACGGGTACAGAACCGTGTGCATGGTGTTCACCTTTTCCCGCATCTCATGGGACACCAGCGACGGGGATTCCCTGGAGATGATGGAGGAGGAGAGGTGGCCGTCGGCGCAGCGGAAATGCCCTCCTCCACGTCGGCCCCGCCCACCCATTTTACAGAACAGACACTTGATCTTCTCCATCAGCTTCTGAACCACCGTCTTTCTGATGAGGATGTAGATCCAAGGGTCTAAGATGGGGTTGACGGAGGCCATGCGGACGGCCAGGAGGTCTTTATTCTCTTTTCTCTCATGAATGTTCAGCTGATTCTCAAAGATCCTCAACTGATGAGAACAGAAAACAGAAATATTACTTCACACGGTCTCCTGACACATAAATGATCATAAAACTGTGTTTCAATCAACAAATTTAACTTGAGCTTGTTTTTTCTCAAGTGTAAACTTGTCTTCACTTCACTTAGAGAAGCAATATGTATGGCTTTTGTTGTTTACATACTCTTACATTGCTCCAGGGAATGCCCAAATCTAAACAGATGCTTCGCTTCTGGGTGGAAATGGCCAATAAAAAACACCGTCATCATAAAGCAGCCTCTAGCTGCATGAATCTAATAAACAGACACTTATTCTCCAAGCCACATGCCTCCATTTTTAAAACAGAGGGCTCCACATTTCTCAGTTCGCCCTTAAAACCACTTTCAAGGATCCATTCATATCTGAATTTAAGTTGTTTTATATCCTCTGATTATTATACCTTTTAGCAAATTTCTAATAGAAAAGAAGTGGAAATATAGGTTTTTTTTAAGGCTGTGCAGTAATGTAAACAGTGGACCAATAATTCAGTTTATAAAGGAGATATAAAAGGAGTATAAAAAAGTATTAAGGAGTATTAAAACTATAGCTTCAGTTTGCTACATTTAGCTCTTGATAAATAAAATTTAAGGCGATTAATTTTTAAAGTCACTTTCCCTCCATCTCTATGGGAAATTACAATGTCAAGACTTAATGTTTCAACATAAATACAAATAATAACTAAATATTTAGATTTAAATATGAAGATCTAATGTCTCTGTGGGAGGAATATTGTGAATTTAGATATATAGAATCAGTTCTAAATACATAAAGTTACAGCTAAATATTTATAGTTTGACCTAAATATTTGTGCAAATCTAGACTGCTGCTACATGAACGCAGCCTTTCAAAATAAAAGCAGGGTGAAGAAACCTCCGATATACCATCTCAGAGCCCCTTTGATGGAGTTATTTTACCATAAATCATTTATTGATGTTCCAATCAGGGTTTTTCCTGACAAATAATCTTATTATCAAAGGAACTCTGAGATGTTATACAGGGGATTTCTTCACCCCTCATTTATTTTGGTGGGTTATTTAAACAGAATATTTGCTAAATACTTAATTTAACACGTTCATATTTATATTTACACATTTATTCATCAAACGTTTAGAAATAATCTGATTTATTTAATTTTTTTCTATAAATGTATAATTTTAAAGCTAAATGTGGTCAAACTGTTACTTTTGAAATGACCAATCAGCGCCCCTTATTGGATAAAGTGATCGAGTGCATTGTTGACATGTTGGATTGACGCTATTTCTGCTGCTATTTGCGAACAGAAATGCATTCGAAACTGCGCCAAATCAGTCTGTTCTACAGGATGATGGCTGATTGCACACAGTGTGTGAAGAACCGCACGTGTGGCTGACAGAAGTGCGTCATCGACCGCAAAGATCTCAACGAGTACACAAAGTTCAGACAGAACATCAGAATAACAGGGATTCCTGTTGATGTTTGTTTTTATGCAGTTTAATTATGCGTATTTCATACACGTGCGTCACATAAGTTGTGCGCATTAATCTAAAATGCATGAGGTTTTCCTCATACTTACCACTAAAGGAATGGAGCAGATGAGAACCACTACGGAGGTGCCGATCAGCAGGATCACCATCTGGATCTCCGCTGCAGCCAGGCGCCTGAAGCTCCGTCTGCGCCGGAGCTCTGCGACGCGCCGCGGGTCCGTGCCCAGAGACGTGCGGCGGATGAACCTCCTGTGCATCAGGATCAGAGCTCCGAACACCATCACGTTGCATATGACCGTGGCCAGCACGAGCACCGAATTCATGCCCGCGTACATGAGATTAAAGGTCTGGACTGTGGTGGTGTTGTTATGCCAGTCTATGAAGCACCAGGTCTCCGACCCCTGGAGCTTCACCTGTCCGATCCCCGCGACGGGCAGCGCGCAAAACACGATGTTGGAGACGTAAATGGCCAAAAGCGTGAGCGCAGCCAGTCTTTGGTTGATGTACTGGTTGTAAAAGTACGCGTGGTTTATTGCCAGGAACCTCTCCACCGACATGGCGAACACGATGCTGAGCTGCACCACGAAGAAGAAGAGCAGGATGAAGCCGGAGTACTGGCACACGGACTCTCCTCCGGGCCAGGAGCCCTTCATGTAGGTGGCGATGGTGACGGGGCTGGCCATCAGGGTGCCCAGCAGGTCCGTCACCGCCAGGCCGAACACGAGAGTGTAAAAAGTAGTCTCTTTCTGCTCCCTTCTTGACAGGCGCAGAACCACGATGGCGATGACATTCCCAACCACCCCGAAAATGAACATAATCACCGGGACGGTGAGCGGACGGAACGCTGGGGCTGTGCTGTTCATGGCTGCGTTTCACGATTTCACACACAGCTCCAAAAGCACACTTTCCATGAACGCGTGTTCCTCGGCGTCTCCAAGAACCAAATTCATCCTGTCCGCCCGCGCGTCCTCCTTTACGCACAGAGCGAAGCCTCCAGATTCTCCAGGTAACTCCACAGGATGAAACGCGTTCTTGGTTCTGTTCAGCAAAAGATGCTTCGAGGCAGCTGGCAGCTTGAGCTTCACACCCACAGCCTGACAGGGAAGTCCGAACGTCGGCTCCTCCTCTGCGCTTTAGAGAACCCGAGCAGCCAAACCGCACATGCAACGAAGCGCAGCGCTTGTGTTCGAAATCACAGTTTCAGTTCCTCTTTATCACTCCGTTCTAGGCTGCAGCCCCTGAACTGCAGGATTTTCGTCATGCATTAGTTGACATCAGCGGAGTCTGAGCTGCAGACCGGCTTAAACAAGATCTGATCAATTAGAAACTGAGTCTGAGAGGAGGGGAGGTCTGGAGTTAGGATTACGCACAAGTTTTTACCAGATCTTGTCTTCCAAACCCACATGAGGACATTTGAATCTTTTTTTATGTTTACTTTTCACTTCATTTTAAAACAGGATTTTGGGTAACTTGTTGCACAGGATATTTAAACACATATTACAGTATTTTGAATAAATAGTAAAATAAAAAACGTTTTTGATTGTAACTTCTCTTAAAGAGGAGTTTTTTTTTATTTTTAGCTTTTGACATGGAACATATGTTACAACCTCATAAAGATGGAAAAAAATGTGTCAAATTAGTCTAACAGTGGAAAAAATAAGCTTTCAAATGATTTCCATTTACACAGAATATTGTTTAAGTGCAGCAGTGATTGAAGAAATACTAAAAATCTAGTTTTACAAAAGAAATGCTAAAAATAAAAGCCCTGTTTAGTGAGCTGGACATTATTTATAAATTTTTCACAACAAAATTGCTGAAATCTTTGAATAAATACATTACATAACACTAAAAATACAGTAAAAAAAACTTATTTTCAAGTCTAATGTTCCTTTTCTAAACCTAAAATCAGTTAACAAAGAAAATCAAGATCAGTTTACTGATCATTTAAGCTCAACAGAAGTGAAAACTTATTGCAGTTCTATTGGTTTTTAAACATTTGTCAACATTTGTCACATAAATGATGTATAACATCTCATAAGTCATGTCAGACATGAAAATTAACCAGAAAAAACACATTATTTGTGAGTGGTGTGGACAGAGTGAGGTGTTTCTGCAGGAGTTCCTACAGTAATCAGATCCTTCAGATCACCATCTGCTAATCTGTCCTTCTCATCAATCCCGGAGGAATTTACGCCCGTTTATTAGAGCTACTCTAGACTATTGAGGGGTTCCTCATGTGAACTCACTTAAGGTTGTCACACAAATTCATGCTTGATGCTTTATATTAAAAAAAACAACTCATCGTGACCCCAAAAGAGTAAAACATGCCCTAATTATGACACGACCACCGCTGTGCTTTAAAGATAGAACCTGGTTCATAGTGTTTAAAGTAAAAAATAAAACAACAGTGTATTTTTTGATGTATCTCAAGCAAATCAGAATACGGAAGTTATATTTTCTTGTTTTTCTGCATTGACCACTCAGGGAGAGTTTTTCACTTCCTCTATTTTTACACAATCTTCCTGACCGTGAACTGTTGCAGTGAGTTCTTCAGAAATCTCCTTTTTCCAACGATGCCCTCCAAATGAAAAGAGAAGCCACTTACTTGGCTCTTTAGATGTTTCACCTTTCATTCGGGAAGCTTCCTCATTTATAACCTCCTGGTGGGGAATTCTAGGTATTTGAACTCTCTTAGGGTCATTCACGACATGAGATTTGCTAAGGCCACTTGTGTCACTGACTCAACACCTGAATGACCCTACAGAGGTTTAAAAACTTTACATAAGTCACTTATTTCTCAGAAAGCCTCTTGAATAAGAACTAAAACAAACAAATATGTTTTCAGAATCCCCCCAGAAAGTTTATTTAGTTTTTCCTTTTTTTCTAGCGGATGAGATTATCATGACATAAACGACTGATGATCTCCACATGACCATGTTGACTGATATTTATTTACAGAGCAGATATTCATTCATAGTTCATTCATAGAAGTGAAGACGTTGCATTTTTTCCTGATAATAACATTCTATTCTTACCAGATTATCATGTGATGGTGAAATCAAGATCACATGAATGCTGCAAGGTTGCTTCTGGACTTGTGTTTGGATTTCAATAGGTGTTAAGACGTCGCTGTGTGCATGTGAAATTGTAAAATTCAGCACATAAAGGTGAGAAAGATGTCAACACCTGTGTCAGACGTTAACTTCTGCATCCTGCCTGCTCTCCACTGAGTCACTTCCAAACTGCAGCATTGCAGAGCAAAACCTCAGCCAAAGTTTTCTAAATAAGTTTGTCAAACAAATCATTCAATGTCATTTGTGTAAAAGCCCTGAATTGATTTAAAGAACCATAAATGTATATTTTTTCCTAATATAAACACAAATAATGACTAATTAATGTAAATTTCCTCATATGTGACCAAAACTAGAAACTTTTTTATGTGTCTGCATCAATTTTTACTTTTGGACTTTGATTCTGAAAGAAACTTTATCAGATAATCGCTGCTTTGTGTGAAAACTCATCAGGAAGGCCTGCTTGCTGAATCAAGCAGAGAGAATGACTAATGGCTTCATTCTGTTGCTTACAGAATGTAAACATGATGTTTTAGAGCAGGATGTCAGAGGAGGAGTGATCAGTGGCGCTCCCAACATCTGAATACGTGTGAAACCCTAACGAAGCAACACCTCCTGTGACCTCGGGGTCAAGTTTTGTGTCTCATAAAAAAGTGAAATTGGGCCGTTTATAGCACCGGGGAGTGTCTTTCTGAACAACTTGTTTACTTGGTCGTTTTTCCTAACAAAGCTTTTGTGTAGTGTCATGCGCTGTGAACATAGACTGTATCACTCACTGGCTTTTATAGCAGAATTCTAAAATAATATCATGTTGTGAAATAGCTGTTTTGTTTAAATCTCCAAATAACTACTCATACAATATCGCAAGATCTACAGTTTATTTGCACTCTGGTTATTTGTTGGATTTGACTCTCAGCTGCCACCACGTCGACTTTTAGCTTTCTATCTGTAAAACTGACTGAGCTGCAGCCGTGTTTGTGCTTGCTAAAGTTGATTAGCTGCGGTGGCCATCTTGAATGGGGTTGACCCCAATCGTTAGTCGTTTAGATGAACATCCAGTGATCCTGATGGCACTCCTGTACTCTGTTTCACAACCTCCTTCAATACGTCCGATAATCGTTGAGTCATGAGAACGTTTCTGGAGAAAGCAGCTCTCTGAGTTGTGCTAAAAGTCGGATGTAGAGGGAGAGCAGGAACAGGGACGAGCGGTTCATGAGATATGTTGCTGACAGACAAAGAGCTGATTCCATTGACAAGTGGTTGACTTAATGGCAATGTTTGAAACAAAGATCATGTGCAAACAGCTGGACCTTAAAATCTCTGTTGAGGATGACTCTCAGCTACTACCACACCAACATTTAGCTCAGTATATAGAACACTGACTGAATGGGGTTGATGCTATAAATACATCATCTGAATCAACTGGAAGCATGAAGGTTGAAACCAAGTGTCAATACTTCATCAGCTTTACTGACAGGTCACAGAAGTTCCATAGAAATAGTTTTCAAAGTAAGGCTGAGTTAGCGCGTTGCTTTCTGGATTCCTGTAAGCGAGCTAACCTGAAACCACGCTTCCGTTACTGATAAATTAATTATTTTTAAAGCCACATTTTTTACGAGCATGTTACAACCTGCTATCATCGGTTATAATTGTCTTCAAACACTGCAGCTCTGTTTAAACATTTTTTTAAAGCTCATCGGTTTGTTTGTGTTGGCTGTCCTAACGCTGATCCAGTTCTGCTGCGTTCCATTTACCTCAGATGTCTGACATCAGGCCAAACCTAACCTTGTACCAGTTGCAGGCCAAAAAAACAGGATAATTTGCTAATGTTGTGCACAGCGACCAGACTAACTACTATTAGCAGTACGAGCCATTGACGGGTAGCCATTTTGGATTTTGAGGCTGTTCGGGAATCTCCAACTTTTTGAGTCAGAATTCCAACTTTGGGGGGAATACCACTAGATTTTTCCGACTTAGATCTCAGGAATTTTGGCAAAAGAAATCTACCATTAGTTGTTGTTTTCATCAGTTCTAGGATTTAACATAAAAACCTACTGTGTTCTGTCTTAAGTCACAGTAACTAATGAGGAATTGTGGATCTTCTCCATCTAACGACCCAGAATTAAAAGACGCCCCACATTCAGTCTGTTAATTCTCTTCATTCCATCTATTTAAGGTGGGATGCTATGTTTGAAAAGTAAAGGTGGAGAGCAGCATCTATTTGGAGGTAGTCAAATAGTTTATTTAATGTTCGGAGCGCTTCTATTTGATCAGAATGAATCGGTGAAGTAATCAGGCGGCACTGTGAGGCGTGAAATGGCCCACACACACACACACACACACACACACACACACACACACACACACACACACACACACACACACACACACACACACACACACACACACACGTTACTCCAACTAACCAACGTGCCTCGGCTTTAATCTTCACAATCAGAGCTGCAGCCATGTTCACCCTGATAGCTCCATCGGTGTCAGTCAGTTCAGCAGCTGTTACCGGATCAGCTGATAATCCTCAGGTCATCAGTGTGAAGCTGTGTCGTTTAATGCGCTGACACCTGATTCAATCACAACCTGCTGGAGACTGCTGCTTATTGCATTATCCTATTAATCACAGCAAAAGCAGACCAAGTGGAAACGTGAGCCAAAAACTGTTTGGGAAGACATGACCGCATATCTGTTCACAGGTCAGTATTGATGTCAAAGTTAGATATTTGTATTTTTCTACTTCCTGTTATGTACAACAGGGATTCAGGGACTCAGATCAACAGAACTTTACGTGTTTTCAACTGAAGTTTACAGAGGTGATGAAGCTGGTTTCATTTGTAGAATATCTTCATTATGGAGAGCCTGGGGTTCATGAACAGGGTAGAAACATACCAGTTAGACAAACACCAGACAGCTTTTTATTTCCTGTTTCCAACCACAAGACGACACTACGTGTGTCGCTCCATCCTGAACCTGTTACTGTGGTTGTTGTGTTGTTGTAGCAAAGTACACTCACTTTGATAAACAACTTATTGCAGGAAAAACCGACCACGATTTTTCATTGTGCATAAACCCAACCCATACATTTACACCTGCTGTGTGTGGAGGCTTCATACACGACACTGTAAACATCATCTTGTTGAATTTGGTGGAACTATTAGATAATAATAAAAACACAAAACATTTGGTTAGCATTATAAAAGTGGGCTCAAAGATGATTAAAACTTCTAGACACAAAAATGGCACCAGAGCAGGCCTCCATCAGAAAGCATGCCTCCCATTCAGCAGGATTTTTCAAATAGCATATTCTGACAACAGCATTATTTTTTGTGTTGCACCTTGAAGTCATCAGTTGACCTCATCTGAACCCCCTCTTTGAAAACGTCCTGGATTCATCTCCTGTTTTAAACATTCAAAATTCCTCATGAAGAATGAAAAACGCAAACCCTTTCACTCTCTGACCAACAGCGATCCAGCTTCCAGCTCCCAAACAGGCAGTGTTGGGAGTAACGAGTTACAAAAGTAACTAATTACTGTAATCATTGATTTTTTTTGGTAACGCAGTAATGTAAGCCATTACATTAAAAAAAAATCTGTAATATTTTACTCGGTACAAACAACAGTAACGCGCGCATTACAGTGCATGTTTAACCCGGACTGAAGTGGTGGTTTTCCAGAGGAGAAACGTCACTCAGCGCCAAATGTTTCACTTCCTGTAGTCAGACAGAGCAGAGAGGAGTCCGGTTCTGTCTGGGCCACGCAGCAAACTCATGCGTGGTTCCTAACTGCGTCGGAGGAGCGCGCACAAGTCGCGTGCGCTGCCCAAGTCGTGCACGCTCCCGATAACCAAGGCCTACAGCGCGCTGCTCGGAAACTGAAGCGAACTGAGAAGTTTGGTGATAAAGAGTCGCTCTAACAGACTAGATTATTAACATCAGAAGTTGGAGAGTTCACTTTCTCGCGCACCGAGCAGAGGAAAGCACGCGTCATGTAGCGTCTGCTGCAGGAGGAGGAGCAGACAGGTGGAGGTAGGAGTCTAATGAATAAGGTCTCCAATGTGCACAAGCTCTCTCAGGTATATATGTGTGTGAATAGATTTAAATGTACTGTATGTAAATGTGATGGGTTAATATCCAGATAGTTGAATATCTCCATGTATCCATCACATCACCTTCCACTGGATGTGAAATGATTTATGGTCAAATCCATATTTAGTTATTTTAGTGAGAGTAACTAAAAGTAATGCAAAAGTAGTGTAATGCCTTACATTTAAAAAACAGTAATATTGTAATGTAACGAATCACTTTAAAGTGACAGTAACAAGTAATGAATAATGCATTACAGTTTTGAAGTAACTTGCCCAACACTGCAAACAGTTGATGTGTTTTATGATAAAAGTACACTTTATAAGCTTCTCGCATCTCCTTGAAACTGGCAGCTTGTGTTTGCTGAGGGCAGCATCATCTTTTTTAAGCTAAAACTAATTAACAGCTTTTTTCACATTAGTTTTAGTCTGGATAGAAACATTAAACCGGTGAGGCATCATAACTTACAGCAGACAGACTGTAAATGCTAAAGTCTACAGAACTGAATTACAATATTCAACAAAATATGCATTATTATTATTCTACATATTAATACAGTTGTAAGTCTGTTTTGAGGCTTTAATAGCAGCAGATTATAATTTCTGGTCCCTGGTGGTCTTTGTACTTAACTTCTGTACATGCTACTATAAAATATATTTTGACTTAACTTTCAAATTGTTGAAGGCTTTGGAGAAACTTGTGGATGAATGAAGCAGTTTTGAGTTGAAGAAGCTTTTTATCCTAAAACAAGGAAGGAAGAGGAATAAATGAATCAGGGATGTGCCTTTCAACCAGACAGCCAGGCTTACACAACACGAGATTTAATGTTTTTGTGATGCAGCACCTGTGAGGTCAGCAGACAGATTAAATGAACTGTTTAACTCCTGAAAACTGCATGACTTCTCAGCAAACTTCAGGTTTAATCTGTTTTCCTCTTCCATCTGTGGAGGACAATGTGATTTCTCAGAAGGCGACTCCAAAATTCAAACATGAAAACACAGAGGGTAAATGTCACATGACTCACCTTTCAGGTCCAGTTCCAGTAACCAGCCATCACCATGAATTAGAAAACCCTCGGAACAATGCTGCTAATGCATCCTGATTTCCTGATTGGGTTTTCTCATTTTTATCAGTGAAATTAGAGAAGTACCAGATAAATGACTGGAAATCATCTTTACAGTAAGAAATGTGGAAACTTGAAAAAACACTTCAGCAAAAAATAATGGAATGAAAAACATTTTGACAAAATAAATGAATTAATTTTGTATGTAAAAGAAAAATGTTTAATGCTGAAATTTAAAAAAAGTGTTACAGTAACCTTTAGGATAAATGTTGCCATTTTAGGGAAATTGGTATCACATGAAGATTTTTCCTAAGGAACTGTTTCATCTTTAACCTAAACTGATACCAGTTTTATAAAGGTTTAACATAAAGGAGCCTTACAGTTAGATGGTCTGCGAGTCACTGATCCTGTGTTTTTAAGAGGAACAAAGACATTTTATTCAAATTGCTATACCAAGAAGAGAAACAATAATTATATATTCATAACCATTCCATAGAACCCCACTTCAAAAGCATCTCTTTCTTTGAATACATTTGCTTTTAATTAACTACAGCTTCTTGCTACATTCCCTAACTGAAACTTCCTTGTATAAAACTTCCTAAACTGAGAGCTTTTAAGCAAAACTACAAATAAAGGAGATGTGCCGATCAGTGAGTATAAATGGTGAAGCGGAGCTGTAGCAAACTCCTTTACATGGAATAATAAATTCCAACACCACAAGAAGTAAACACTGAGTTCTGTTCTGTCCCAGCCTCAGAAACCCAGAGAAATGTCTGGGTTCCCCAGAGAGACGTGAGCACCAAGACCACCACGACTCCCCACCCTCAAGGTCCACTTTGAGGGAGCTGGGTCATGTGTAAATCAGATCATGTGACCAGATTTTTGGGGAAGTTCAGGCATCCACAGGGACCTAATCAAAGCACGATTTGTCATAAAAATGGATTGCTGAACTTCAGAGATCGTAAACATAAAAGAACATGCCTCCATCAGTATTTAAATTAAAAATGTATAATGTTTAAGTTCATGCATTCTGTTTTTTATTGCAGGTGCCAGTGTGAAATGCATTTCCCTCTTGCATGTACCAGTCTGCTTTGTGTTGTTTACTTTACTATTGCGGTTTATAGCTATGCATGTTTTGCTCAAACTTGAGTGCCAACAAAAAGAGAGTCCAATTAAAACAAAAAGAACCTCGTTATTCTAAATAAGGGAACAGATCACTGAACGGCAAGTCCCGATTTGTCCGCACCTGCATGTCAACTCCTGCAACCTTTCAGTCAATTTATTCGTACGAGTGTTTGAAGAGAACCACGCAGTGCAACTCTACAACAAAGGCATGTCCCATAAATGGCTTTCGGTTACAGTTTATGCATTTGCTCCGGAGAAAGTCAAGCTAATCGCACATCCCACACAAACTTCCCATGTTATTAGGAGGGAGTATTCCCTGGGGAGTCAGGTTACTCCCCCAGCTCTGTGAAACGACTCGGGTCAGAGGTAAAACTCCCAGGATGAGGGTGGATTCTGTGTTTAACCCCAATAAATATTTTAAAAAATATCAGTGAGATCAGAGGCTTTACGTGTGATTTAAAGCAAACCACTGAGAGAACTGAAAGCAGGAACGTGATGCTGATCAGCTGGTTGCACATTTAACAGAATTACTCTAAAATAATGTTCAGTTAACGATAGAGTTAAAATTGTGTTCTATAAAGTTTATTACAACCATTTAGCATTAATGATCATAAGATAGATGGCCTGTCTGGATGAACTCACTTCTCTGCTTTTCCCTTGTGCTTCCTCAATATTTTAATAAAAACCTAATTATACTAATGTGTACATTGATGTACACACACACACACACACACACACACACACACACACACACACACACACACACACACACACACACACACACACACACCAGAGGTCAGCGGTCGTTCCCATGGATGCCTGATGATGACATAAAATCATTAAAAATACAAATCTAATCTAATATTGACCTAATCTAATAATAATCTAATAACGGTGACTGGGCCACTGCCATATTTAATGTCTTGTATTGTAATGAGAACAGGCTGGTTTAGCTCAGTTACATGTGCAGAGCGTTAATGATTAGATGACTGAAATTCAAGCCCTGCTTCTGTGATGACTTTTTTATTTCTTCTTTTAAAAAAATATGTTAAATTTAGACCTTTAGATGCTTAAAAACATTTACATTTTGTTTATTTTTATTTAGATTTTAGCCAAAAAATGCTCAAACAGCTGCTCCAGGCTGATGTCTAATAAACATGAAACTCCAGTTTTAATGAACTTGTGCATGATGTCATTGTGTGGCATGATGTCATTCAATGTTTGTTTGTTTTTTTTCTTCTTTTTTTTAATATAAATTTGGGCCCATAACAATTATTGTAAAGTAACAATAATGGAAAAAATAATATTAGGTTAATATTCATGTAAGGTAATAATGTTTAACTTTTTATTTTTAAATCCTTTTTTTTTTTAATTTTTCTTTCAGTGAATTTCAGTGAATGACTTAAATGTGCTTCGCCAAGTAGTTCACTTTCTTAGCTGAATTACTAGCTTAAAATCAAATAAAACTAATTACAACTCTAAGATAAAATCACAAACTATTACGGTTTATTGGTACTAACATCCTCATTTCAAAGCAGTGGCAGAAGACATCATTTTCTGTCTTTTCTAGGATTAAAAAACTTCCACAGAGCTCTGATCAGATGTTTGGAAAAGTCAGCAGAACAGAACTTCATGTTCAGATTTTCACATTTGTATTTTTACATGTTTTTTTTTATTTATTAGTGAGGCTTCAACATGAGACTAGTTAAAGTATCTCTGATCTCAAACTGTCATATTCTGCCCCCTTGTGTCCAGTTCGTGCCTGTGTTCTTCCTCCTGTGCCCTGCACTAATCCCCTCCAGGTGTGTCTCGTCTCCTTGATTAGCTCCCTCTCTATATATGCTGTTTAGTTCAGTCACTCCTTGTTGGTTCCTTGTGTTGTATCCCCAGCCTCATGTGTCCTGTGTCTCCTGAGTCCTGCCAGCAATACAGCTGTATTGTCTTCAACCTCACCTGTTCCTGCCTCTGTCCTCCTGCGTTTGGGTCCTGCACTCCCCAGTCATGACACAAACTGTTTTCAGCAGTAATTCTTCTAACAGCTGATCAATAGATGCAGGATGTTAATACCAGCTGATTTTTACTGTTTTACTACTAAGTCTTCCAGATTTTGGTTCAGTCTTCATCACAGTTTTGCACGTCTGCCAATGATGCAGCATTGCATTAAAAATGCTGATTCAAAACCAGGAAAACTAAGTGGGTGGAGCAACATAAGCTCAATAAAATGTCACATATTTCTTTTAATGATATTTTTGAATATCTGTTAATATCACCAAGCTGTTGCTCACGTTATGTAAAAAGTCAGCCTAGAACAAACAAATGCAAGGCACTACAGACCCCACAGATCAGATGCTAATTCCACAGGAGTTTATCATTACAGTACAGTGATGTTTATTATCCAACTTAAAAAGCCACCGTTAGGTAGCTATAGTTAGAACAGAACTCTAGTGAATCAAAATGTGCCTTTTGATTCAAAGCTGTTATTCTACTTTTTATTAACTGTAGTTAAAATAAGGATGCAGATAACTGCAGGTAACCAGAGCCAACCTGCTACCCAGAGACATGACAAAAGTTCCAGCAGCCATCAGTGACATTCAGTTTGTGACTTTTCACAGGATGACACTTATTTATATTAGCTAAGCTAAAGTCCACTTTGTCTAGATCACAAGCAAAAGTCAAGCAGTCAAATTTATCAGTGATCTTGTTGCAATCACCTCCCCATCATTTTACAGATCATATCTTTGGTCTGATTTAGTCCAAAAATAAATAATTTCTTAATTAAATTCCCCTTTTTAATGCTTAGATTTAATCTTCAAAACTCCATTAAAAGAGTGTAAACGTTTTAAACTGAAATGTAAGTCAGATTTATTTGATGACTTTCAAATCCTCTTTAAGAGCTCCTGGTTTTGTTTGTAAACTTATTATGGTCGATGGCTAATATAAACATAAAAATAGCTCTATTATTTACCACACACATAAACAGTACGCTAGTTAATTGCACAGACCTGAATAAATGTAACGTTACACCCCTGAGCAGCTGGAGCGTTTCTGAGTGATGACTCACCGACTAGAAGATGGAACATACAGCTGAATCAGCTCAACTAACGGTGAGAACAGAGACAGCAGACTGTAGCCTGATGCAGCATGGAGCAGTGTGTGTGTGTGTGTGTGTGTGTGTGTGTGTGTGAGTGTGTGTCAACAGATAAGACCCAGAAGTCTGTGTGTGCTCGGTCTTTCATGCATTGTTTCCAGAAGTGTCCCCGTTGTTTCTCTCAATCAGTGCATTCATAAAGCACCTCAGACACTTATGACTATAATTATGTTCATCAGCTCGACAGTCAGATGCGGTTTTAGCATCAGCTTTAAAGGAGCAAGTCTCAACAGCGGCAAACTATTCCCCTCCGGCTGCTCGTGGAGAAACATCAAGTTCTTCACATCTTGCAGCGAACAGAGATCAATTATATAATTACAAAACCATACATGCACCGTTTTTATTTTATACACAAACTAGGTCACAAAGACCTAAACTCACCCTACCCACAATCCAACAGGCCTCAGCTGTGTGAACTCGTCTGATCCTGCTGCTGAAACCTCACTTTTTTGTGGAATCAACAGCCAGTACAGAAGGTTTCATTTATCCTAAAGGATTAAATCAATGATTTACTGAATTTATTTAAACCTTCTAGTTCGTTGCTGGTTGACATAGAGGTTGCTTGGTTGGCTTTCATGTCTGTGTCAGTGTGATCTTTATCACTTTACTACATTTGTTGAGCTGGCAAATTTGAAAAACCTATCAGATTAAAGACCCAGCGCTGCTTGAAAGAATGCACACCTCCTGCCAGAGATTTAAACTGAGATCATTCTAAATTGACAAACAATGGAGCTAGAGGCACTTAGGTCAAATTTAGAAAATAACATTATGCATGAGCTCAACTCTAAATGATCTGTTAACACTCATTATGTGTTGTGTCTGACTCTCAGCTGCTCTCATGTGAAGTTTCAGCTCAACGTCTGTAAATTCAGCTGAGTTATGGTCACTTTGGTGTTGACTTATGTTGATTGGCAGGTGGCCATCTTGAACTGGATTGAAGTTAATTATTTATACATGTTCATGTAGTGATTACTTTCTGTAATGTGTTCAAATCCATCCTGTGCCTCATAAAGATAATTTACCAACAGTGAAGTTAACGCAGATGTTTTAGAAAAGAACCAGAGGATGTTCACAGAATCAGTTTGGTAATATATTTAAAAATATATGAATTTAATCCTTAATTATCACTCAGACAAGTTCCTTTACAAGATGCTTTCACTTTTAACAATCCTAACGATCAAACCTGTATTCAAACTAATTTAAAGATTAGTGGGGTTAAATGTATGTTGATGGGAAAAAGAGTTACAACTGATTTCAAACTTTTTTATCACCTGGCTGAGCATCCTGGTCAGGATGCCTCCTGGACTCTAAATCCTCCTGGACTCTAAATCCTCTTGGATTCTAAACTTTGCTTTTAAATCAGATAATTTCTGTTGAATCAAGGACCTTGTTTTATCTAATTAAACAGCTTTGAACTCAAGACTGTGAGACCTAAATTTATATTCAGTGGTTTTATTTTCATTATTCGTTCTTTGGTGTTAGTACTGTTAACAGCTGCTGCTCTGATGGAAGGAGAAAATGAGCTGCTTAAATGCAACAGTGTTTGCTAATGACGAAGTAAACAGACTAAACAGGAAGGAAGGAAGGAGAGTTGGTGGGGATAGGTCAGAAAGTTGAGCCTTGAAGATCAGTTTTTTCTTTCAACAACAGGTTGATTTTTCAAATTCACCTTTGTTTCTTATTTAAAGAATAAAACTCCACCATCACTGTCACAGTTTTTTATTTTTCTAATAAATAATCAGCCTTAAAATCCCCCTTGTATTGCAGTTGTCCTCTTCAGCATTCCACTATAATAAACCCTCTGAAGAAGATTATCAGCCCAATCCAACCTTCTTAAAGTGCACATGTCTGTGCATGAGATTGTTGTTTATTCTCTGGCAATTAACATTCACTTTAAGAGGTTAAGATAAACATTGGCTTCTGCAAGTGCACAAACATGCAAATTGACTCGTGCACAATGAGCGTCTCTCACACTGGGATCAGCTATGTGAATGTTTTATTATTGGTTGTTGCCACTGATTCGTCCTCAGGGCTTCTTGCAGGTTTCAAAACAAACTTTTTATACTGATGGAATATAAAGGAAACTTTGTCTGAACAAACTGTCAGTCAGACCCACCTGTACTTTAGAACATGATTGGTTCAAATGGGTTTCCTAAAGTTTGTTCAGTTCTTTACCTCATCTTTAAGCTGCTTGTTTACAGGATCCTGTTGTTTTGATCAGGATCCAAATGACCGTAGATGAGAGTTAGAATGTAGATAAGCTCCTTCTTCACATCAACAGAGTGAAACAATGCCCTTATACTGGAAATGATGCCCTGATTCGTTGGTCCATCTCTTGCTTCATCCTGCCATCACTTGTGAACAAGACTGCCTTGTGATCCCGAGGAGGATTCCACCAGTTTCCAGTTGAGAACATCACTGACTCTCATCCATGCCATCCCAGTTCACAGTGAAGGTCATGACTTGAAGATGCAAACAAAACCACATCATCTGCAAAAAGCAGAGATCAGATCCTGATGTTCCTGAACTAGACACCATCTTCTCCATTACTATGCCTCAAAATCCTGTCACCACAAACAGGATCAGGATCAGGGACAGGAGACGACCCTATGGAGTCCAACCTGCACTGGAAACAAGCTTTTGGAATCATGTTTTTAATGCGGTTTGTACAGGGTTGTAAGGACTCGCACTACATATGACCCCAGCAGCACCCTTATATAATACTAATAAGACATTAATGTCAGACCTCTTTAGGTCTACAAAACTCATCTGGACTCAAAAACCAAACTTCCATGATCCCCTTTTGTAACTTGTCCGTGGTTAAGATCCGTTCTGATGTTCAGTAACCCGTGCAAAAGCTACACAGCAACACTGGGTCAGAAAATCCTCTAAACTTTACCTGAAAAGTTGAGCAGTGTGATCCTTCAAGTGGAGACGAGATCCGGTCGACCTTTTTAAAAACTGGGACCAATCTGGGACCAGGTTTCAGGTTGGGTCTGATACCTCTGGTTCTCTGTTACCAGGGAGACTTCTAACCATACCTCTGTGATCTCAGGATGATGGACTCATCAAATGAAAAATCATTTTCAGCTGGAAAACGAGACCTGAAAGCAACAGTGGTTAAAAATAAAAGTTTATTGGGAACAAAAACAGCCAAAAGTTTTTATGACTGTTGTTGCAGGAGAGGGTGGAGTTCAGGAGCTGCCAAGTCATAACACTAATGATATTAAATGATTTACACTTAGAGATGACCTGTTCTGGCTTCACCTCACCACTCGCCTGATGACTGATAAATTACATTAAAGCCCCTTTCTACCCCACATGACCCTGAACAATACAATTACCTGAAGTTGTCAGGAAGATAAGCAGCAGAGCTTCAGTGGGAAAGTGCCTGAAAAAGCATTAACAGCTTGAAGGAATACAGAATAATAAAAAGCTATTAAATGATCAAATATAAGCTTATTATAGATGCATTTTATGTCATTTTAACAAAAAATGTAAGAACATAACGCTCATTTAATACCATCATCTGCAAACACCTGATTTTAAAACAAAGAGAATATCTGTGGATGATTTTTTTTCTTCTTCTCCTTGTCAAAATATTTACGATCTCCCAGAGTTTGTGTGTGTTTGAGAACCAGATTGTTCTGGATCTCCAGTTTGGGTTAAAAAAGGAGGAACGTTCTGCTCCTCTCTCTGACCTCATATCCTGACACACACAGGTGTGTTTCCCGAAGAACACACAGGTGTGTTTTTCTGCCTGAAAGTGCTGTTCCCAGGAAAAACATCCGTCTTTCATCAGCTGCAACAGGAAAAGGAAACGTGCTCAAATCAAGCAGGGCATCGTGTGACGAGGCCCGTCAGAGGGTCACCTTCACTGAGTAATGTGATCAGAAGCTACAATAAATCATCTCCGACTTTTAACTCGTCTCGTCTTGTCGTCTCGTCTTCTTCCACTTATCCGGGTCCGGGTCGCGGGGGCAGCATCCCAATTAGGGAGTTCCAGACGGTCCTCTCCCCAGCCACTTCTACCAGCTCCTCCGGCAGGATCCCAAGGCGCTCCAGGGCCAAACCAGAGATATATTTTCTCCAGCGTGTCCTGGGTCGACCCGGGGGCCTCCTGCCGGCAGGACATGCCTGAAACACCTCCCTGGGGAGGCGTCCAGGGGGCATCCTAACAAGATGCCCGAACCACCTCAACTGGCTCCTTTCAACATGGAGGAGCAGCGGTTCTACTCCGAGTCTCTCCCGAATGTCCGAGCTCCTCACCCTATCCCTAAGGCTGAGCCCGGCCACCCTGCGAAGAAAACTCATTTCAGCCGCTTGTATCCATGATCTCATTCTTTCGGTCATTACCCAAAGCTCATGACCATAGGTGAGGATTGGGAGGTAGATCGACCGGTAAATCGAGAGCCTTGCTTTCCGGCTCAGCTCCTTCTTCACCACAACAGACCGGTTCAGCGTCCGCATCACTGCAGACGTTGCCCCAATCCGCCTGTCGATCTCCTGCTCCCTCCTTCCCTCAGTCGTGGACAAGACCCCGAGATACTTGAACTCCTCCACCTGAGGCAGGATCTCTCTCCCGACCTGGAGTTGGCAATCCACCCTTTTCCGACCGAGAGCCATGGCCTCAGACTTGGAGGTGCTGATCCTCATCCCAGCCGCTTCACACTCGGCTGCGAACCTCCCCAGCAAGAGCTGTAGGTCAGAGCCTGATGAAGCTAGGAGGACCACATCATCTGCAAAAAGCAGAGACGAGATTCTCCTGTCACCAAACTCGACACCCTCCACACCACGGCTGCGCCTAGAAATCCTGTCCATAAAGATTATGAACAGGACCGGTGACAAAGGGCAGCCCTGGCGGAGTCCAACCCTCACTGGAAACAGGTCCGACTTACTGCCGGCTATGCGGACCAGACTCACACTCCTCTGGTACAGGGACTGAATGGCCCTTAACAAAAGACCATCCACCCCGTACTCCTGGAGCGCCCCCCACAGGGTGTCCCTGGGGACACGGTCATAAGCCTTCTCCAAATCCACAAAACACATGTGGATTGGTTGGGCAAACTCCCATGACCCCTCCATCACCCTAGCGAGGGTAAAGAGCTGGTCCACAGTTCCACGACCAGGACGAAAACCACATTGCTCCTCTTCTATCTGAGGTTCAACTATCGACCGGACCCTCCTCTCCAGTACCCTGGAGTAGACCTTCCCAGGGAGGCTGAGGAGTGTGATCCCCCTATAGTTGGAACACACCCTCTGGTCCCCCTTCTTAAAAATGGGAACCACCAGCCCGGTCTGCCACTCAACAGGGACTGCCCCCGATGACCACGCAATGTTGCAGAGACGTGTCAACCACGACAGTCCTACAACATCCATAGCTTTCAGATACCCAGGTCGGATCTCATCCACCCCCGGGGCTCCGCCACTGCGTAGTTTTTTGACTACCTCAGCGACTTCTGCCCCAGAGATTGGACAGTCCATCCCCAGGTCTCCCAGCTCTGGTTCCTCATAGGAATGCGTGTCGGTGGGATTGAGGAGCTCCTCAAAGTATTCCTTCCACCGCCCGACTATAGCCCCAGTTGATGTCAGAAGCTCCCCGTCCCCACTGTAAACAGTGTGAGCGAGTTGCCGCCTTTCTCCCCTGAGGCGTCGGATGGTTTGCCAGAACCTTTTTGGAGCCGACCGATAGTCTTTCTCCATGGTCTCGCCGAACTCCTCCCACGCTCGAGATTTTGCCTCGGAAACTGCCACTGCTGCACCCCGCTTGGCCCTCCGATACCCATCAGCTGCCTCTGGAGACCCACAGACTAGCCATGCCTTGTAGGCCTCCTTCTTCAGCCTGACGGCTCCCCTAACCTCTGGTGTCCACCAGCGGGTACGGGGGTTACCGCCACGATTGGCACCGGCTACCTTGCGACCACAGCTAGCAACAGCCGCCTCAACAATCGCAGAGCGGAACAAGGCCCATTCGGACTCAATGTCCCCCACTGCTCTCGGGATGCGGTCGAAGCTCTGCCGGAGGTGGGAGTTGAAGACCATCTTGACAGGCTCTTCTGTCAGGCGTTCCCAGCAGACCCTCACTATACGTTTGGGTCTACCAGGTCTGCATAGCATCTTCCCCTGCCATCTGATCCAACTCACCACCAGGTGGTGATCAGTTGACAGCTCCACTCCTCTCTTTACTCGAGTGTCCAAAACATACGGTCTCAGGTCAGATGATACAACTATAAAGTCAATCATCGACCTGTAACCTAGGCTGCCCTGGTACCAGGTGTACCGGTGGGCGTCCTTATGTTCGAACATGGTGTTCGTTATGGCCAAACTGCGACTTGCACAGAAGTCCAAAAACAGAACACCACTCGAGTTCAGATTGGGCGGGCCGTTCCTCCCAATCACGCCCCTCCAGGTCACGCTGTCATTGCCCACGTGAGCGTTGAAGTCTCCCAGCAGGACTATGGAGTCCCCAGTAGGAGCGCTATCCAGCACTCGTCCCAGGGACTCCAAAAAGGGTGGGTACTCTGAGCTGCTATTTGGAGCATAAGCACAAACAACAGTCAGGACCCGTTCCCCAACCCGAAGGCACAGGGAAGCTGCCCTTTCGTCCCCCAGAGAAAACCCCAACATACAGGCAGAGAGTCTTGGGGCTAACAGAAAGCCCACCCCAGCCCTCCGCCTCTCACCCGGAGCAACTCCAGCATACAAGAGAGTCCAACCCCTCTCAAGGACTCGGGTTCCAGAGCCAACGCTATGTGTCGAGGTGAGCCCGACTATATCTAGCCGGTATCGCTCAGCCTCTTCCACAAGCTCCAGCTCCTTCCCCGCCAGAGAGGTGACGTTCCATGTCCCGATAGCCAGTTTTTGTGTCCGGGGATCGGACCGCCAAAGCTCCCGCCTTGGTCTGCCATCCGATCCACATTGCACCAGACCCTTCATGTTCCTCCTGCAGGTGGTGGGCCCACAGGTTGATGAGCCCATGTATCCAGTTCGGGCTGGGCCCGGCCGGGCCCCATGGGCGAAAGCCCGGCCACCAGGCGCTCGCTCACGGGCCCCAACCCCAGGCCTGGCTCCA
>SSNR01000013.1:1078854-1094117 GCA_006937965.1 Callopanchax toddi
TATATATATATATATATATACATACAGTGTTGGGTAGTATCGGAATACATGTATTTAGAATACTATTTTGACGAACTATATTCCGGTACAGTTACTATTTTTAAACATGGTATTCAGAATACAGTTACTTTCGTAATACGATTGGAATACTTGGAATATTTGTGTCTCCATGTTGTGTAGGTTATCTATCCCATAATGCCCCTAAACAACGTGCCTCCGTTACCATAACAACCCTACCAAAACACGAGGGTACACTCCCAACCAGCTGGTAGCAACAGGTAGCAGCTAGCCTCGTATGGATTCAGACCAAGAGATGGAGTGGTTGGAGTCACAACCGCAGCTGAATCAACCTACCAGCAGTGGAGGAATAAGTGCATTCACGTCCTGGAAATTCAAGCTAATTTTCATTCTAAAATAGGAACGGGGCGAGCGAAATATGACGGTGCAGTGTGATCTTTGTCTGCCAGCTAACAAGCTGCGTCCAAAGACTCTAATCTAATCTGAAGAAACACCTTAAAGTTGGTTTTATCTTTCTAGTTTTGCTTCCTTAGTGCTTTATTTAACAGCCTGTATCGTGTTAGTTCTGTCATTTCTCACATTTACAGTGTCGGTGTTGTATTTGAAATAAATGACGTTAGCTTGATGATGTTGTTGTGGTTTCCCACAATTGTGGGTTTAATGTTAAGAGCTTTCCATCTGGAGAACATCACTTTGCAATAGACTTAAATCGTGTTTTATAGGGGAAGTATTCTAAGTATTCCAAGTATTTAGAATACAGTACCAGGATTAAGCAAAGTAACAGAATACAGTACAAAATACATTTTGAAACAGGTATTCAGTATTCTGTAACTGAATACATTTGCAAAGTATTCTCCCCAACACATATACGTACAGTATACATTCTCCTCGATCTCAGTGCTTGTTACGGTCCCGCACCTGGGCAGCGCCGGTGCCCTGCCGACTCCTCCCACCTGTTCCAGCCAGCAGCGCTCCAGAGAGACGCAGGCCGGAGAGCTGCGCGGCTGGATCCAATCTGCTCATCAAGCTCTGCTTAAATGAGGCTCCAGCCAGTCGTTCAGGGGCAGCAGACGGGTTCTGCTGTCCCCTGGGTGGTTGTGTTTGTTGAGAGTTTTTATAGCAGTTTAAAGTTGTTTTAACTAGACTGACAAAGTGATTTTAGGTGTGGGAATCCACAATTTTAGCTTTGTCCTGTATGTTTGTCTAGTTTTAACCTCACTTGATTTTACCCAGACTTTTATTGTATTTATATAATTGTAGTTTTCTTGGTTTTAACTAAATGTGAGAGGAGTGATTTTGTTATTTATTCCCTTTGGATGGGTTATTTGTGTTTTAGCAGTCCTCCTCCTGTGTTGATTTAGTTTGTTTTGTTTAATAATAAATATATTTTTGCGTTGAACCATTCATCGTTTTGTGTTGGCCTCCTTTTTAACTCCTAGACGAAAGGAGGTCGTAACAGTGCTGCATTCGACACCATCTGCCATTCCACTCTTCTGACTAGATTATCACTACTAGGAATCTCCAGTACTCCACTTAGCTGGTTTAAATCATATCTCACAGACAGGACTCAATTCATTCAGTTAAAAACACTTACCTCCACACCCACTGCTGTTACCATTGGGGTTCCTCAAGGTTCTGTTCTTGGCCCCCTATTGTTCATTATCTATCTGCTTCCGCTAGGCTCCATCTTTCAGAAATGTAATATCAGCTTCCACTGTTATGCCGATGACACTCAGTTATATGTCTCCACAACTCCGTCTTCATTGCTTCCACCAGTCTCCATCGTTAACTGTATATCAGAGATTAGGTCATGGTTTTCTTCTAACTTTCTCCAACTAAACTCCAATAAAACAGAAGTCCTGCTCATGGGAACCAAATCCTCTGTAGGGAAGGCTGGAACCTTCTCAGTGCCTATTGAGAATACCAGTCACCTGTCTGGATCAGATCAAAAGCCTTGGTGTCCTTCTAGACAGTACCTTGTCCTACTACTCTCATATCAGTTTTGTTACCCAGTCAGCCTACTATCACCTAAGAAATATTAATCGCTTGCGCCCATCACTTTTTAATCACACCACTGCCGTCTTAGTAAATAGTCTGGTCACTTCTCGACTGGATTATTGCAATTCACTCCTCTTCGGTCTGCCACAGAAAACTCTGCATAAACTTCAACTGGTTCAAAATTCTGCAGCTAGAATCATCACCAAAACACCTTTCTCTTCTCACATCAGCCCTGTTATTCAGCAGCTTCACTGGCTACCAGTAAGGTATCGGATCATCTACAAACTACTGCTTCTCACATTCAAGGCCATTCACAATCTAGCCCCCTCTTATCTCTCTGAACTCATACAAATATCTACACCCTCCCGTACGCTCAGATCCTCAGCCTCTGTCAACGTACACATTCCCCCTGCTCGACTTGCCACCATGGGAAGTCGAGCGTTCAGCAGATCTGCACCGTCTCTCTGGAATTCCTTACCGGTCGACCTCAAATACACCACCTCTCTCCATCACTTCAAGGCTAAGCTCAAAACTCACCTGTTTAAAACTGCCCATTCATTGTGATCACTCTTAGCTTTTAGTTCTTGATTGATGTTTTTATTCTGTATTGATGTTTTTATGTGTTTGTTTTAATGCTTTGAAATTTCTTGTTTTTAATGTACGGTGACCTTGAGTTTTTAGAAAGGCGCCTTAAATAAAATTTATTATTATTTTTATATATATATATATATATATATATATATATTGTCCCGGTTAATGAATGGAGCTCATCATTAAAGTCAGTGAGGGTTTGTGGTTTTGTTTACTATGAGATTAAATGAAAAGCTAAAACCCTGGTGAACAAAAGACCAATACTTTTAATCTACCTAATCATTTTCATTTTAAAGAAGGTTTTCATTTACCTGTATTTATTGATTCCTCATCCAGCCTCTGATGAACCACTGTAACTTTATTAGTCAGTCAGTCCGGTAAACTCCTCTCCAGAAACCTTTCTCCGGTAGTTTCTCCAGGTGCAGACTCCACCACGACACAAACCAAACTCACTGGTTTGTTTTTTACTTGGATGAAAAAAATGTTTGCTTCTTTGTTTATTTCTTCTGAAAAAAGTTTGCTTCATGGATCATTTTTCACTGCCATGATTGACAGACACCCATCAGTCTATGTCTCAAGTTACGCTTGATAAAATGAGGCGTTCAAGGACTATATCCTGGCTCGGATATAAGAGTTATTACCGATTTGACCACAGAAACACTGTTGGTTGTTGATGTTTTCCCCTCTGAGTTTATTTGACATTGCGTGGTGGGCCTGATCAAAGGGGGCCGCGGGCCGTATCCGGCCCGGAGGCCGGAGGTTCCCCACCCCTGGTTTAAATCAATCACAAGAAGACGTCTTTTCACTATTACATCATTTTGACTCCTTCCTCAAGGGTTGTAGCAGTCTGAAGTTCATATTTAAACTGAAAAATGTTCAGAGAAACCTTTTTTTATTTTCTCACATTAAACAAGACAGGATCAAATCTACATGAGTGGATTACAATGATTTCACCAGGATGTCTGTTGAGATGTGATCTCCTCAGTGCTGAGGTGATTAGGATCAACTCTGTGTGAAAAACAGCAACAGCAGATGTGAAGTGACTGACATGAGGATCAGCAGCTCTAAATCTGAGACCATAGTTCCAGAAAAGGCTGTCTTACCAACTGCTGCTCAGGAGAGAGGTCCACCTCAAGTGGAGGAGTTGAAGTATCCCAGAGCCTTGTTCACAGGTGAGGGAAGGAGGGAGATCAACAGGTGGATTGAGGCAGTGATTCAGACGCTGACTCTAAAGATCAACCTGTCTGCTGGTGAACGTTCAGTCATCCAGGTCATGATCATCCAAAAAGGGTGTTGTAACACCAGCACGGGCACCTGCAGTGTGTTACACTGGAGCATCACCATGGATCAAGTGATCACTTCTTGAAAGTGCAGAGCTCTATGAGCCTCACAGGGCTGTTCAGTGACGCCACATGCAAAAACAGCAAAGAGATTAAAAATAAGAACTAACACACTCAATATGGCTGTAATGAATTCATCACAGATAATCTGACATCTCTCCCTGAAATTCACACTTAAAAACAAACAGGACATTTATATATGTTTTTGGTTCACTCTGATGTACATTTTTACATACTAGAACGTACTGTTGCTCATTTATGCACAAAAACAACAAGATATATGTCAGGAGTCAGGGCCTGTAGTTAGTTTTTCTCCTCACTGTTCTAGTTGCTGTCTACCTCTAGAGGGCACCATTTACTCATCAAGCTCAAGCTTCAGCAGGTGTGCAGCTGCACACCTGCAACCCATCCTGCAGTTTGGAGGATAAAAGGAGCTGGAAGTCAGCAACACACTGCCAGAGTGTTGTACCAAGTGGTAACCTCCAGCCTAGCTTTGTTTTAATATATTCCTAAATGCAGATTTTGGTCCTTGAGTTTTCTCCCCAGTAATCTGTTCTGCATTCTCCAGGAAACCTCACAGTTCTCTGCCTGTTCTGGACCTTTGGATCTCTGCTGTGCTGGGTTCTGCTCCTCTGCAAACCTCACCATTCCCCAAGCTGTCTCATCAACCCACCAGTCAAACCTTCACTGTGTGTAACCTGCTCCGCCCTCCACCGGTAACCTGCCTCTGGAACCATCAATATCCAAAGCTCTGCTCATTCCTCTATCGGTAAGCAAAAGTCTATTCAAGGATTGATTACCAGTGTTCCTTCACTCACCTGTCCTCCTCCTTCCAGAACCACCTTCTGCTCTTGCCTCCCAGTTCCTGGATTCCTAGTCCCCTTCTCAAATAAACTTGTTCAAATTTATCAAGTCTCCTGAGAGTGTTCTATTGCATGTGGGTCAAACGAATCAACAAAACCATGACGATATACGTTGTTGTCACAAAGGTGATCAGGTGGAAGGTGTGAGCTGCAGTGTTTCAGCTTGGACCTGCTGAAGCTCCTCTTCTACACGCAGACACCTCAGGTTCTGTTCACCAGAACCGATTCATGTCTGTGTTCAGAACGTCTCAGGAGTCGTCTCACTCCTTCATTCAGTCCAGACCTCTCTCACAGCTCAGTCAGATCCCAAACTCTGATGAACTTCAGCTGGAAAAGTCTTCCCCCAATAGAACGCTGCATGGAGGAGGATTACACCAGTGTATTTAGGATTTCAGAGACTTTTTAAAACAGATACACTTCCTGTGGTGAATTATTTTATTAGAAAAAGTGAGTAGAAAATGTGAGAGGAAGACATGAGGAAACATTTTGATTGAATAATGATCATAAAACCCAGCGTGTTCAGAAGTTTATCTCATGAACAAACATGGTCAGCTTGTCTTCTTTATCAAATAAATGGACTCTAAGTTTTAAATGAGAGATCTATTTAATGAAATGGATGATTGTAAAGTCCTACCACTCTACTGAGACATGAAAAGATTGAACTATTGAATTCACTCAGATCATTTTCACGTCCTGATGAAATCAGGAGAATGTTCAGTAATATTTCAACTTGGTATAAAATGTTCATTTTAGTTCAATATTTCATGACTACTTTAGAAACAGACCTTTGTTTGATGAATGTTTTGACTACATTTTTAACAGCTGTGTTTTTCACCACAAACCTGTCAGGGTGTTGTAGCTGAAAGACAACAGTGACCCTCCCACACCTGAAGGAAGGAACTCAAAGAGAACAGTCTTTTTTGTTTTTCTTACAAAGATATTGGTAGGTTGTGACGTAATCCAAAGCTGGGCCATCAGCAGAGCAGATCTCTGGGGGTCGACTCTCTTTACTACAACACACTTCAAAGCCTGAAATAATCTTTAGGAGCTTTGTAAGGAATCTAAAACATGCTTTGCTATTTCTAAGGAATCTGTTTCTTTCTATTGTGCTGCCATTGCTGGTTTGTAGAAGATAAACAAAACCAACAATAAAAGGTCAGACAGGAGTTCTGGAATCACTGGAGTCAGTGTGATAACCTTTGAGAAATGCTGTGTTGTTTATCTCTTGTTTTTGTTTTTTCATCTGTAGAAATGCTAAAAAGAAAAAAAATCTAAAAAAGAAAAACGTAAGAACGTAGGAGCCATCGTATTGTGTTTTAATGTCCTTAACCCTCAGGCTTCATTCTAATTTACTAAGAACAACATGTGAGCCTCATCTGGAGCCAAACTGATCCTACACTGCAAAAACTGATTTATAAGAAAGTAAAACAGCCTTGTTTTTAGACATTTTGTCTTATTTTTATCTAAAAAGAAAATATATTCTTACAGCCCTACTTGAAATAGGCCAAATCTTCTTAAATATGGTCAAATTTTCTAGATTTGAGCAAAAAAAAAATCTGCCAATGGGGTAAGCAAAATTTGCTTGGCTAGATTCCTTAAAACTAGCAAATTGTTCTAAATGAAGCAAATTTTGCTATTTTAATAAGGAATCTAGCCAAGCAAATTTATCTTACACCATTAGCAGAATTTATTTATTTATTTATTTGGCTAAAATCTAGAAAATTTGACCAAATTTAAAAAAGATTTGGCCTATTTCAAATAGGGCTGTAAGAATATATTTTCTTTTTAGATAAAAATAAGAAAAATGTCTAAAAACAAGGCTATTTTACTTAATTATAAATCAGTTTTTGCAGTGTAAACATAGAAATGATGGAAGATCTCCAGAGGGATTGGTCCATTCACAACTAGTTCTGCTCTAAAGGACTGTTTTCATGACCAGGACAAAAACCACATTGCTCGTCTTCTATCTGAGGTTCGACTATTGACCGGACCCTCCTCTCCAGGACCCTGGAGTAGACCTTTCCAGGGAGGCTGAGGAGTGTGATCCCCCTATAGTTGGAACACACCCTCTGGTCCCCCTTCTTAAAAATGGGAACCACCACCCCGGTCTGCCACTCAACAGGGACTGCCCCCGATGACCACGCAATGTTGCAGAGACGTGTCAACCACGACAGTCCTACAACATCCATAGCTTTCAGATACCCAGGTCGGATCTCATCCACCCCCAGGGCTCCGCCACTGCGTAGTTGTTTGACAACCTCAGCAACTTCTGCCCCAGAGATTGGACAGTCCATCCCCAGGTCTCCCAGCTCTGGTTCCTCATAGGAATGCGTGTCGGTGGGATTAGTAAGTAAGTAAGTAAGTAAGTAAAGTTTATTTATATAGCACCTTTCACAGAAAAAATCACAAAGTGCTTCACAGAAAACAGAATCAAACATGATAAAACAAATAAAATCAATAAAACAAACAAAATATCATTACAAATCAAAATCATTAAACAACAACAAGAGAACATAAAAGAGTTATTTAAAAGCAGTTTTGAATAATTGGGTCTTCAGCTGCTTTTTAAAGGAGTCCAGACTGTCTATACAGCGTAAAACTAAAGGAAGGTCATTCCAAAGTCGCGGTGCAACAGACTGGAAGGAGCGATCACCTCGACTTTTAAATCTGGTCCTTGGAACTGTTAGGAGATTCTGGTCTGTGGACCTGAGGACTCGGGTTGGAGCGTACGGCTTTATCAGTTCAGTAACATAAAGAGGAGCTTGACCATGTAGGGCCCTGAAAGTTAGAGTCAGGATTTTAAAATGAACTCTACATTTAACAGGTAACCAGTGCAGAGACTTCAGAATAGGAGTGATGTGATCTTTCCTGTTTGAGGAGAGCTGCTTGCACAGGCAGCTTCCTGAATATCTCACCAGCTCGGGCAGATTGGTCGCAAAACTGTCAATAACGCCAAATCCAGGGAAAGGTCTGTCAGAGCGTTACCTTCAATAGAGCAAGAGAAAACACTGACAACAGGAACTGTCAGCTGACCATGTGACTTCCACCCATCAGCAGCTGGTGTTTGAGCAGCGTGCTGCCATGGTCTGTCAAGAAACCTTTTCAAAACACACAGAACCTCGAACTGCTGATGACTGTTGCCACACGGAAATATCCTAAAACAAGTGTGCAGAATCTTCAACTACTTCCTGGACGTTAGAGCCGTTTATGCTCCCTCTGTGTTGCAGGGCCCACCTGCTTGTCCTGACACTTTTACAGTCTGTTAGGAATAAATCCAACAGCCTGAAACTGTGAGGCGAGTTTGTTTAAAGTTAATACACAGTTGGTGAAGGGAAAGAAGAAGAAATAAATAAGCGTGAGGGTAAAAGACACGAACCAGGCAGGTTTTATATTCTGGGCTGGATCTACTGCTATTAAAATTTGTGGTTTTATTACATTGAGGTTGTGATGATTGTTGTGTTTTAGAGGTGGTGTGCTGGTAGCGTATCCACGGCATGCAGCCTTAAAGCAGGGCTGGTCATGCTCACAGCTCCATCACACCATCAGGTTTGCATGGAGTGATCTTAGCACAAAGCTGCACCCTGTAGTGGTTTGATATGTTGTTAGATGGGGCCCATGTGGTCGGGTCACCATGGGAACATGCTGCTGATGTATGATGAGGGCACAGGGCATCTCAGGAGACGTGGGAAATTACAGAAAAAATATTCTGTTGAATATCAGCAAAAGTCAATATTGAGTCATTTATTTCAGGGCTAACAGGTTGCATTAAAAATGATGATATCACACTAAAATTAACCAACTCATTTTCATTGCAATGCTTCTAAAAAGCTGTTTACTCTAAGCCTGAGAGATAAGCACTAGATTACTTTGGCATCAACTGAAAACGCTTTACGAGGCTGTTATGAAGGAGATGGTGGAGATATACAGTGGGGCAAAAAAGTATTTGGTCAGCCACCGATTGTGCAAGTTCTCCCACTTAAAATGATGGCAGAGGTCAGTAATTTTCATCATAGGTACACTTCAACTGTGAGAGACAGAATGTGAAAAAAAATCCATGAATTCACATGGTAGGATTTTTAAAGAATTTATTTGTAAATTAGGGTGGAAAATAAGTATTTGGTCACTTCAAACAAGGAAAATCTCTGGCTCTCACAGACCTGTAACGTCTTCTTTAAGAAGCTTTTCTGTCCTCCACTCGTTACCTGTATTAATGGCACCTGTTTGAACTCATTATCTGTATAAAAGACACCTGTCCACAGCCTCAAACAGTCAGACTCCAAACTCCACTATGGCCAAGACCAAAGAGCTTTCGAAGGACACCAGGAAAAGAATTGTAGACCTGCACCAGACTGGGAAGAGTGAATCTACAATAGGCAAACATCATGTTTTGGGGCTGTTTTTCTGCTAAGGGGACAGGACGACTGATCCGTGTTAAGGAAAGAATGAATGGGGCCATGTATCGTGAGATTTTGAGCCAAAACCTCCTTCCATCAGTGAGAGCTTTGAAGATGAAACGTGGCTGGGTCTTCCACCATGACAATGATCCCAAACACACTGCCCGGGCAACAAAGGAGTGGCTCCGTAAGAAGCATTTGAAAGTCCTGGAGTGGCCTAGCCAGTCTCCAGACCTCAACCCCATAGAAAATCTGTGGAGGGAGTTGAAAGTCCGTGTTGCTCGGCGACAGCCCCAAAACATCACTGCTCTCGAGAAGATCTCCATGGAGGAATGGGCCAAAATACCAGCTACTGTGTGCAAACCTGGTAAAGACCTATAGTAATCGTCTGACCTCTGTTATTGCCAACAAAGGTTATGTTACAAAGTATTGAGTTGAATTTTTGTTATTGACCAAATACTTATTTTCCACCCTAATTTACAAATAAATTCTTTAAAAATCCTACCATGTGAATTCATGGATTTTTTTTTCACATTCTGTCTCTCACAGTTGAAGTGTACCTATGATGAAAATTACTGACCTCTGCCATCATTTTAAGTGGGAGAACTTGCACAATCGGTGGCTGACCAAATACTTTTTTGCCCCACTGTAAGTGGAAGTTACACGACTATTAAAAACGTCCTCAGATCTAAAAACCTCAGCTCGGGCTTCTGTTAGTCCCTTGCTTTCTGTTAAGGGTTAAAATCCACTCCTTCCTCCTAATCTGTGTTTCTGTTTGCTTCATGCAAAGTCTAAGTAAAATAAAAGGAGCTCCTCTTGCTGATGTGTATCCTGTACAGTTGACCTCCTTCGCCACCAGTTCTTAACGTGGGTTTGTTTTGCTCCAGCTGCCTGCGTTTCTGCTTCGTCTGCATTCAACTGAACATCATAAAACCAAATACACACGACCGTAAGGGGAGTACTGGGCCTGAAATTACTGAGGTCATTTTGCTTTGTCTTCTTGACTTGTTTGTTGAAAGATTAACTTTTCAGATGTTCCATTTACTCAGGAGAGCCTTCAGGTCACAGCTTACTTTCTTCTTTACTTTACTTCTTTCCACCTGACTTCCTTTACATCCTCCTATCACAAGTTACATCAACAGTGCAGAAATCTGGATATCTATAACAGGTCAGTGTGCGTCATTTCATCTGACTGACTCCAGGTCTGTGACAAAATGAGACTATGAGTTCATCTAGTGACAGGAATGAGGTTTGAGTGGGTTGCAGCAACAACCAGAATCCTATTTTAAAGCATCAAAGAGACGTTATCTAGCTGTAAGAGCTGGCTGTTTTTAGCTCCATCTAGACTAGTCCAGATGTCTTTTTAAACAGTTTCTTTCTCCATTCATGAAAATATGGTCACCCACATGATTCTGACAAAAAAGCTAAAAAATACCCTAACCGCACTGCAGGTGAGAGCAGGCCGCTGTGTCATCTTTCCCCTATCTAAGTCCGGGGGGCAACAGGCCCAGACTGTCCTCTCTGTTACAGCAGCTCCTCCAGTGGGATCCCAAACAAGTTATCCTGTAACTAAACTTTTTCAAAAGAATGGAAAAATCACACAACTCCTAGAAAACAACAAAAATGAATTAGCAATAGTTCAAGATTTACGAAATGTTCTAAAGACTGAACTCCATTTTCCCTGCCAAGAAGCACACACAGTCCTTGCTGATAAGATAAGCGTTGCCACCTCATCACTGGAGCCAAGTCTGATACTTGTTAAGCTGTTTCACTCCATGTCTGTTTTCACAGTTAAATGTCTGATGTGTAACTTGTGTATGCTTGGTGACAGGAGTTTTCCGACGTGGAGACAATAAGGTTCCGGCTAAATTCTAAGCTGTTTATCAGACGGTTAACACGACGTCCAAGAACGTGTGGCCTAAATCCGACGTCCAGAGACAAACCAGGTAGAGACCGGTTGTCCTTCGTCAAAAATCTCGTGCGTTTTCACGACGAGTTTAGGTAGCATCGGCTGAGTACGTCCCCCGAGCTAACCACTAAATAGGTAAATATCCGCTGATTCCGCTAAACAACGCCGCTTTTATCTGTCTTCCATCGCCTCGTTTAACTCTTTGTCTCAGAGACACATCACTTCATTCCATTTGTTGAGCATAACTCTTTCTTTTTCTCCTTCAGTGAATTATCTTCATCAGAATAAACATGTCTGAACAAAAACAGATAAAAGAGGGTAGACGCCTCACCACAGGTGAAATTGCTGACTTTATAGTAAAAATGGGAAAGTTTGTACCTGAACCAAGGTACCCAAAAAAGCTATCTGCTTATTTCAGGAAATTTGACAGGCTCATGGAAAACTACCCTGACACATGTTTAGAGGACAAGATCTTTCTTCTTGAAAGGACCTCAGACATGATGGTGGGTATGTTTATTGACCGTCAGTCACCACACACGAAGAGTGACTTTGACAGGCTACGTAGAGCTATCGCCAAATATTTCTACCTTGATGAGGAAGCTGCAGGCCTCCCGGCTGTGAGGCCCGAGCAGTCTCCTCCTCAGACTACTGCCACAGCGAGTGCAGAAAAGACAGTCATCCCCAAGGTGACTCCCGTCTGCCCACCTCCGCGGTTGGTGCTGGAACCCCCAGCATATAGAGTTACTGGGTCTAATGGTCCAACCACTGTTTCACCTGCAATTTCTCCAATGCAGAGGATGGCAGAGCGATTCAAAAAAGACTTGCCAGACCCTAATGATCCTCGAGGTATTCGTAGTTTTCTCACTCTGATCGATGCCCAAGGGTTTAGAGGCTGGTATAGATGCGATCTTGTTCGACGCGTTGCAAATGGTTCGTGGGAGAAATTCATAAAGCGTCTGCCAGTAGACGTGACATTGCGCTGGGACCTACTACGTCAAGCCATCTTAGATCATTTTCCAATGCCTGATCTTACAGATGCCAGTCCATCTACTGCATCTGATCCACCAACCTCAGTTTCCATCACTGAGAAAAGGGGGGTCACAACACAACCTGATCCTCCTCTAACAACATCTGACCTTCCAGTGTCAAGCACAGACCCTCCAGAGGTCAACGCTGACGCTCCTGAGTCCAACATCTCTCTGCTTCCCCCAGAGTCGGGCAGTTCTCTGGCGTCCGGCACAGAGCCCGTCCCGCTCCCCGCGGAACCGGCCAGCCCTCAGGTGCCCCAGACTGAATCCCCTCTCTTAACAGCAGAACCCGAGGTGCTCCCACTCAGTCCACAGGTTTCCCTTCTGCTCTCCGCAGAACTGGTCAGCCCTGCTGGTCCTCAAGGTGAGCCTCCTCCTCAGGTAGAACAGGTCTACTCTACTCCAACAGTAGAACCAGAGGTGCTCCCACTCAGTCCACAGGTTTCCTTTCTGCTCCCCGCAGAACTGGTCACCCCTGCTGGTCCTCAAGGTGAGCCTCCTCCTCCTCCTCAGGTAGAACAGGTCAACTCTACTTGGTCAACAGTAGAACCAGAGGGAGTCCCACTCAGTCCTCAGGTGCCCCGAGCTGGACTCGTTCTGCTCCCCGCAGAACCAGACAGCCCTACGGCACCTCACACTGAGCCTCCTCCTACTGGACCTCAAGGTAAACCTCCTCTTCCCCCGGAAGTGCAGGTTAAGACTCCTCTGTCACAGACAGAACTCACTACTCTTCTTTGCAGTCCTCCTGCAACTAAGAACAGACTCAAGGCCACCCTCTCAGGTGTGACCTCTTCTCACACACCCCTGATGGTTCCTCCAAAGGGACCTCAACCATTCTTTCATCCTTCATCATTCAGTCTCCGCCTCCCGAGCGTTCGATACGTCGGCCCGGCGATGCTTTTGATGTTAACGGTGTGTGCATTCGCCTCCGACGCGACTACTTTGTCTCCCAGACTCACCTTTGACCCTGGTCCTACAAAAACGACCTTTCTCAAAGATCAGTCTTACCCGGTTATGACAATCTCTAACCTATGGAGAACTACTGTCTCTTNCCCAGCAGGACTATGGAGTCCCCAGTAGGAGCGCTATCCAGCACTCGTCCCAGGGACTCCAAAAAGGGTGGGTACTCTGAGCTGCTATTTGGAGCATAAGCACAAACAACAGTCAGGACCCGTTCCCCAACCCGAAGGCGCAGGGAAGCTGCCCTTTCGTCCCCCGGAGAAAACCCCAACATACAGGCAGAGAGTCTTGGGGCTAACAGAAAGCCCACCCCAGCCCTCCGCCTCTCACCCGGAGCAACTCCAGCATACAAGAGAGTCCAACCCCTCTCAAGGACTCGGGTTCCAGAGCCAACGCTATGTGTCGAGGTGAGCCCGACTATATCTAGCCGGTATCGCTCAGCCTCTTCCACAAGCTCCAGCTCCTTCCCCGCCAGAGAGGTGACGTTCCATGTCCCGATAGCCAGTTTTTGTGTCCGGGGATCGGACCGCCAAAGCTCCCGCCTTGGTCTGCCATCCGATCCACATTGCACCAGACCCTTCATGTTCCTCCTGCAGGTGGTGGGCCCACAGGTTGATGAGCCCATGTATCCAGTTCGGGCTGGGCCCGGCCGGGCCCCATGGGCGAAAGCCCGGCCACCAGGCGCTCGCTCACGGGCCCCAACCCCAGGCCTGGCTCCAAGGTGGGACCCCGGTAACCCTCCGGGCCGGGTACACTGGCTCGATGATTGTACTTGCATGAAGAGTCTTTTGAACCGCACTTTGTCTCACCCCTCACCTAGGACCAATTTGCCATGGGTGACCCTACCAGGGGCACAAGTGCCCCAGACAACATGGCTCCTAGGATCATTAGGGCACTCAAACTCCTCCACCACGATAAGGTGACGGTTCACGGAGGAGGACTTTTAACTCATTAAAGTAAAAGCTTGATCCTATTCAAATGTTTGACCTTTTTTTAAAAATCAGATCAAAACATGAACGTTATCTTTGTGTTGTTCAGATTTGTGGCACATTTCGTCCATTCTGTGACTTTTATGAGTAAAAAGTGGATCAAGAAGAGTGGGAGAGGAGGACCTAGATAGAGAAATGAAAGAAAAATCACTCTGTACCAAATAAAGACAGCACTCAGGTGGATTTGTTGTGACACACCTCACGCTGACGCCACATGATTTCAGTGTTCTTGTTATGTAACGCGTATTGATTTGAATTGATGAGGGTAATTCCCACTTCTAAACAACAAGAGCCCTAAACCAAAATTACTTCTTTTTTTAATACCAGATTTTAAATGAATGAACTCTGATTGAGTAGTGACCTAAATTTAAACCTTCTTGTTGAGGATGTGTAGAGGTTAAATCTGGGATTGAGGGTGGGGTCTGGGGGCCTCAGCGCTGCAGCATTTATCTGCATGAAAACAAGTTAACAAACCTCCCTGTCTGCACCGTGATGAGTCAGGGTCATAAAGGCTGGCTGTGTGCCAACATACTTCTTTGCATCTGTTTATGATTCAAGTGTTGTTTCTAAATGAGAAATGAGGGGTGATCATGTGATTCCACCAATGTAAAATTATTGTTCTTCTTTATTTTTTTTTAAATGTGTCACATTCCTGAATACCTTACTGGTTACAGATAGTTCCTCAAGCAATCGATCATAAATCTTTAGAACATCGTCTGTTTTTGCAGTAAATATAATAAATCTGATGATAATCCTGTTGGAGTGCAACTATTTATGGTTGCAAATACCCACATAAATCAATGAAAATATAAAGAAGCCTTCAGGGTAAATGGTTATGAGACATTTTTTAGATTAGAATTTTAAACCAATCTTATAGACTTTGATCCTGGGGGACTATAGCTCCTCAGTCTAATCAGAACTGATCTGTATCATATCAAAAGATCTGAAATATTCAAACAGCTGAAAATGTGAAAAATCAGTCGAAAAGCCAAGAATGGACACTATTATTAAGTTTTGTGTGTTTTCATCCAGATCATGAGTCAACCATTCCATTATGTTGAGATGATAGTTTGGAAATTTGTACAAGAAATGAAGACGTTCAAATAAATGACCTTGATTTTCCTGAAACCATGAGGTGATACATAAATGGTTCTTGTGCTACAATCAGCTGTT
>SSNR01000013.1:1099665-1111581 GCA_006937965.1 Callopanchax toddi
TCATACAGTCTCAGTCTTGGTCTGAGCTACAGCCTGAAGCAGTTGGAGCTGCTATGCTGCTATCTTAGCTGAACCCTTATCAGCTTTGAACAAGGCCTCTCAGCCTCTCCCTCACCACGGGAGAGATCAGAAATGAATTCAGCATGCCTGCTGAAATGCCTCCCTTGCTGACTGGGACGTATCCACGGACTGTCCGGCGAGGTCCTCGGCGGCCACGCCTTCCAGGACCACCACTCCGAGTCTGGGGACTCCAGCCTCAGCTCGTGGAGAAACCAACGCCTGCCAGATCCAGGAGCGTCCACCTTTCAGTGAGCGAACACCACTTTCTGATCGAGAGGTTTGCTTTGATAAAGCTTAATTCTTCCAAACTCAAATTAGCCCTAAATTGACTCTTAAAGTCCTAACTAGGTTAACTAAATTAACTAACTTCCCTAGTCATTAAAACATATGCTACGGTCCGTTAAAACTCACAATTAAACTATCTTTAACATCCTCAACATGTTTAAGAATATTAATTGTGTTTACATCAAACTTTCAAACTGTCTTATCTGTCTGTGTTCTTAGGTTTTTCAAATTAAATGGTTGTTCAATCCTTATCTGGTCTCAGTTCACGTTATTAATAAGGTATTTCAATTCACTGTACTCTTTCAAAGAACCTAGATAATTCCTGTAAACACTAAATATAAGTGATAGTATTGGAGATATTTTCTCCATATAAAACTTCCAAAACTTATTAGTGAATTTACAGAGGGTGTAGTTAAAATAACTAAATAGTTATTTCAAACGCTACACATGATTAAATAAATCTGTGGTTCTTTAATAAAACAAATCTTCAGAAATGGTTCGACCTATTTGTGCTTTAATAAAGTAAACGAGCATTTATGAGCTCATCACTTATTGTAGCTGGGATCATTCTTTTCAGTGTTCTAATTTTTGACTTTGCTTTAATTAAAATAAATATGCAAGTCGGCGTGATTTTATTCTGCTCTTTTTCTTAGAAATAACTGATCGTGTGGTCATGAGGATTTTGCACGACTATTAATATTTTACATCAACACAAACTCTGCTTAGATAGTGAGATCTGAGAAAAGACCAACTGATATTAAAAAAAAACTGTTGACATTTGTTTATCATAAAAAGCTCAGTCATCTTCCTAAAATGACTACAGAGCCCGTCAGGGTGAGTAACGAAGCCACTGGTCAGAGCTGGACGTCCAGGAAAGGCCCTGTTTGTGTGTGTGTGGATCACAGTTCAAAGCAACCAGTTCAAACAGGACGGAGACCAGATCTAAAGTCAGGTGCATTACCTTTAGCTGTTTTTCTTTTGTGTAGCGGAGCATGTTGATAACTTTCCTGGAAGCATTAAGTCATTTCATCACAGTCTAGAATACCATCAACGTTAATGAATCAGTAGGTTTAGTCAATGAGATAACGTGTTAACCACTTTCAGGAAAGCGGTTAATTTTCCTCACTTCCAAAGTTTGTCTGGTGGATCATACTTGGAGCGATGCCAGATCTCTCATTCATGCTCACAGGCCACTTTATTAGGTATACATGTTTAATTGTTTGTTAATAGTCATCATCAGCGTCTGGACTTGGTGAATGTTTCCAACATCTTGTATGAAGAATTAAAGAACACTTGTCAAATATGGTCACCGACATCAGAAGGGGGTCCAACTCAGTGCAGGGTATATCTAATAAAGTGGCCAGTGAGTATCTATACGTCACACTGTTTAACATGTGAGCAGAACTTGATGACGAGGCCCAGATTGTAGAACGGAGGCCAGTTTCCTCTTGACAGGCTGCAGCTTCTTTCATGACCACCCACTATTATCGCCTTGGATCATTTAGAGGAATGAGTTTGTTTATTAACGAGAGGAAAATGGAACAAAGTGATTCCTGCAGTGCTTTAAAAACACATTATCTGATCAGACCAGCTTTATTAAGACCACATCATGTTACTTTGTTTTTATACTCATGTTCTTGTTGGCGGTAATGGCTGATCTGGGTCTGGACATGTCAGATAAAGAGACATGAGAGATTTTGTTTTTGACCAGAGCGATTCAGGGACTCGCTGAACTGAGCAGCTGTTTCCTTTCCTAATTGAATTCCTGCTCTCTACTTAATACTGCCGAAAACCATCATTCCTGAAGAGAAATAAACAAGGCGTCATGTTAAAGAAAATACATGTGAAGTGTTTTGTTTCATCTTCAAGGATTAGTTCAACATTTTGCAATGGGGGGAGCAGATATTAAAGCAAGAAAAGAACATGAGAATAGGTTCATTTGACTGATAGGAAGCAGATTCATAAGCCGGCAGTATATTCTCACCACATGGTCTCAGCATCGTCACCGGGGAAAGGCTGAACTCCTCGTTTATCGTGGATATTAAAGCATTCTGCAGCGTATCGTCTGAATCGGGCCTGTTCTCATGAGCTCATTATGTCGTCTACTGACTGAAAAACAGACGATGAGATATTTTAACTGAAGAAACTTCAGATAAAAGAAAACGCTGATTATAATTTAGATTCTGACAACATTGTTTTTTACTTTGTATCTCACTTGAGAACAGACATGTTGGCTTGCAGGAGCAGGAAAATTACAGGAGTATTAATGAGGGCTGCATTCCATTTAGAAAAGGTCCTGCTTGTTAGCACTGAAGAGTAGAATGCAGCCCTTATTGTTCACATCTGGGCTTTTCCTCCTGCTTCACATCAGAATACATGTGGTGAAATGAGCCAACTCTTTGTTTTTCTCAGATCTGAATAGTTGTGTATTTGTTCAGATTTAAACCTGTAGAAGACGACGTGACATCACAATGTTTATAAAACACCTTGTTTAAGTCTTCAGGTAATAAAGTTGTGTTTTGTTCCTTTACTTGCCTTCTACCTGCTTGCATTTGGTTCCTAACCTTCATCAACTCAAGACACAAAGATCTTCATCAGAACTCTTGGGACATCTAATCCCAACGTTTAAAGTAAAATAACGTTTTAAAATCTTGTTCAGTTAAGTAACAGAATGTCAAAGGGTCACAAAACTAGTTAACTTTCAGCACTAGAGCCTCAGTAAACACATATAAAAGTCATTAATGATAAACATTAATTACATCTGCTGTCTTTTCAGTCAAAGCCTAAAAGATTTCTAAAGGATCCTGATGGTGCAGCGATCAGCTCTGGTGTTTTACTAACCGAAGACTCAGATAAGAAGATTAAAGTTGATGATCTTTGGAAGATAAATGCTTTTTCCTGGAGAAGACTGGAGCATTTAAGGTGTCAGGGAGTGAGAATCTTTGTGTTGTTGAGTCATTTAGTCATTTATTAAATGATGGTTCACTAAAAAAAAGTGTATTTATATTATTATTAAGCACATAAGAGATTATTTTTGTGTTACTTTTGCAGACTGAGTAAATTTGTTGTCTTTTAAAATGCAAACTCACACAAAAAAGTACATTTTAGGTAAACGTTCTTTACATTTTATTTTTAAAATATCAAAACACATCAGGTTCAGAAGTCAGAAACGTTCGGTGGAGTCAGGCCTGACAAAACAAATTAGTTCAGGACGCCGTTGAGGAATGACGATAAGACACGCAAAGAGAGTCTGACCTTTGGCGTTTGAACGATTTAAACACTGATAAACATGAAGTGAGGGGCGGCTGTCAGGATGATCAAAGGTTACAAACGATTCGACCCCCAGGTGGAGCCGGAGCCAAACAACCTCCATGCAAATTGGGTCCCCCCCCCCACATGCAAATATGACGCTTTTCTTATCGGAGTGTTATACTGATAAAACCAGTTTACATAAACAAAGTTTTGCATTCAGCTTGTCATTTTAACTCAAATATGACAGTTTATTCTGAGCAAACTGTTAAAGTTGGCCAGCAAATAGAATCTCAAGCAGCAGAAGACAAAATAAGAGCAGAAATAATGTTTTTGTTTTTCCTGCAAAGACTGGATTTAAATTGGGGGGAGAGAAGTCATTTCATTTCAGGTCCTTTTCTGCTTCAGTATCACAGCATCACCAATAATCTATAAGCTCTAAAATCTGTCTAAAGGTGAGAAAACAAACAAACCGTGATTTTGTTTCTTTAGATCTAATCACATTTTATATTAGTTTGCAGAAGCCTCAATATTGTCCTTCTCTTTGTCATGCATTAATATTGTTTATACTGCATTTACTGTAACATGTTTGTAGTATTTTCTCAGGGTTTTTAAAAATGTTTCTGCAGCAAAATTGAACAGAAACAAAGAGATCATGTTCATGATGTTGGTAGCGCTTACAAATAAGGGCAGTGAAAACGTGCTTCGTTAACAGCGAGCTGACCTTTCCTTTCCTTTTTGTGCACTGGGTGAAATTTTACAAGATTTGCATCAGTGGTTTTATTTCAAATATAATCTGTTTTAGCTGTTAACTTCAAAATGTACCAAAATATAACAGGGACGACTAAATGTGTTTCTAAAAATCCCCGCTTTGTAAACCCAGATAGGTTTTCCACCCTGATGTGAGCTGTTTTCACGCTGACTGACTCCTTGCCTCTGACTTCTGACCGGAGTGGAAATAGACTCCCTGCTCCTACAAATTCCTTTCATTTAATCCTTTAGGAGATCGGACACACTCAAAGGCAGACCTGTTGTTTGAAGCCCGTTTGACGACAGTCTGCCCAGAAAGGAATTTCTTGTTTCAACCAGTAGCTGCTGCCACTGTAACAACAGTGCAGTGTAAATAAAACAGTGGTAACTGAATAAACGGCCTCTTGGAGCAGGTTGCTGAAATGAAGTCAGCTGCAGGCATGTTTGTTTTGATTGAGCATGCCCACATGTGTGTGGTTTGGGTAAGAGTTTTGGACGAACATCAGTCAGGAGTAGTCAGATAAGACGAGACTGAGGCTTTGATGTGACTGTTTCTGAAAGGGAAACAGAGATCGGTACAATAGGACGCCTCCTGTTGGGTTGATCAGAACAGAGCAGGTTTCAGCTTTTAAAAAACACAAAACAGCAAACTAAGAAAAGAACTACCAATTTCCTTTATTATTTCTGAAAGATAAAGAGTGTTTAACTGCATCTGTTTGGGTGTGATGCTGATTGAGAGAACAGAGACGTTGTTATCTTTTGATCTAACCAGACGGATTCATCAGCTCCTCCAGAACACTGTTAGATGTTGACACCTGTACTATCATGTGTGCTGTTGAGCTGTGCCTGTGTGCCAAGAGTTTTCACTGAATTATGACCGTGTTGACCTGGAATCATTTGGCATAAATTAAAGTAAAAGTGGTGCTAACACACAACAAGAAAGTATGTTCTGCCTTGTTTAATCTGAAGCTCCAACACACCTGATTTAGATGCATGTGTAATGCAAGTGACCAATTGTTTGCTTTAAATTTTGGTTTGCAGCTTAGACCTGAAATTTGTACCAAAAGGTTTTAGAAAGTAAAGAAAGTAAATATTTTTTGGTTAAATAGAACATTAAAATCAAATCAAATTAAATTATAAATGTTAAACAGAAAAGAAAACAGAAATATAAAAGTTAAAAAGTACATAGCTTTAAATTAAACTAAACATGCAAATGTGTGAAAAAAGTGTGTGAATGTGTGTGTGCATGGGTGATGACTGTTGTGTTGTGCAGCGCTTTAGGGAGTGTAGAAAACTCTAAAGTGCTCTATAAATACAGGTCATTCACCATAATTAAAAAGAAATCAAAAACATTTAGAAGCCAAAAAAAACTATCATAATTCAAGTTAAAACATGTAAAAAAAAGGAAGAAAGAAAGAAAGAATAATAATAATAATAATAATAAACAAAACAAAAATAAATAGACTTTTTAACTGATTAGAAAAGAATACAAAGAAAAGTAAAATTTAAAAAACTGATTTTGAAAAATTGAAAAGTACAAACATTAAAAACTTTAACTAAAAAAATCAGAATACAATAAAAAAGAAAGTTTTAAAAGTTAAACATACATTTAAAAAGTTACCTTAATAACTAAATGGAATCTAATAAAATAAATTTAAAAGAAAAGAAAAGTAAACCCAGAAAGACGTCCTTTTAATAACCCTAGTAATAGCACTCAATGGTTGAAGCTTAAATATCCAACTATTTCAGTGAGTGACTATTAAATGTTAACTCTGCAGAACATGTTGAGGAGGTGACTGAGTCTGGAGCAGGAAACATGCAAAACCTGCAGGATGGCCGTCGAGGAGTGGAGTTGGTGACCGCTGCCCATTTCTCACCTGAACATGGACAATCTGCACACCTGCTGTTCAGCTTCTGATTTTCTTCCTCGGTATTTGTTCCTCTTGGTTTCTCGTGCACCGTCCCAGATGGTTGACATTTCTTGCACTCACAGCTTGTCGAGTCTGGTTTCATCCTCTGGTCCAGGTCTTCCAGCAGCTTCCCTGAATTTAGGATTAATCTAGATTTCAATATTTTTGACAAGTTAACAAAAAAATAGAAGATTGAGCCTGGATTAAAAAGTCTGAGGATAACAATAATAATTTTAGATGTGTATTCATAACTTTGGCATTTTGGTTCTTCGTCTTTTTTCACATCATGATAGCTTTATGGCATTTTAAAAATCACAAATTATGATGTATTTCACAGAGACAGGCCCAGTAAACGTGACTGATTGTTGTAACTGTAGAAATTACTACAAATATTACAGCTTCTATGCAAATTAAACAGTGAAGAAACATCAAACGTTTCATTTTATTTAGGAATTTTAACGTCCTTTAAAATGATCAAATCATTCTGTTTAACACCTTGGTGCATGGTCAGAGCTTTTAGAATAATTTAAATAAATGATAATGTAACAACTGATATCAACTTACTTCAAGTCACTGAGGTTAGATTCAGCTGGGTGTGGTTCAATTAATGAAATCCTGGCAGTTCATTCAGCTCTAGATCTTATTGAAACATGAAGTGGACTGCACTGACAAAGACTAATAAACAAAAAAATATGTTGATGTTTGATTTAAAAGTTATAATCTTACAGTTTTTACATCAATAATAATAAAATGAGTATTTATAGTTCAACTGATCACCAAACTCTTCAGGAACTTGGGATATTTCATTCATTTGAATCAGATGTGAGAGCAGATCTATCTAAAACATGAGTAAACGTGTGTGTTCAGGTGCCAACAGATAGTAGAACAACAAACCAGTGTGTAACACACTTGATGCACGTTTTGCTTCTGACTGAACGTCACGGTTTAGTGCTAGTCGTTGTCCTGGTTTCATGACCCACATCGATCAGAAATAGACTGATTCAGGACGTGGACTAAATGAGCGCATTGATTGGAAAGTCACTGCAGAGTCTTTATCACCAAATAATCAACTAAAAATCGATTTCATCATAAACACAATTAGACGTTTCTGTTTGAGCTTTATGTTAGTCATATTATGATCAGCTGATGAAACGTGTGAGTTTTCCTCATACCTGTGGTATTTATCAGGAATATGACACACAAGGAAAAACTCATCTCACAAGTCCCAGAAATATGAGGCATGCATAAAACACACACTCACACCAGTGTGTTAGACAATGTGAGTCCGTTTATCTGTTGTGGTACCACAGCTCCTCCCTGTGGCTGTGCTGTGAGTTCACATAAACAATAAGGAGTTTTAGGCAGGGTGATTTGCTCTTTTCTGAGCAAAAAAAACCTTAGTCATCTGTGTAAAACCATCTAATTTGGAGCACAAGAGGGATCAGGGTTGTCCTCAGTAATAAGGGCATTGCTCAAGTCTTTTATACAGTAGTGGAGTTTCTGAGCTGAAAGGCTAAGCTCTTAAATTACAGGATGAGATATAGATTGTGAACAAAAGCAGCAGAAATGAACATCCTCTGTAGGGTGTCTGAGGAACTCTGTCCTCTCTGGGATGCTGCTCCTCTGCATCATAAGGACTATGTCATAAGGACATAAGGATGAGCTGAGGTGGTGTTGTCATGATGTCTTCAGGCTGCTGTCCTCAGGAGGAGCTGGAGAACATCGCAGAGAAATGGGATGTCTGGATCTGTTACCTTCATGACCTTATATCTTGGATGTTTATACAAAAAAAGAGAGAAATATATGCTTAAAACATAAGGATTTTTAAAATAAATAAAACATCCTGCCTTATTTCTTTATAATTAGTGTCAATGGATGGATCCAGACTTGTTGGTGCTCTAATATAAAGTCTTAAAGAAAAGTTAACCAGGTTTTTTAAAGGGATATTCGCTGCTTTGCACTCATTTTAGTTCCATAGTACTTTTTTGTTCCTCCAAGTTGTTTTTAATGTTATTTCTAATAATGACCAGCAGGGGGAGCTGTCTGCTTAATTAAAGCTATGGACATTCACTCATTCTGTACTCTGGTTAAACAAGTGACTTCATCGTGCCTTTTCTGCTGTGTCATAACAGTAGATATCTTTTTATTTTAACTGAATATTATTTAGTTTTATTTAACATTTTCTAAGCTGGAGTTCTGGCTATCATCAGTCTATTGGCTCAGAGTTCCTAAATAAAAGATCCTCAGGGATTTAAATGATAAAACATCTCATCTCAGTGCAGACTAAAGCCCTGTTCCTTTCTCCACCTCAGGTCTGTGGCTGGAGGCAGGTGAATTAATAACATATATTCACTCCATCTGAGTTCAACATTTAATAAACCTAATCCACAATCCAACAACTAAATCCCTTTGGGGTAATTATGCATTAATTCATCTGGTTGGTGTTTACTGTCATTCACTAGGAGTTTGTCATTGATTGATGTATTGATTCCACGTTGAGACCTTCTGCATCAAATGAACTGTTTTAGAAACATGTTTTAATCTGTTCCATATCTCAGGCCAGACTTTAAATCATCAATATACCTGATGGTCAACAGGACTGTGCAGCTCTCTGGTTTTCATTCATCCAACATCATCTAAAACCACAAGGCTCCTCCTCTGCACAGTGGTCCAACAACACAGGGTCAGCTGGTTCATACACTGCTGCTGTGCACAGTTAGCTTGTCTGTGTGCAGCATGTCTAGAAAAAACAGGTCACACTGATTGTTTTCTGTTTGGCATTTTTAAATAATTCAGAGCTGGCTGGACTTGGTGTTGGGATTAAAGTCTGCTTTAGAAAACTGGACAGCAGTTCTGATATCATAAATGTGGCTCATACTGTATTTATTTTGATCTTTTACTGCTTGATCGTCGTCTCTCTGCCTCTCTGTGTCTGTTTCCCAGCCTGTTTAAACACATCATCCAGCATCGTCTCTCACAGAATTCAAAGGAAACTAAAACATATTTTGAGATCAAAACAGATAAATACAGTAAGAAGGTTTGAATATGACTAATGCAGAATGAAGTGACCATTAAGTCTTGATGAGTCAGCTTTCAGTGTGAGTCTCTGCTATCCCACTGGCTTTGATCCCAGTTAGTGAGCAGGATGAGGCGTGGACCTGAACCCATCACTTCCATATGTGAAAAATCTGAGTTTGAAATAATCTGAGCAGCAGTTCCTGTGATTTGTATCTTGAGTGGTTGTTATTGTTTAAAGTTCCCTGTCTTTGTGTCTCACTCAGCTCATCACATGGCTCAGAGAAACAAAGGAGTTTCTGAATTTGATCTTTTATAAAACCCAGAAGAGTTTAAGCCTTTTGAATGATTAAAATCCTTCCATGCTCAGCTTTAAACTGCCTGATACAAATGCACAAGAAAATCCTCACAGGCTTGTCCATCAACCCCTACCCCTGCATAAAAACAACATCACCCCCTCCTCCACTCTCATCTGTCTCCTCCTTGTCTGTATCTGAGACCTCCGGTGGCACCTTGTTGTATTTTTAATGCCTTCCTCCTTCCCGGTGGTGTATAATAAATGTTTGATACGGCCTCCCGTGGCCTTGGGAGAATGCGACCAAACCCTGCCCACCGGGCCAAACGGGCCTTGAAATATTCACATTCAGCAGCTTGCAAAGTCAATAACACACCAGCAGTGACCCCCATTCATCCTCAGTCACATCGATAAGGCAATACGGGGAAATCCTGGCTCGAATTCAAGATTAGTGTGCAGATTTTTATGTTTTTATACCTGCAACATTATAACCACTGATGAGTGAAGGAAACATGTTTATGATGTTTTAAAGGAAGATGAAAAGATGAAGCTCAAACCCTCAACAAGAGCACGCAGCAGGACGATGATGAGCAAAATCCACAATCAAAACAAAGAGCTGCAGGCGATGATTCAGCCTCCAAACTCCCCAAATCCCAAACCTTAACCCATCCAACAACCCAGAGAACCCAAAGGCCAGTGTCTCAGACAGAACTGGTCCCGTATGACCTCATCAGTCAGAGCTGGTGGTCTGAATGTGATCGGAGCAGCAGCTCTGTTCTGCTGCATCTCAACAGTTGTGAAACCTGCTGTTTCTCTGAGGTGTTCGACTCTCCTACTGGGAAAAAATAACTTTAATGTTTGCATCAAAGAGTGGAATCACACTGACAGCTGTGTAAAAACACACACACACACACACACACACACACACTCCCTCCCTAATGAAACGCGACAGTGGAAGCGTGTGATCTCAGTCCTTTTCATTGCTGTTCATTTGTAGTTGACCATCTTTAACCTCGCCTCTGATCAGCTGTTTCTTTTAACACGTTTTGTTTTCTGAAGGCTTCCTGTGATCAAAGAGTCTCTCTCGTCTCCCTGTTAGAATATTTTACAGATAAATAAAACTTCACACTCACCCAAAATACTGTTTTAGCTATCATTTTTTTACAACTTGTAATACAGCTACATTTCTGATTTTACACCCTGAGAAGGAAATTCTGTGCAAAGTATAAGAAATTCAATCTGCTGCAGAACAATGGGTGTTTTTGCTTTCTAACGCATTTCATGGTAAAACACTTGTTTAATAAGGTCAATGGATGCAGGAGGTGAAATAAAACACAATGTTGTCAAGGTGGAGGAGCATGGAGATGAAGATGGAAACACTGAATAAACTTTGTTACCTAAGAGAATAAATTAAAACAACAAACATTCAAAATTATTATTTTATTATTTGAAACTTAATTTAAGAGAGTTTAACAAAGAAAAAGAAATCCTATCAGCTTGTCTGAAGTTATCTTTTTGTAGGAATGTAGAGGGATGAGATGAGTGATGAGAGGTGTAGCCTATAAACCATCCCCTCTCCCTGACTTCCGGAGGCGTCTGATTCGATGACATCAGCTGTGCAGTGAGAGTGCGCCCTGTTCTCTCCCCGGTTACCGAGCATGACACAATGTCTGCCGGTATAAAAGGCTAGGGCCACTCCTATCAGCGCTCCGCCCGCGTGTCTGGAGACTGCTGAGGAGAGAGCGAGCGAGCGCAGGAGGCTGTCTGGATCCTGAAACGCGTCCTGGACTAGAAGAGGAGAAAGAAGGAGGCTTATTATGGCCACGCTGGTGGAATCTGCAGAAATGGAGACTTTGGGCGGCCACAGCCGCGCCGGGACGTCTCCCACGTCCTCCAGCCCCTCGCACCACTTCAACGACAGCAAATTCTACCTGCTGGTGGTGATCGGAGAGATCATCTCAGAGGATCACCTCAAGTGTGCCATTGCGGACATAGAGAAAGGTGAGGTGGAGCTTAAGGGAGGGGGAGGCAGAGCTCAAGGTCTTCTTTAAAGTTAGAGCTGCACCTGTTCGCTTTTACGCATGGCGCAATCGGGAGAATTACGCACATGTTATTAATGAGTTATTAACATTCTCTCTTGCAGCATCTGTTGCGTTGTTATCTGCTGTCATCCACATGTGAGGCAGATCTCAGTGATTCGGCATCTGGTGTGCGTCAATATTGGCGCATTCATGCACAATTTCTGCGGTCTTCTTCCACAAATACAAATATCTGTAAGATGGGGTGCGTCAGGCTTTTGTTCCACAGTCTGGATGAGGCAGTGGGTGGATGGGTGGGGGTGGGGGGGGGGGG
>SSNR01000013.1:1111591-1147540 GCA_006937965.1 Callopanchax toddi
GGGGGGGGGGGGGGGGGGGGGGGGTTGCTTTGTGTTCTCAGCTCAGATTATAATTTCTCAGCCGCTATGACGGAACTGTATTCAAATCGATTCATCCCGTGGGAACACGTCTCCATCATCATCCCGCATCCAGCTCTCATCCGGCTTGTGGGCGTGGCCCGGTCCGCACTGCGGTCCCTACGGAAACCCGCGAGGACCCATCTTCAGTAGGAGCAGGACGAGCCGCTGAGGCCTGCAGGCCACAGAGCGCTGCTTGTGTTAGAGGAGTATGGCGCAGTCACGCTGTGGGTGTAGAGCGAAGTCACCTCAGGAACAAAGGCTAGAGATGAGGCTTATCAGGATAAAGGAGATATCCTGGTATTACCTGGTTATTGGAATGAATATACATTTGGAATATTCTTGTTTTCTGCAGGAAAAATCAAAACACTTTATTTATTTTTATCAGTGGTTTAAAGAGTCGTTTTTTGAGCCTTATTTCCATAATTTCCTTCATTATTCTCTATATTGTTTATAGGACAAAGAAAACATAATGATTTTGAGCAGAATTTTTTAAAGTTTAAACCTATAATTGCATCATAACGTGAAAGAAATGCAGACAATCTTCCTCTAAAAGTTACTTTTTAAAAAATTAAACCATCACACTGCGTAATAATGGAGAGGGTGAAACTGTGACTCAGCACACTGAGGGCCATCAGGCCCAAACAGCGATATAGATGTTTCCTATTATAGATTTTTCTTTGCCTCATGCCAAATCAGCAACAAGTCTAGACATGTCCGTTTTAAGGTTTTCCAGTGAACCAGAAGCAGAGGGTCGATGTGACCAGGAGACTTAATGATATCTGATGCATGTAGTGATTAATATCTCAATCAGATGATTTAGAATGTGTGTGTGTGTGTGTGTGTGTGTGTGTGTGTGTGTGTTGCAGGGATCCGTTCATGGGACACCAACCTCATCGACTGCAACCTGGACCAGGAGCTCAAGCTGTTTGTCTCCAGACACTCGGCTCGTTTCTCCGCAGACGTCAAAGGTAATGAAGTAAAGGATGTCCACTCTGATCATTTCACACTTTCTGAATCATTTGATGGGGGACAGATTAAATGGGGGGAAATAATAGAAACCCTGACCCCCTGCTGTGAGGGGGACATCTTTTTTTGTTGTTGTTGCTGGAACCGTTTGGGTCCATTTGTTCTCTCTGCTGGATCGATCACAGCAAGTCAGTATAAAGCTGTTCTGTGTGGAGAGAAATGATTTCTGTCTTGACCAGAGTGACCGTTTGCAGGACGATTCCTCCATCCATAACATGACTGATGATGAGAGATGGAACATTTGTGACTCTTGCTCAGCTTTTGCTCATGTCTCAAAAGCTGAGGCCTTTAACTGTCATAAAGTCTGTAGTTAATGTTGCAAAACAAAATCAACATCAGGTGTGAAATTATTCTACATAACATGTTTTCATGTTGGTAAATTGTCCCTACATGCTGTATAGGCACACTTTAATGGTACATTTGTGTTTGTTCACACCCCAAACAGCTGAATATATCATGGGTTGTTGGTGAGAGTTACTTTCACAAGCTTGTGGGAATGTAATCCTTTTTCTACAATACAAGTGGTAATAATTATGACGCAATGTGACACTTAGTAATCGCTCAGCCTCGGAGTTTATTGGCTGTTTGTGCTGGAGTGAGATCAGCACAAAGTGATGCGTGTCGTCTCTGCTAACTCTATACTGAGTAGAAAAAAGCAAAAATCACCAATAAAACTTTTCTCATTTCACCACAGCAGGTGTGAGACAAAGAACCATAACCAACCACCACATTCACTTAGTAAATTACAAGAAAATTCTCAGTTCTGCCCCAATTAAACCCTGTTTTTTACATGTTTTTATTTATTTTATGCAATCAAATAAAAATCAAAGAGATAGGGACAAATTTGCCTTTAAAAATGTCTCATCCATGTGTGCAGCTGCTCTCTAAAAAGGGGCGTGGTCAGCAGAAACTCCATTGGAGTTAAAGGCGTTAAGGACTAAAACAGTAATAAAATAAACACTAAGACACTCAGAGGCATGATGCTGGACTTCTCTGGCAACACGATGCTTAATCAGATTCTAAAAACAGTTATGCAGTTTATGTAGTCATCAGAAAATTACATGCTAGGGTTTTTATAAATAGAAAATCTAGTGCATAATTGTTGCTCGTCTACTCAAATAGATGCTGTATTTCTCAGCCATGACCGCTTTCAGTGCACAAAGCATGCAGGTTTATTACCTTTACCCAGACACGCCCTCGCTGCATTTTGCAGCATGGTTGTTTTACCACTCAGAAGGTGAAGGAGCAGCTCTAAAGACGTTTCAGACCTGTGAGGTCTATCAGTGAGGGCTGAGGCCTTGACCTCCAGCAGCAGTGATAGCCCCAGTCTGGCTCTGCTGCAAACCCATCAGAACCAGCAGGCTTCCTTAGATTTATATCAGGTTGATCCACGCAACAATGATGCTGCAGAATCAGATTAGATGAAGAAAAAAACAATTTAAAACGACATTCAGATGAGCTCCGGTTTCCCTTTCACCCACATCCTCAGTTTCTCCCTCTCCTTTTTCTTCCTGTGAGCTGTTGCCTAGATGCACAGTTGATTTGGGAGTAATTAGCAGTGCAGGATCCCCGGTGGCAAGTGTCTGTCCTCGAACATAAAGAGGGGAGGGGAACGGAGAGGGTGAGGGGAACTGAGGTGGACTGGGGGAGGCAAATGGCTGCACAAGAAGGAGATGTAGAGAAAGAGAAGGGAGCAGGGGAGGGAGGGAGGGAGGGAGGCGGATTGGAGAGAGAAAAATCCTGAGGATTAGAAAGGAGGAGAAGACAAAGACAGATCTGATGCGCTAAAGAAGAAAAACATAGCAAATTGTTTTTCTTTTGTGTCTCATAAATTAATCATCTTTATAGTTTTCTTTGACAGCTGCACAGTCCTCATTTATATCTTAAATTGCAATTTCTTAAATTAATTTTAGTATCAATGCAGGAAACACACAATAAATCATTTTGCAGAAACATAAGAAATTATCATTTTCTAAAAGTTACAGGAAACATTTACTACCAAATTTTTCTTCATGCAACCCAATCCAATTCCTGATTAACATCTCCTAAGTTTAAGAGCAGCTTCTTATCAGCGTCCAAACCAGAACCTTAACCAGAGCATGGCTCAAAATGCTAAATATCTGCACTAAAGTGACAACAAGCATGTCATTCAGTTGATACTTAAAAAATACATATTCAATATGAAAATAAAACACACTAAAATGTGTGTCTGTATGTTCTCCTATAGCACTTTCACTGATTAGGGATCAGTTTTTGCAGGAAACCAGCAGGTTGAATCAGGCTCATGAGGACTGATGCATGTCTGCCAGCTTGATAGACGACCCATCATCCATCAGGCTGTGTGCAGGAAGTCTGGACCTGACAGCGAGCGACCTAAAGAGCAGATCCTGGTCGCTCCCTGATGGATATTTGATGCTTCAGCCACAGAATTCCCAGAACTAGTGCCTCAAGTACAAAAAATACAGAGGCCTAAAAGCAATCACAAAACCTCAAACCCATTTAGGATGCTTGGCTTTGAAACTGATGAGGACAACATAATAATTTCATGATCAATAGTATCTAAACATTCATTTTATTGATTAATAAATGTGTCGTCCTCAACATATTTTATAGTCACAATGCAGATTTTCATTGGAACATTTTTATAATGCTGCAAATGTATTTTTTTTCTCAAAAGTTGTTTTTCCTTTTGACAATCTGTAATGTCTAATGACTGTAATAAAATGGATAGACATCAATAATGTGATGCAGAGGATTGATTGAAAAGTGAGTCAAGCTTCCTAAAAGCAGCGTCAGCACCATTAGCTCCATGTCCAGACAAGTTAGATGTACTGGTTCCCTTTTTAACCCGGTCGTTTGGGGACACAGGGACATGTGACACGATGCACTGCTTTAGGGGCGTCTGCATCTGAAAGTCACTACGGTTAGTTTAAAGGACGAGACAAACAAAAGGGACTAAATCATAACCTGACCTATTTATAAACAGATAACCTTTACAGTGCTGTAAACCAAGATTTCTTATTGTTTTTTGCATTATCATTATCAGTCAAATACAATCTGAGTAAATCCAAATTGCAGTTTATTTCATTTATTAAGGGGGAAAAGCTTTCCAAACCAACAAACTTATTGGATAAACTCAAGTAAATTTGGGGAATTTTTTCATCCAAATCTTAACTGAACTGAGTTGGTACGACTCGTTTTATACTGCTCTTAAAATGTCACCAATATTGAATGAAAATGATTTGTTTCAGTTCTTAAACTAATACAGTTCAGTCATGATCAAAGTAGGATTTTAACCGGGACTTCAAGAAAGTTCAGCTTTAGTCTTGTTAGTCCACAGAACATGTTTCTAAATGTCTTGGGGTCAGCAGTGGGTTTGGCCTTGGACTTTTCCCATGGAGGCCATTTCTGCCCTCGTGTCTCTTTGTTATTGCTGAATCATGACCTCTGACCTTGACTTTACCCATTGAAGCCTGCAGTGCTCTATGCTGTTCGGAGGGGTTTTGACCTTGAATATCTTTGGAACAGATTACGATGTGTTGATTTTTGAGATCTTTTAGCCTACTTCCAGTGATTTCTTCATTCTAAAGGTCTGGAAGTAATCAGCTTTCCAAGTAATTTGGTTATTTACAATTAATTCATGATTTATCAACGGGGGGATTATTTTTTCATATAGGACCAGGCTGGTTTGGATAGCTTTGTTTAGAAACGGTGGTGATGTGTATTTACTCAGGTTGTCTTTGTCTGATACCTCACTGTTCGTGCATCTTGCAAAATACAAAAGAATCAAGTCACATAATTCACCCACTGGTTTATTTTTGGCATTTCCATCCAGTTCAAATGGAGGCAGAAAGGTTGAACCGTCTTACATTTCCTATCCAGCCAGAAGGAGAAAGCTTGGCGGTGCATGTCGCATTACCTCAGCTCCCGCTGAGACTAAGCCTCATGGGGCGTAAAAGATTTTTATATTGATCAAGGTAATTGCCAGCATCAAGCAAGCTTCACTGCACAACCTGTCATTTGTGATGAGTTAGCTTAGAGACAGGGTGATGGAGAGGGATTCACTGAGTTCCTGTTGCACCACATTAAAGACAGGAAGGCACCAACAAAGAGACAAGCAACATGCTTCTCTTTTACATTATCAGTCAGTCACTGATATTGAGGGTTTGAGTAGCATGAACAGGATGGGAAGCAGACAGTAGAGATTGATTATTCTCTTATTTCACTGAGCAGTGAAAAGCACATCCTTTGTTTTTCTCAGAGGAGCTCTGGTCATCAGTTTGAGACTGCTGTCTCTTCAGAACAAATCCCAAAGGCAAGGTTTACCCCGACAGTGGCCCAGGGTTTGGGTGATGGTAGTATCAGACTGACACTAATCTCTTTTGGAACTTAAATGCTCAAGCAAGCAAAACAGCAATCCACCAGGAGCTGCTCCAACCAGTGTGGTAAATACCAAGCGTTTGGCTGTTTGATCAGGCAGAACGCCAAGAAAACCCAGAGTAAGGGTTCACATCACAGCTAATCAGAGTTATTGTTCTTAAAGGGAAAAATGTTAGTGTTTTTCCAGATATGCCCACGTCATCATACAGTCACCTAACATGCTCCTTTGACTGCCAAATTCTCCGTTTAAAAACTACACCATTACTGTTGTGTGAAACCATCAGTCTCTATGTTCTGGTTAGTTTTAGACCATCGTTGTTTCTTTTATTATCTATAGTGTTAGTTAAGCATTTGAAAGCTTTGACCTCATAAGACATCTTGATAAATACTGAACATTGTGTAAATCACTTCTCACTTAAAGCATTGTCTTCTGTATATTTGATTATTTATTTTAATACAAATACTGCACCTTTACACCCCAAACACCAGAGAGGCCTTTTAAGTTCTATCTCAGGTCAAGTTGTCCTTAATTAGCCCAGATAATGACTGAGAATCAGGCTTTGATTAACAAAACATATATATCGAGTTAGGAAACACTATCAAGAGTTCACATTTTAAGTAGGATGCAGGCGCTAATTTAGGCCAGCAGGTGGCAGTGTCTCTCTGTTTAGTGGTGACTAAAACTCAGAACAGTATACATTATGAGACCAACATGTCTTTTATTACTCTAGAATCAATAAAGCATGCTATAAAACTGTTGAGACATTAGTTTAAACCATGTTAAGGTACCAACTAACGACCTGTCACATGACCTAAGCGTGGACAGACAGTGCTGCTATAACAGCAGAGAAGAGCTGCTACAGGATGTTCAAACAGGAAGTAAGAGGACAGAAAAACGTGCTTTAGCATCATTGCTGCTTGGAAATAGAACTATACTGTTGGACGCAATACAAAAAATGTATTATTATTTGTGACTGTTTGGAGCCAAAATCACAACATATTTGTCCAGCATAGTTTAAACTCCAGCAGTGAATCTTTTTTTATCTTAGAGGAGGAGGCTTGGTTAATGGGTGTGTGTAATGGTTAAAATCTGTTGCATAAAACATGTAGTAGAGAAACAGCCAAGCAAACAGCTGCTGTAGTGTCACGTCTCCAGAAATAAGAAGCTTTTCTATCTTCAGTGGTTCAAAGATTTTTTTTTTTACCTCTCTGTCCTCACAGACAGCCATTATAGAGGCAGCATTACCTCGTCTCTGCAGTCCTTTTGTGTCTGCTGGCTTTGAAGGGATTCATTGATTGAAGGTTTTAAAGAAAAACAATACAAGAGGAAGAAACAAAGAGGGGCGGTGAGGTTGATTTGGTGAAAGCTGATGTGTTCATCATCAGGGACAACCCACCCCCACCCCCCACCCCCCCAGCTGCAGCTCATAACCATTATCATGGTCAACCACCAGAAACTCAGGATGACTGTGAGCCTTTCACACCCCATCGTTCATCTTCCTCAGGACTAACTCGTCCCATAAAACCAAAATAATGTAGATAAGCTTGAAATTGAGATAAATGGACAAAGAATGTATTGCTGATTTAAAGTGAAGGAGTTGGATTCAGGAATTAGATAATCCATCCATCTTAGTGATGAAGGGCTTTCCTCTGCAGACATCTGCTGCTGCTGCTGGATCATCTTAGGTTGATAAACTAGCTGATACATTTGTTCAGTACAGCCCCCTTTTAAAACAGACAAGTTTCACATTTACTCATTATAATGGAAATACTATAAATGTACCACAAAAGTCAAGAAGTTCAGTCAAACACATTTTTTTATTTTCTATTTTGATTGATTTGATTGATATTGTTTTACACTTTAATTAATTTGCTCATGCAAACACTCTGATTTCTTTTAGAGTCAGAAGATACAAAACACATAACTCTGAACTTAAACACATCCAAACAAACATGTTGTCAAGGCATTTAACTGTTCTTGTGAGGAGCCGCCATCTTTTTTCCCAAAGTCAGGACTTTACGAGTAGGAAGTCCAAACTCGTGGGGTGGGAGAGGTCCAGTTGATTTTTTCCACTTGGAAGTCAGAATTTCTGAACTCTGACAACAAATTGAACGCATCATAACATAATAGCTCCTCCAAGTCTGAGGCTATGGTTCTCAACAGGAAAAGGATGGAATGCTCTCTCTTGGTTGGTTTGTCTCAAGCAAATCATTTAGAGTATCTTGGTACTTTGTTCACGAGAGGTGCACCAAAAAATTTGGGGCTTGGTCTTCAGTAAAAAGGGCTTTTCTCTGGTTTGTTAAAGCACATTGAAAAAGGAGCTGAGACCAAAGACAAAGCTCTGGATTTACAGCTCTGTCAGCATTTCACGAGATTTAGATTATGACTGATAGAATGAGATCCAGGATTCTGGAGGCTGACGTGATCTTCCTCCATAGGGTGACCCTGCTCGACCTTAGAGATGAGGTGAGGAGCTCCATCATCCATGGGGAGCTCAGAGCGGAGCAGCTGCTCCTCCTCATTAAAAGTCATCAGAAGAGGCTGTTTGTGCATCTGATTAGGATGCCTCCCTTTGAGGCTCTGCAGCCATGTCCCACTGGGAGGACTGACCCAGAACCTGTCCCCTATGGTACATGTTGGGACCTCATGTTGGGGTCCACCAGAAGGAGCTGGATAGTGTTGCTGGGTCTGTTACCTCATGGCCCAAACTAATGGATTGATAATAGTATCAGACTTCTCAAACACATTTTGACCAATTGTCTATATTTAGAAATGTTTTTTGCAGAGAGTAATCACTTGTAAATCACTGTAAAATCATGTCAAGTAACCAGTAAATATTTCCTGGTGGGAAAAAAACAAAGTAATTTCTTTACTAGAAAAACTAGAATAAAGTCATTTTTATTGATTTGTTTCTTTTTTATCTGAATATACACATTTAACATGACATTTAAAGTTCTTAACTCTGTAATGGTTGTTTTTATTTAATTATTGCTATTTCCTACTTTCTGTTCAGGACAGAGAATCCTTCACCATAAAAGTAATGTCCTGGAGACGGTGGTGCTCATTAACCCTTCAGATGAAGCCGTCAGCACCGAGGTAAGTGATTATTATTGACAGCGTTTCAAGCTGTTATAGCCTCTCCTCCTGTTTTTCTATTTACGTGACTTTTTTCCCGGTTGAAATGATGTTGTACACATCCATTAAGGTGTTTAAAGACAAGGATTGTTATTCAGCCTAATGCTTCAGGCTGAGATGAAAAGAATGGGAGAAATTTAAGATCTGGGACACTGTAATCCATTTACTGCCAGGACAGCAAGTGCTTTCTTTTACATTTTAATTTGTGCAGTTTTGCACTTAGATTAAAGAAGGAGAGAGAAAGAGAGAGAGGAAGCTTAGGAGCCTAGATGAAACACGATTTTCTCCTGTGTCACTGCTCCTTTACAACGTTGCCTCCACCCCACCGTCCATGTCTGTAGTCAAATGTGCGTTAATAATATCTCATGGTGCAGCAGGACCCATCGAGCCAGTCTCCCAGAACAGCTGAGGCTGCTGGAGTAGAATAAAAGACCAGCAGAGAGTGGGAGAGATAGATGGATAACAGGAAACTTAGCAGAGTGTCAGCTACTTAGCTAATGGACTGGAGCAACACAAAACTGGTGGAGTTCAGCTGACAATAAATCACTTATATGCTGCTTGATTTCTTCTTTTTTCTCCAAATACATAGATATGTGTCTGATTTGATGCCATTCACAGAAGCAGATGTTAATCAGCTCTTTTAATTTCCAGGTTCGTTTAATGATCTCTGACACGGCCAGGCATAAACTGCTAGTCCTGTCAGGGCAATGCTCTGAGAACACCGGGGAGCTGATCCTTCAGTCTGGATCGTTCTCCTTCTTCAGTTTCATCGACATATTCACTGATCAGGAGGTGAGTCGACAAGCAGGAAGGAAATCTCCTCTTGACTATTTCTAATCTGTACTTATACAGACAAAACTTTGATTTTTTTTATAATCCCAAGAAGTGACGACATGAACTTTTCTGTTGAGGAAAATAAGAATGCTGGCAATTGGCTGCTTTGATGTGCTGTAGAAACAGTTAACTGGGTCAACTTTACTTTTCCACCTAAGTTTGTCTTTTTCTAGCTATTCATATAAAGATCTGTGGAAAAACAATTGTTAGCAAACAGGTTAACAAGCTACTAATCTGACAGATTCATAATCTTTTAACAGTGTCTTAAAAAAGCAACTTCTATAAAAGTCATCTTTAATCTTTCTTGACTGCATTATTTGTGTCTTTATGAGAAGATTTCTATGTTCCCATAGCTCTATGTATTTTTGTGACTTTGGACTGCAGTGAAAATCTGAGGGCGTCATCTTTGCTCTGCCAATTTTCTACCAGTTTTCATAAGAATCTGTGCAGCACCATCTATGCACGGCTCATTGTCAACACGAGGAGCATTCCTCCCCTTCCCACACCTCAAACCTCGACCACATTCGGTGCAAATTGGAGCAGTAGTTTGATGCACACTTAGAAATCTTAGAGATGTGGGAACATAGGGCTGACCCTGTCTTTTTGCAGCTGCATAATCCACCAAACTGTACAGGAAAACTGCTAAAATGTTATAGTTGTTGCAGTTAAAATTGCATCCAATATAAAATGCACTTATTTACATTAAAATATATTCCTTTTGTCAGATGTTATGTCAAACCAAAATGCACACACACACACACACACACACACACACACAAACACACACACACACACACCATAAAAGTGCCTTTCAAAAATAAATAAACAGACAAATGATCATGTTTAGGAAAACAAACTGCACCGGTTTAAAAATCACTCATACTGAATCAGAGACAGCATTTAAATACAGAATAATAAAAATGACTTTATTCCTTTCATGCACAGATTGGTGAATTGCTCAGCACCATTCACCCAGCAAACAAAGCCAACCTTACGCTCTCCTGCCCTGAACAAGGAGACTGGAAAAACTCCAACTTGGACAAACACAACTTGCAAGACTTCATCAACATGAAGCTAAACTCCACTCTCATCCTCCCTGAAATGGAGGGCCTGTCAGAGTTCACAGAGTATTTATCTGAATCAGTAGAGATCCCATCTCCTTTTGAAATGTTAGAACCTCCAACCTCAGGAGGATTCCTCAAACTCTCCAAACCGTGTTGCTACATTTTCCCTGGTGGGCGAGGAGACTCTGCTCTCTTTGCTGTCAATGGTTTCAACATGCTCATTAACGGTGGCTCAGACAGGAAGTCGTGCTTCTGGAAACTGGTGAGGCATCTAGACCGGGTGGACTCCATCCTCCTGACTCACATTGATGATGATAATTTGCCAGGCGTCAATAGCATGCTGCAGAGAAAGATCGCAGAGCTCGAGGAGGAGCAATCGCAGGGTTCGACGGCTAACAGCGACTGGGTGAAGAACATGATTTCTCCAGATGTCGGTGTTGTGTTTGTGAATTTTCCTGAAAACTTGGATAACCCTGGACCTAATTACAGGGTGCGCAGGAATGTTGAGGAGGCGGCGTTCACTCAGCAGTTCCTGAACAAGCTCAACTTGAGGATTGAGACTTTGCAAAGGCCTGTGGGAAACACTATAGAGCCGATCACACTTTTTCAGAAAATGGGTGTTGGGAGGCTTGAAATGTATGTGCTTAATCCTTCGAAGAACAGCAAGGAGATGCAGCACTTCATGAAGCAGTGGACAGGAAGTGAAAAGGACACTACTTCCATCCTGCTGCCAAATGGAAAAGAATCAGAGTTTCCTCTTTCTTACTTAACTTCTATCTCTTCACTCATTGTGTGGCACCCTGCAAACCCCTCAGATAAGGTCGTGCGAGTTCTCTTTCCTGGGAATGCCACCCAGGATCACATCTTTGAGGGCTTAGAAAAACTAAAGCATTTAGATTTCTTGAAACAACCAGTTGTCACTCAAAAAACGATGTCTCCTAGCTTACCGTCAACCCCAACACTAAAGCAAGCAAAGATGAAGCACAGAACAGACAGCAAAGAGAGCCTGAAATCTACCCCGAAGCCATCGCCAGTCAAAACCATCAGGAAGAGTTCAAAGGAGGAAACAGCAGAAAAGGCAAAGGCTGACACGGAGTCAGCTCAAGACAAGACGGAGAAAAAAGAAAAGGCTCCTCTGAAAAAAGAGAAGGCAAAGACACAAGAAAAAGAATCTAAAGTAAAGACGGATCAAACGAACCAAAATGAGGCTCCAGACAAAAAATCTGAAGCAAAACCCAAAGCTGAAAAGACGACTAAAAAAGAAGCTAAAGCACCAACAGAAAAGAAAAAGGAGGTTAAAAAAGAAGTAGCCAAAAAAGACGATAGCTCCAAACTTGAGGCTAAGAAGGAAGAAAAAGTAAAGAAAGAGGAGGCAAAAAAAGTTCTGAAAAAGGACATCAGACGAGATTCACCTATGAAAGACAAGAAGGAAGAAAAGAAGGAGCAAAAGAAAGATGTGAAAAGGTCATCCAAGGAAATCAAAAAGACAACCGCTGCAGGTGATGAGAAGAGTCTCAAACCAAAGCCGCTGAAAAAGGAAGATTCAAAGAAAGATTCAGGAGTTCCCTCCAAGTTAAAAGATAAAGGAAAGACAAAGGTGACAAAGAAAGAGACGAAGGTAGAGAGCAAGCTGCCAGCCACTGCTGCTGCTGTTACAGAGGACCTAGAAGCAGAAAGATCTCTGATGTCTTCAGCAGAGGACCTCACTAAAGAGTTTGAGCAGCTCAGAGCTGAAGAGTTGGTTGAAGATGATGCAACTGTACAACAAAATGAGGAGACCGAGGCTTCAGGAATCCAACAGGAGCAAATAACACAGACCAAAGAGTCGCCTGAAGCGTTAGAATCAGTGGACGAGGGGATAACAACAACAGAGGCAGAAGGTGACAGTGGAGGAACCCCAGAAGAACAAGTTACAAAAGAAAAACTGAATGGCAGTGTTTGTGAGAAGTTTGAAGATGAGGGCACTGTAATGGAGGAAACATCTGAGGGGGTGGACTACGAAGAAAAGGGGGAGACGGAGGAGGTTTACGAGCCACAAAAAGATGAAGCAGATACCCACGGCACAGAGGAACACCACGTTGAACATGATGAACTAAAACAAAGTGATTGTGTCACGGACAGTGACGACAAGACAAACCAGGATGTAGAAGAGATTAGAAGTCCTAAAGAAACAGAGAGTCTTCCAGGACCAGCCTCACCAAAAATGTCCTCACCCGTTTCTCCTGCTGCTTCTATCCATAATGAAATGCTCCCAGTCGGGTTTGAGAGCTCCACGGTTTCAGATGATGAGAACAGAGGCGAACCTCCTGATGAGTTCACAGCCACGTCTGGACACACTCAGTCCACTATAGAAATATCAAGCATCCCTACTCCAATGGACGGGATGTTGACTCCTAAGGACTTCATGAGCGATGAAGCCACCAATGATGAAGCTGGATCTCCATCAGAGGACGTTGACAGGTTAGGGAAATCAGCATCAGGAGAGTTTGATAAGAAGCTTTCACCGGTCCAGGATCTGCCAGAGTCAAGTTATCAGAGTGATGCCACAGAAGGCCAAGGCTACAACCATTCTGCTGCTACAATATCTCCACCTACATCATTAGAAGAGGATAAATTCTCTAAGGAGCTTCCCTCAACTGGGAATGATCCAGAATTCCCTTCTTCTCAAGAGTCATGTGAGACGTATGAAACTCACTCAGTCAAACTAAGTTCAACGCCCACAACATTGCCTTTTGTTCGTTCTCCCTCAGTAGAAGCTAAGGATGTTTTTAGTTCTCCTTCAACGCTGGCTGCACCAGTAGAACTGTCATCCACACTGGCAAGTTGCCCTCTAGCAACATCTGATTCACCCAGGAGCCCAGACGACAAGCCGCTGGACGAAGCTAATTCTCCTCACTCCTCTGGGCACACACCTTACTATCAGTCACCAGTAGACGAGAAAGTGGAAGCTTTGCCAACTGCGTCAGAAGACGAGTCACAGGGTCCAGTCATTGTGGAGGTCACAAGTGATAAAGACGATTCATCTAGTAGAGTTACCCCTGAGCCCAATGAACCAGAGCTAGAACCTTCTTCTCCTGAGAGGGAAGCTTCCTCCCCTCAAAGCACACAGCAACCCGAGCCCGAGTCCCCAATTCAGAAGGAGTCACTGTTTGAAATAGATTCCAAGAAATCTGTTGAGAATAATCACTCAGTACTGTTCTCAGCACCACTGACCAAGCAAGAATCAGACACCAATCTTTTTGCAGCTTTTAAAGAAGAGAGTAAAATGTCTATTTCAGAAGGCACCACTTCAGACAAGTCTGGAACCCCCCTGGAGGAAGTGGTAGCAGAAGACACATTTTCACACCTAGCTTCAGCATCCACAGCTTCCTTGGCCACCAGCTCATTGCCCGAACCGACTACTGGTTCTCCATCCCTTCATGCTGAGGTGGGCTCTCCTCACTCAACAGAGGTAGATGACTCGTTGTCCGTCTCTGTGGTTCAGACCCCGACCACCTTTCACGAGGTGGAGGAATCTCCAACAAAAGAAGATAGTCCAAGGCCCATGTCTATCTCACCAGAAATCTCACCAAAGACAAAAACCCAGTTACAAGACACTAAATCTCCAGAGCATTCTGTGATGTCTGTCGAGTTTAGCCAAGAGTCCCCCGATCATTCCTTAGCACTGGACTTCAGTAAGCAATCTCCAGAGCACCAGTCACTGGGCAGCAGCTCACATGCTACAGAGAACGGCCCTACTGAGGTCGATTACAGCCCCTCGGATGGAACAGAAGTGAGAGGGTCAGGAGAGCTAAAACCTGCAGTAGAAAACCCTTTGCTTTTTGAAGAGAGTGAATCAGTCCATGCCACTTCTGCAACTCCATCAGATGCATCTCAGTCCACTCCTTCTGTTACAACCCCATGTCAAATGGCGGAGACGCCACATGCAGAGGTAGAACAAACAGATAAGTCACCAGTCACCCCAAAGGCATCGTCTCTCACCCTTTCACCCCATTCTAATGAGCAGTCTCCTGTGTTGGGTGGTCCTCCAGTTAAAGATATCACCAGCCCCTTCTCACAACCTGAAGAGAACATAGTTACATCTGATTCACAGCAGATAAATGACAAATCCCCCTCGCCTCCTAAAGCTTCTTCCCCAACTACTTCTGTTAACCTTTCAAAAGGAGATACACCTTCTCCTGCAAAGGAAACAAATCCTTTTAAATGTGAGGATTTTACCCTCGAAAACAAATCTCCCGTGAGTCCCAAAGTTCCTTCTCCATCACAGCTACCTCTTTTCTCTGACCCATGCCATTACAACTCTCCTTGTGGCTCCAAGGAACCAGACTCCACAAAGAAGAGCCCCTGTGCTCTATCTAAGACAGACGTCGACCTCTGTCTCGTCACTTCTTGTGAGTATCGTCATCCTAAGACTGAATTATCTCCATCTTTCATTAACCCAAGCCCTCTTGAGTATTTCATCAATGAAGAAAATGCTTTTGATGAGGAGAAGCTTCTGGTGAAGTCAGGAGGAGGGCCGCCACCTCCAGGAGGTAAGCTGTCTGCCAAGCAATGTGAGGATACGCCACCTACATCCATTAGTGAATCTGCCCCCTCACAGACAGACTCTGATGTACCACCAGGGACAGAGGAGTGCCCATCCATCACAGCAGATGCAAACATCGACTCTGAAGATGATTCTGAGACTCTGCCGACTGACAGAACACTGACCTACAGGCAGGTCGATCCTCCTCCAGTAGCACTCAGGGACTCTGCTCCAACTTCAGGCACCCATGATGCCTGTATGGTGGATCCAGAAGCACTAAAGGCTGAAGAAAACCTTCACAATGCTAATACAGATGGAGACAAGCCCAGTAAGAAAAAGCTCTCCAAAAAGTCCTCATCACCAGCTAGGAAGAGTGGTTTGTCAAAGGTTAAGGACTCAAAGACAGCGTCTCCCAAGAAGGGCGTTGGAGAAGGGAAAGATGCCAAAAATGCAACCAACACCTCTGCATCCAGAGGTGTAAAAAGCACCACATTAGGTCAGTAGCTTTAGTCATTGTTATCTTTATGCCCGTTATTTATCACCTGTTTTTAAAAATGATATTTAGGAGAAATGTGTCACATTTCAGGTTCTGGAAGTGGAAAGGTGTCCGCTCCTTCAAACTGTCCTCCTATGTACATGGATCTGGTTTACATCCCCAATCACTGCAGTGCCAAAAATGTGGATGCTGAGTTCTTTAAGCGCGTCCGGTCCTCTTACTATGTGGTCAGTGGCAATGACCTGACAGCTCAGGAACCCAGCCGGGCTGTCCTTGATGCTTTACTTGAAGGAAAGGCCCAGTGGGGAAACAACATGCAAGTAAGTCCTGAGTACTACGTAAGAAATATTTGTTAAGTTCAACATAGTAATTGGTAATAGATGCTCTTAACTAGACAGTTTATTTGATTGTGCTTACTGCCTTTGCCTCTACACCAGTTTTTAAGGTAGCAGAATAAACAGATAAAATACCTGTATTCTATCTACTGACCAGCAGTGGGCAAAAACTCAGACTCTTAACAAGGAGGACAAATTAAATAGAATTTTTGTTTGCAAATTATTTCCACAACCTTTTTTTACTTTCTGGTGATAGGTCACTCTAATTCCAACCCATGACACGGACGTGATGAGGGAGTGGTACCAGGAGACCCACGACAAGCAGCAGGAGCTGAACATCATGGTCCTGGCAAGCAGCAGCACAGTTGTCATGCAGGATGAGTCCTTCCCAGCTTGTAAGATTGAGCTGTAGCTCTGTTCTGCAAGATGTCGGGAGGGGATGCTTCTCTGCAAAAGAAAGTCAAACAATGTAGCCTGAATGGACACTAAAACACAGAATCGAATACAGTTTTGCTATGAGAATGAACCGATATAAACACAAAATGTCTGTGAGGGACTCTGTGATTTGATTCAGAAATAAAGGGATCAAAATGAGGGAAGATAATGATCTAAATAAACCAGCATTGCCCATTTATGCCAGTTCTAGAGAAAGGACAATTTTTACTTTGTTAACTTTCTTGTGATCAATTGGTTATTTCTTTCAAGGAGTAAAATCTTTCCCAGACCTGAAGTGTTCTGATAAAACTACACGGTTTCTGTAACTGCCTTAGGGAATCATAAATGAATGTAGGAGGCCTGATGGAGCATTAGATAGGTAACTAAATACCAAATTATCTCGAAATGACTGTTTAATGGTTACAAGGAGAAACGATGGTGACAGGGGAACTTAACACTGATAGTCTGATGTTTTCCATCTCATTCATCACAGGCAAGTACGAGTGCTGCTACCATAATAAAACATGTTTTTATTATTTTATTTAATCTATTTTTAAATGCTGCTTATGTTTTAGCAATAATTGTTTTTCATCATCCAGTCTTTTACACTGTGCATCAGGAAGTTCACAACAATCTTCTTGGCCTTTGCATAAAAAGCTTTTGCAGATTATAGCATCTGTAAAACCTTTTTTTAAAAAGAAAGACTGCATTTAATTTGAGATTATCTGTTTTATTTACAGATTTTAAGGTGTAAACTTTGACCTTACATCTTACAGCTCTAGTCAGCGAGCTACTGGGGAGCTATAGTATATCCCATTGTAAAGCTGAGGCAGGATATTTTCATAAACCTTAAAACGTCTTGTTTTTCTAAAGCATTGTACTATAATTATAAATAGCATTGTGGCCAATGGAGTTTTTAGGAGATGCGCCTGAGTTATGCTATGCTAGGTTTTTTCTTTTTTTAGTGGGGATTTTGCTCAGTCTTGCATTTAGAAATTAAGGACAACAGGACAACGTAGGCATATTTTTAAAAGGTAACCGAGCAATGAATGGTTAGATTATGATGTATGTATTCTGCACAAACTCTGGCAAATGACACTGAAGTTGCACAAAACTTGATTTTGGTTGCAACACCTTATAAATCTACAGAGTGATGATCACAACTCACATCAGAATGACAATAAAGCAGCTTCTAGAGGAAGCGTTTTCATAAGGAGGCTGCACACAGAGGTGAGAATGTATGACTCGTGTGTTTTTAGATGAAAGTATGTCAAACTAAAACTAGACACTTTACAGAACAAACATTACCAAACTGACATTAAAGGCCGCAAATCAACTCTGACAGGCAACCTTCTGGAGAAACACTCAACAAACCACCACATGACGATTACAGGCTTTGGTATTTTGGGGCTTTTCTGTGGAATTCCTGTGGCTTTTTCCCTTGAAATGACATCAAGTGTTCATGACACCGCCACAGAGCTGTTTTCTTTTCCTGCAGGAGGATCTCAAACAATCACCATGGACTTACCGTCAAACCGAACTGACATTTCTCTCAAGCAGGCATTTCACTATTCTCTGTCTCCTGTCTCTTCTATCCTTCCTTTCTTTCTCTTTCTCTGGCTATTTATCTGCCTTTTCCCTCCTCCACTTTCTCTGGGAAGAACGTTAATGATGTTTGTCTGCAGCTGTGCGGTATATATGTCTTGTGATCTTGCATCCTCTCTTCCCTTGACCCCAAAACACACATATGTAACCTCTAGCGATTAGTTTGGAGTGAAAATGTGTTCTAGTGCTTTCTGATGTTTGTGTGCAACACCTCCTCTACTGTACCCATAAGGCAGATCTAATGTAAGAGTAACCACTACTAAAGGACAGCCACAATAAATCTGTTGTGAACAAATCATGACTCTTTATTTGTGTTTTCATGTTTTTTCCCCCACTAATATCCAAACACACTGACACTAATGAGAAATGTTATTTACATGTATTGTAAGGAAGACTGTAGCAAACTGTTTCCCACATACAGTATAATCTCAATACACATCCCATGCATTTCATTACCTTCATGCCAATCCATCATATCCATTTATTTGTCGGTATTTCAACCAGATGCATGACTAACATGTGATTTATGAGCCATTCTTCTTTCAGTCTCTATTAGAATTAAACCATAAGTCAGAGGACTAATCGCTGACAAGTAAATTACACGCCCATAAATGCCTGGTGACACTAAGGAGGGGATTTATAACTATTTGTTGAACTGAGCTCTGAAGGACACGCCCACAGAGCAATATAGCATGATGGGACAGAATGCTCTGTTTTCCTGATATCTCATATTAGAAAATAATATGATTATTTTATTAAATCAATATCTAACTTGTCTCGTATTCTTCTGCCTATCTGGGTCTGGGTTGCGGGGGCAGCGTCCCAACTGGGAGTCCCAGACTTTCGACTGTCCTCTCCCCAGCCACCTCCACCAGCAGGACCCCATAGCTAACTCACTTAAAAAACAACAAATGTGTCTCTAAATCTGTTATTTTTAAAGGGATACTCCACCAGTAAGTTATTTTTTGTCTATTGCCATATTCTTCAGAGTTAGATAAGTGGTCAAAAGCAATTTGTAAACAGCCCAGCCGTTTTCCTGATCCGGCAGGCGGATATTCGCCTCCGGTGATACTCCTTTAGCATTAGCTTAGTGTAAAACACTGTAAGTGAATGGTACCTAATAGCATGCTAGTAGGTACCAACAGCTGGGCTGTATACAAATTGTTTTTGCCCACTTATCTAACTCTGAGGAATATGACAATAGACAAAAAATAGCTTACCGGTGGAGAATCCCTTTAATGAGCAGAAATTCTGTAGTGCTGAGAGTCGTTCACAACACATCTGATCTTGGATCAGATTTCTCATATTATTTCCTAGATCTGACAGAAACAGTTATAACTCCATCATTTCCCAACACCAGATTATCGTTTTAAACTCTATCACAAAAGGCACTGTGTGATTTTCACTCATTCAAGGAAATATAAGCCTTTATTTGAATGTGTCATGTCCATCAGATCTAATGAATTTGTTGCCATTAAACAATGTGTTAGAGACATGGGAGAATACTGTGAATCATTCTGTGATGAACAAAGTGCAAACATAGATGAGTGGGCAGCTCGAAAAGCAGTTTGTTAAACTGAGTCTGGCATGTTTCTGTCAGGACAAACAGCAGCATCTCTGCTATATAGCCAGAATCACATCAGGTCCTCATTGCTGTCCAGTGATTGGTTGTTTGCCAGTAGAAGTGCAGATCTGTTTGTTTACCTGAGTTAGTAAACTGGCCTGTTTGTCTCACTTCTGTTTAAGAGAGCCTCTTCTCCAAAATCCTTTAGTGTCACCATGGCAACTTTATAAATTATCAGATTAAACTGCATCATCATAGTGCTAATGTGATTATTTCTGCCCTAAAACTATCCCACCCAAAGAAGAAGATGCAACAGTACCCAAATATTAAATACATCTCTTTAATGTTGATGTTTAGGAGGTATTTGACCCTCAGTGGCTACCATACCAACATCATGTCCCTGAAATCAGAGTTGATTGCAAACATTTAGCTCCTTCTACATCTGTGGATGTTTTAACATAAACACTAAATGTGAGGAGAAAATACCAGGATGCAAAATGTGATCCTTCTCATTCACAATAACATTCTCTTCAATTATAAACACGTCTGTGCCTTCTCAGTGGTTACAAATGATTTTTGGCTGCTAGATTTCATCCTTTTACTTGTCACCAACAGATGAATCAAAAAGTGAATTCTAGATGCTGCCTGTCCAGAATTATATAAATATTTAACATCTCTGTGTGCAAGTCTCCCCCTACATTTAACTAACCTGTAAAACTTTAAACACTGACCCCTTTTGAAGGTGCACATGGCTTTCATGATGCTCTGAATAGCACAGTTACAATTTTTGTAAACACTCACTGCATCGTACATCTTCTTTACTATGTGTGTGTGTGTGATGGCCTTGTGATGGAGTGGCAATCTGTTGCGGCCGTATAGCTCCTATCTTGCCAGGTGACAGCTGGGTTATTGAGCCCTCCTTCATGACCCTGGTCTGGATAAAGTGAATATAAATGAGTGATTGGATATAAAATGTGTAAAGGAAACATAAGTGAGGAGTGTAGTAAAATAAATTATGATGTTTATGAAATTCCAGACTCTATTAGCTTATTCTTTAAGCAGGGATTCTATAGGAAACAGATATGTGGGTATACACAATTTAGAATCCCTTAATTTCAAGATGGAAAACAAAGTCACACATGTGTTTTTGCATTTGAAGTCAGGATTTCAGAAATATAATAAATACTCACCATGCCATTAAGCTTTGATGTAAACTGAACAGGCCTCCATATAAGTACACCTCATATGTTTTTGCTGTATGGATGGTGGAGTTTTCTTTTTCAAGGGCAATGGCACAGCCAGCAACGAGTACCAGCTGTTTTTATTCTGTTCCAAAAGTTGTTTGGGTGGGGACATTTATTCATGATGACAGGAGACCTGAGGCACTTTCCAGAACCAAAGGGAAGTGCATGTAAGGATAAATCAAAGAAGATATAAAAGCCATGGTCGAACCTGGTGGTTTGTCAGGGGAAATCAGAATCTGTGTGTTCAAACACACACACACAAATACCAGTGTGCTTCCCTGATGATTTGTACGAACAAAGTAAACTCTCAGTCTCACTACAGATGAGCCACATCTAGAGCAGTTTATAAATACAGCATGTGCAAAGCTGGAGAGAGAAAGATTCATACACCTTGCAGGAAACCATAAATTATCCAAGGACCTGCATCTGATTGGCTGAGCAAGCAATCTCATCTGGATGGGCTAAAATCATGTTGCCAGGGCAACAGTGGGGAACCTCCCTGTCCCAGTCCTATTTTTCTCTGTGCATGGTTGTTTATCTTGGGAGCCTATTAACAAAGAAAGCACCTAAACGAGAAGAAATCAATATTTTTCAGTGCAAAGTGTAAGGTTAAAATGAAATATCACCACTGAGACCTTGGGGTTTTACTGAACATTAACATAAATAAATCAAAACTATAGTTATAAACAGCCAGACTGTAGCCTGTTGTAATGCAGAGCAGAAGAGCTCCATTCTTTAGTGCAGACCAGCTGTTATGTAATTCTGGTCAGGTCAGCAGGAACTCTGTGTGGCAGGAAGTTATTAAAGTGTGGGTGGATGTGCATCAATGTAATTAACCTGAGTATAACCCCCATGTTTTCTCTTCTTGTTAATCGTGACACTGATAATTGATGGATTTTTAAACTTTTAACATCTTTCTTTTATCAGATTGTATTGAATTATGATTTCTGATTATTTGGCTAAGTATTATCTTTATGAACAATAATTAAGCAGAACTTGTTCAGAAAGAAATGTCTGTAATAATACAGTTTTGTTTAATTGTGAGAGCACTTGATACATTTTTTTCTGTTTTGAAACTTGAACATGATCAAATTAATAAAGAGTTGATTGTTTTAAAAAGAATAATAAGTATCTTAAGGGATAAATGGAAAAAAGATGGCTAATTTGGTTAGGCTTATTTAGGTTACAGTGAATTCTTCATGAACACACTCAGAAATAGCATTGATGGGAAGTTTTTTTATGAATATTTGTTGTTCCACTATTTTCCTTCAATGTACAGTTCATGTTGATAAGCTAAAATACAATACAGTTTTTTTTATTCTAAGATCTTACTCTGGATGAACTGAAGTGTCAACAAAATGCATTGTGAAAACTAAACATCTGGATTCATTTGCAAACACAGAAATAGCTAATTGTAATCTCCTTAGATTCAGGTGCATGTTATTTTTATCTCATATACTGAAATGTGCACACAGTCGTTGTTAGTTTCTAGGTGATTTATATTCTGTACAATCAGCTAAAACGTCACTTTCATTAACAAAAACAATATGTTTTTCTCTAAATGAGAAAACAATTACTTCGTTTCTAAAATAAGTGCAAAAGGGCAAAATTCAAGACTGATCAAAAATATCTAAATCTATTAAATAAATGTAACCTGCTTCATTATAAAACCCAAAGAAACTAATATTATGTAATACTACTGCTGCTGCTACTACTACTACTACTACTACTACTACTACTACTACTACTACTACTACTACTACTACTACTACTACTAATAATAATAATAATAATAATAATAATAATAATAATAATAATAATAATAATAATAATAATAATAATAATAATAGATAATGTTAGAAACTAGAACTGTATGTCTGAATATATCTGACTTTTTATCTGGTATAATAGCGCCATCTGCAGGTCTCCCTGGGCAAGTACCTGAACCCCCAACTGCCCTTCATCTCCCTCGCATTCAGAATGCGATGACATTCTTCATCGTAATGGAAATAAAATAAAATAAAATAAAATAAAATAAAATAAAATAAAATAAAATAAAATAAAATAAAATAAAATAAAATAAAATAAAATAAAATAACGTTTTTGACGGCCCAATGAACAGCGCCATTTCGGAAGATACCAACAACTACATAGGAACCAGCGCTAACGCTAGCTACCAAACATATCCTCTATCAAAGGTTAGTGCATTTCCTATCATTAATATGTTTATTTTACTTTATAGTAGTATTTTAAAACATTCTCAAGTGTTCATTGCAGGCTATTGCTCTTCAGGACTCTAAATATCGTTCGACTACTCCCCCTTTGTTCTTGTCATGGTGGTTCGGTCTGCTAGTGTCATGGCGATGCTGGGCAGACTGGCTGGAAAATGTTGCCGTTCATTACTGTCTGAGCCCTCTAAAGGACACTTCTGTTGTGTTTTACAGCCAGGTTGGATTCAAAGCTGCATTGGAGGTAAGAACACCAGATAGTATGTGTTCCGTTCCATGAACCTATGGCTGTAAAAGTTGTTTGTGTACAAACGGGCACAAGCAAGTCATGTGTGAATGTCCTCGCGTGAGACAGGCTAGACAGCTTATGGCTGTGGATTAAACTGATTTAATAATGTTATCTTTATTTTGAAACACTAACATTTTTCAGTCCCATGTAAAGGTCCGGTCCTGTATTTAAAGTAAAGTAAGAAGTAATGTCAAGCACATTTAGATGGATTACACCCAAAATAATGTTTCACATAGAAACAAACCTCCCCAAAGCACTGCCTCAGAGTGGTTTTTACACCACTAAACGTAATTATGTGTAAAATTCCCCCAAATCCCATTTTATTTGTATTTAATGTTAAGTCAAATCTAGAATAAATCTTAACATCACAAATGTTATTACTAATAATATAGTAATCCACCATTCTGCCTATAATTCTGTTTGCAGCCAAGAGGCATTTATTGTCTGAAAATGTCATCAAACTGCAAGAATTCCAGCAACAAAAGCTGGCTACGGCTCGCTTTGTCGCTGGATCAGAAGGTAACAAAAAAGCTAATATGACTGGAACTGGGCTGAAGATTTTCCTGATAATAGCTTATATTCTAAACTTTATTTCACAGGAAATTATATTGAGCTGTTCAAGCAAAAGATGCAAAGAAATGAGCTGATTCTTCGAAATGAGCTGGTGCGTCTCCTCCACCTGTGTCAGACTCCAGAGGAAATGCTGATTGCCAGAGAAGCCATCTACAAGTACTCTCTCTTATTGCTCTTGATTTTTCATGTCATCACCAATCAAATGTGCCTGAGCTGAAATATCTAATTCTTTGATATACATTCGAAGGTATCACGCAGAAAATGGTAACATGTTGTACGGAGATTTTAAGTTTGGCCCTCTCTTTATGCGACTTTGCTACGAGCTGGGTCTGGAGGGAATGGCTGCTGAAACCATAACAGATGATGTAAGAATAGCAATAATCCTGAAAGACTGTTGATAATACACAAAACAGTAAGTGTGAATTTAATTAGACAATTCAATGTTTTTATTTCTGTGCAGGTTTTGAAAAGATTTTTCACTGACGCAACCTCGTTTAACATTGCCATTGACATGTTATTTATAAAGGGTTCATATGAACGTAAGTGACTGATAAACTTTAAGCTATCTCTAACAAACGATCACATGTAAATAACATTCTAGATGTTTAACAGGCGCTATGGAGGTACTAAGGACCATGAGGAACCAAGGTGTACCATTTAACAGAGACACTGTGACTCTGGTGACTGGTACCTGCTATAAACTGGTAATTTTTGACATCTTTTATCCAGACTTTTAATTTCATTAAACATCAAAGCCTTGAATGTTTTTTTAAATTTATGTTTTTGGCTTTTTGCACCTTGTGTCTTTCTCAGAACACTGCAGAATCCTACAGGATCTGCACTGATCTAATAGAAGAGGAGCAAACCAAAGGGCACCTGATCTATCAACATGCATACTGCTTTGCTGTGGCATTAGCTCTAAGACAGGTGGGTGTAATATTTTTGTGTGTGCTTTTTTAAAATGGAGAATGTTAGAAATGTGACCTGTTTTCCTTTGCTTTCCCTCAGAATGATCTAAAAAAGGCCCAGTCGATATTTTCACAAATTAAGAGCACTAACGGCAAAATGTATCAGAATTTGAAGGTAAAACAGAATATGTAATGGCACTATTCTTTATATCTCCCTCAGTTGTTTTCAAATTATATATTTTTTGTTTTTTAGGTGATGATACTAACAATGTCAGGAGACGTTGAAGATGCGGTTTCATTCCTGTCAGCTGCCATGATGCCTAAAAGCCCATCTTTTGTGAAAACTGAGTTTTCTCAAGCGGTGGTAAGTGAAATATTGACTTTAATACTATAGTAACAAAAAGTTCACTTAAAGATCTCAAGGATCATAAGTAGTGTTAGTTTCACAAGCTCGATAAGCTGATAGTGTGTGTTAATCATCCAGAAAACCAGGTAATTGACCCTGTGGCTTCTTGTGACCTGCTTCAGGTGGATTTGCTCTGTATGCAGAGTGAAGGCAGACATCTCAAGATGAAAGTGGAGCAGATAGTGACTCATCTGCAACAAGCCGGTCAGGTGACTCAGCAGACCCTTGATCAGATGCTGTGTCGTGCCCCCACAAGGAACAGGAAACCGGTTCTGATGGGGGAGGTGAGGAGGACCAGCAGAAGGACTCTAAAGCCTCTTCAGTCCACTTTGTTGTCAGAGTGAGGCCAGAATCGGTCAATGACCGCTGACGATCTGCTATGAACTTTCAGGGCTGTTCTTGTTGACCCTTAATTATGAGATCTGCGTTAATTTGGTTCTGAAGTTTTGATCTTGCAAATACAAATGCAGAGGGGAAATAAACACTAGAATAACACTTTTATTTTCCTACTACATGCTAATTCTAAAGATTTTTTCCAATCTCTACAAGAGAATATTAGCTGCAGACATTTCTACTCAGTTTGATATTGTTTTGAATCAGTTACCAACTTAAAAACAGTTAAACAAGTGGAAATGCACTTAGATGTGTCAAAGTGACTGAGAGCCACAGTTGATAAAAGTTTGCAGATGTTAAATCGAAACTGGCACACAGCCTTGAGTAATGTCTGCAGATATGTTGCGTATCCATTCTGAGAAGTAAGAGAGGCAACGCGTTAGATGTGGTCAGGGGTCATTTTATAGATTTAAGTTTTGCATACACTCATGATGTGTGTAAATGAATAAATGTATGAAATATTTAATAAAAAAAAACAGAATAAAGTGTTTATATTTTGTCACCACACACTCAGTTTGGAATATTTTATTCTAGATTTATTTTTGTAGGTTTTTAATTGTATAATAAATACACTAATTTTCCACCAAACCAGTCGTCATTTATAATGGGTGATTTTATTATAATGATAAAGTAACTTGCCATACAACCAAATTTTCTCTAACAAGCCCAAAATGCAATAAAATACTCTATAATTGTTTATAATTAACTTTATCCAACATCAAAAGTTTTAATTAAAGCTTGTTCATATTTTTACAGATGAGATTTCTTGTGCAGCTGTTTAAAATGAGTCGGTGGTTTCTGAAAGTGTTCATTAATTTTGTCAGGAACAGATTCTCGATGGTCCATTAATATCAATGGATGCATTTCAGGTTGTTTAACTTTTGAGAATGTTACAAGTTAATATATGTGTAAGTAAATACACTTATTGTGCAATTTATAGACAAATGAGCATTTTGACCATATCATTTATATATATATTCTAACTCCAAGCTTGAATACTCATTGGATTTAGGTGTATCAGTGTATCTGTATAATGATCTACATTAAAACGAGTACTCAATACAACTTGACTAATAATTGCGCACACACAGCATGACTTTTGCATCGTTTCATCAAATTGAAGTTCTCACACCTAAAGAACACATTACATTTCCTGATTTAAAAAATATAATTTATTCCTTTATTTAAAACATTTCTGACAAATTTTTGAACTAAATTTCCAACCTACAGGAATAAAATGTGTTAAAAGTTGTATAATCATTTTTGACTTACTTTGTCAATAATTTAGCTTTTATATCTAATATTTATGGCCGCAAAATGTGGAGTCAAATCGAATACGTAGGTCTGAACTCCGCATGTAAACAAAGCGTGACGCACATCAAATCCCTCCCACAATGCACCGCACACGTCAGCTAGATATCCGTCGGTGAAGAAGAAGAACAGAGCTGCTAATTTAACCAGTTCGGTTAACACGTGAAAACGGTTTAAAGGCGTGTTGGGGAAAGTTTGTCTTCATTTATGAGACCGAATGAACGCTGAGGATACATGATATCCACTCCTAGCGGCGGCTGGCGGCGATGCTTTTGACTCTCAGCTAGCCGGTTAGCTATAGTTGTTAGTGACGAGAGCAGCTGGTAACATCAGGTAGCTGACACGGAAACACAAAGGAAAGAAACAACAGTCGGAAAAACGACTTTATATCAGTGAAATCTGATTTTGTGTAGCTTAGCTAGGAAAACACAATGAGCACCGAAGAGACCGCAGCGCCCAACAAACCCGCTCCCCCTGAGGATGATGGCATGACCTGGTGGTACAGATGGCTCTGCAAAATAGCCGGTGTTTTGGGAGGAATATGTAAGTAGATTACGAAGTTCATTACCGTACTTCCCTTAAGTTAAATTATACGCCCTTAAATCTGAATCCTGCTTTAGCTACATTCATAATAATGCCACTATTTTCTGCTCAACGCGTAAAGTTATTGTCATACATGACGTAATTAGTCTGTGCTGTTTTCTGTTCATACTGGAGGTGAGAGCAGACAGTGTGATGAAAGCTTTAATCACATGACTGCAGCAGACTCTGTTGACCTGTTTATTCATCCTTAACTTGTGCTTTCTAAATGAAGTGATGTGAACTCCTTTCAGGAAAATCAACATATCAGAGTCAGTGTGAGAAAGATGTGACAGTGCTTGATTTGCAGTTTTCCAGCAGCATTGCAGCCTTCCTGCTCTGTGACACCAGAGTCCCTGTATCACATTTACCCCTTTATATTCAGTGGCTCCTGTATTATTGACAAGGCTGGATAGTCTGAAGGAGTGGGATACGCTCTGTGGGTTTCTAGTGTTTATCACAATGAAGGACAGCTTATTTTGATGGGTTCCTACAAACACAAGTAATGTGTTGACGGATGTTGACATATTTACATTTTTGTTAAGATGGATATCACCGTTTAGTTGTAAAACATGACAAGACGGAGTGGATTAAACTGGTTAGTGGTTGTAGATTTGACATAATTGGTAGATTTTCCTGCTGCTGTTAATTATTTCATGTCACACCTCTGAGATGTGAAAATATGTTAAGTCTGAGGTTCTGCTTCAAATTCCCACTTCAGTGATGTTAACAGGGTTGTTTCACAGCTTTTGTGCAAGTACTCTAGCTTATGGTGCACACATTTCCATCTGTAGGTAAATGACACGTCTCAATTGGGTTTTTGAACTAAGCAACAGCTTAGTGCTTTGGACAAATCATAAATGTGGCACAAGATGAATGAGCTTTATTCAAATGAGAGCTGATCTTGATTATGAAAAAAAATTGTTTTATCAGAATAACACCTTACGGTATTTAATATCTGTCTTGTTTTGTGCTAATCGTGCAGCCTGTGCCGTCTCAGGAGTGTGGAACTGTGTCACCGTGAACCCTTTAAACATTGCTGCCGGAGTATGGATGGTGTAAGTCCTTAAATCTGGTATTTAACTACCTTTATCCATTTGGGAGTGTTAACCTGATATTAGGAATTATTTCTCAATAATTAGCCAAACATTCCTATGCTCTACTGACTAGTGGTTGAGATCTATGATTCCAGCACACAACTAGCTTATTACTACAGATTACTAAGATGTTCAGTAATCTGTCGTATACCTATTACATATACACATAATCTGATATTTCTTGTCGTTCTAACAAAATCACTTAAAGGCTTTTTAAATTTTCCTCTTTCAGAGCATGTATTGACTAAAACATAGTCAGAAAATCCTGATGTGTTTAATGTAGAAATGTTTCTGACAGCACAATGGTTCTTTTATTGTCCAGTTGTTCTAACAGAACAATTCACTACTCAGTTGGGTCTGTGGCCCCTCTTCTTCCGCCTCCTCCTCCTCTCTGCAGGTTGAATGCCTTTGTGCTGTTCCTTTGTGAAGTCCCTTTCTGTTGCCAGTTTGTAGAGTTTGCTAATGCAGTCGCAGCCCGCGCAGACAAACTCAAACCCTGGCAGAAATCCTTCTTCTACTGTGGGTGAGGACAGCTACACATTGTAAAATGCATCATTCTGTCAGTGAAATCTGCTCTTTACTTAAAGAAAAGTGACATATTTAGATAGTAAACGAACACAGAGCGTGGTTCTTTTATATTGCACTAAATAACTTCCTGTCTCTGACGCCTATTTTCAGGATGGCGCTGTTCCCTGTGTTTTTGAGTTTCTCCTTTACCACCTTGTTTGGAAACGCCATCGCTTTTGCCACAGGAGTTCTTTACGGCCTTGCATCCTTAGGCAAAAAGTGAGACTTTTATCTTTTTATGAGTTAATGACATGAAACAGATTATGTAAATACTCACGTTTCTGTGTATTTCACCTTACACCCCATTAAAACAGGCTCCTTCATTGAACAGTTTGCTACATTCTAATCAGATAACTATATTAATCTTTTATGCTCAACTTTTTAATTAATTTTCTTATTAATGCCCATTACCTCCTGACACAGTGAGTTGTTTGATAATCTTCCTGCTACACTTGCTTTTTCTTTTTGTTTCTATCCACCTCTTTCTCTTCCATAACCTTCTTTTACTACCACCCTTTCTTTGCATCCCGTCGTCCGTCTCTTTTCTTTTTCTCAGGGGAGACGCTGTGACTTATGCCAGGCTGCAGCATCAGAAACAGGGGGATGAAGAGAGGATGGCAGGAACAGCAAATGGAGCTCCAGAGTGACACATCACCTTCCTCTTCCCCTCCTTTTTCTCCAAGATTTTTCCACCCATCCTACCCCTCCCTTAGTTTATTATCTTACATTACATGAGCGTTGTAAAGTTTATTACTTTACTTAATTTGCTGCATTCTTCTGGTCTAATTCAGCTCATAGGGTTGGTACCTGAAATGGGATTTAACATATTACAAAATACTGTTAAAGGATGTGATTTTTGTTGTTTGTTGTCAGTCCTAAACCTTTTTATTTGCTGAATCTTGATTATCTGCATTGCCCCAAAAGCCTTTCAGGAAACTTGAGTTGAGGAGTTTACACGATCAGCCTGAGCTTCTTCATTTTGACTTTTAGGCTGTGGTTCAGAGCTGTGTGATGGAGGGAGTGCAGTGCATAGTAATGAATTTCAATGATGCACAGACTTTGTGTTCTACTACTTTTGGCAGCCTATTCCATTTCAGCCACCAAACCCAAGTGGGAGGAAGTGTTGCTTTTTGGTACAACATAGAAAAATACAAGCAGGACACACCAGCAGAAACAAATACTCATTTACTAATGTGTTCCGAGCTGAGGAGCAGCATGTTTCATGCATAGTTTAAAACCAAGAACCTAATAAATGTAAACCAGTAGAAAGCTAGCTGATTGGTGGTTTTGAATGTCTTTATTTTGCATAATCTGACCTCAAAGTGCTGCTTTAAAAATGAGATCTGGTGGCAAAATCCTCAGGTAAATGAAAAAAAAAAAAAAAAAAACACTCAACAAAAGAACAAAGAGCTACCTGAGAAGACTTTATTATAAAGTCATTAGAACATGTTTGGAGGCTGATGGAGCTCAGACTTGATGGGAAGGAAGTGGGATTTTAAAAAGCAGCCAATCAGCAGGCCTATACACAGCGACAACCCTGTGATGAGAGGATAAGTGTTCAAGTTTGATCTGATGTCAACTACACGGACTCTGTGTGTGTGTGCGTGTGTGTGTGTGTGCGTGTGTGTGTGTGTGTGTGTGTGTGTGTGTGTGTGTGTGTGCGTGTTATCACCAGCTGATGAAAGAGGAAGATCAGCTAAAAAAGTCACAACTTCATGGATTTTCATGAAACTCAGACGATCTTCATTTGATGCTCATCTACGACTGATTCAGTCTAGTTCATGATGGCTGCTACAGCTAATCAGCATTAGCAAACACCAAAATTACTGTAACTTAGTTTGACATAAATTGAGCTAAAATGGGGGTGTTAGTAGCTGAGAGTCATTCACAATACACACTATAGAAAACGTCTCTCCTACTTCGTAACAAAAGATGATCAAACTGGTATGAAAGGTGGCAGGTGATCAAAGAATACACGTCCTTTATCTGTTTAGCTTTATTTCATGTTCTTTAACTGTTTAAATTTGACTGAAGAAAACCAACTTTAAAAATTTTTAACTACATGAGAAAAAAAAAAAAAAAACTAGTGTTTTTCACTGTTTTGTGTTAAAAAGTCTTTTTTCTTTAATGACCTGTTTTGTGAAGTTTTTTAGTGCTTAAAGCTAGATCTACGGAGACATCCTTTCCATTATTTTAGTGTTTTGACTTGATGGGCTTTGAACAAGTATTTTGAAATGTTTAGTCTTTCTAAATATTTGGTCATGGGTCAAGAGAACGTTGAGGGCATTTGGAGGCAGGAGGGATATTTTAACATGAGGGAATGTATCTTGTGTTTCCAAAGATAAGAGACCTTTTGATCTTTTTTAAAATGTCCTTTTTGCTTTAAGCTTTTCTGTTTGAGAATTTAAGTGACGTTGAAGCTCAGTTCTGCACTAACCTTCAGGTAACATTCATAGCATGAATCAGCATGTTTATTATCAGGTGGCAGGCAGCAGATTAATGAGGAACTAGAACGTGAACTCGTCTGTTAAACGCTGATTGTTGTGTGTTTCTATCGTTTGTTTCTTATGTGTGCAATGAGACCTAATCGAGATGTGATTCAGGGACTAATCAGTCTGTATTCTGTACAGATATTAGAGCCATGGTTTACCTTTATCACTGAGGTGTGTGGTGGTTAAATGTGTTAATTGCCTTTCCCTGCTGATTTATCAGTAAAATGAATGCTTTTGAATTAATTGCCTGCTCACATCTCTTACAGCTGTTTGTGTCTTAAGTCTTTTGCCGTCAATGCTCTCAGGTATCAAACATGACTCATTTAAAAATGACTGTATCAGCCCGTTAAAAGCATTTTACCTGCAGGAACAGCACTGACACTACACAACCCTCCTCTGTTATTCTCTTTTCTTTGTCCACAGATTTCCTTGTAAATGTTTTTTGTTATAATTTTGATTTCATCTCAGTCTCGTGATGTACTGACTGGGTTTGGTCCCTGTGAGGGATGTGTGTTCAGGATGTGTTGTGATGTGATTCTTGATCCTGTTTTGAGTTTGTGAATTAAAACAGACTTGCTACTACCACCATGGTTTAAGTTTTACTTGTTCAACATGTCTTCTCTACATTGAACAACTCGGAGTAGAGCACTTAAATTGGGAACTCAGAGATGACTGACCTTTTCTAAGAAAACAAATCCTGGGTGATATGTTTTTCTAGTTAAGTTACATATGCTCACATGGGAGTAATTTATTATCAGAGGAAACTGAAACATAATGCATCTTCTTGTGTGAATATTTACAATCCCATGATCAGAAAAGTACAACTATTTTAAAACCTCAAAAGTATCTGGTTTTATTCTGACAGAAATGTCTTGATAAGGTATTCGTGATAAGAAATAAATATCCGATCATCAATTCTGACTTGTTTATGATTTAAATAACTGAAGTAACAGAGCAACATTTATTAAATTCAGCCTGCAGTGTATAGAGAGAATTCTAAATGTTAAACATAAATAGTTTAAAATGTATTTGTCTCATTTTGGCCTCAAAATGTAAAGTTAGTGCATCTAACTGAATAGAAAATGTTTACATTTTGAATATTACATCAGATGTACCCTGCAGCTATGTTTATTTTATGTTCTTATACCCAAAAAGCTACTAAAACCAGTAAATATTTTTTAAATATAAAAACATGGCATTAAATATTATTTAAGAAGTTTAAAAACAATGGGACGCAACTTATGCGACAGTTGTTTTTCATTATTTTTAGTTTTATTGCAAATATTAAAGTGTTTTGTTTTTATTTAAAGCAGAAATTTTTGCAGAATTTTAAAGTTAAAGCAGACTTTAATTATGTAAATTAAGCTGCTTTATCATGACTCTTCCTCCTATAGTGTTATTTTTATTTATGAGGGTTAGAGGTATTAAATTAGAATACTTGATTGTCATTTGCTCATTAATAAATCTTAACTTTCAGATCATAACCTCTGATGCTTGTTAACTACAATGCAACACACTCAGACACATAATTTTACTTCAAAAATCTTTAAATAAACAGTTGCATTTAATTTCAGTCACCTGCGCAACCAGCAGAGGGCGCTATTATCCTTTTTCAGTCATGTCAGATAAAAATATAGCTTTTAATTATGTAATAAACTATGAGCTGGCAGCACAAAGAGGGAATTACTTTAATTATTGATGCTGTTACAAAGTGATGTGAAGCTGCAGGTTTTGATTGGTTTGAATAAATGACAGACTTCATATCAGAGCATTGTCGTTAATACTAATTAGGCAGGTTGACAATGATGCCTGTCTGAACCTACAGACTCACTGGGTTCTTGTAGCAAAACTCAAAGTATGATGAAAGCAGTCCTTTGAGGTTTGAGTGAGTCTCAGCCATTTGATGTGAAGACTATAGCCCCAGGCTATATACGGCTGAATGAGAGTCAATAAGATATAACAAAGATAAGACAGAATGAAAAATACATCATTTAAAATCACAATTTTTTCTTTGCGAGATTTAGGAAATAAAGAACGTGAAGCATAAGGTTAAAGATAAAAGCATTTCCTGTTAGAAGAACAATGATTTCACAGTAATATCCTCATTCATAGGTTATTGGAATAATCATATGATGGCTTGACTAAAGTACAAAGCAGGAAAACCATGAAGTGAAACTGACTATTTTAAAAATGAATTAATCTGAACACTAAGTGAACAGAACATGTCCTTGAAATAAATGAGTTCCTTTAAAAAAGGCAATTTAATTTGATGAAAAAGTGAAATCTGTTATTTAAAAACACATTTCAGCTATAGGTTAATAGTTGGAGCAGAAAAAAATACCACACATTTTTCTAAGTCAGGTCACTGGAAAGTAAAATGTGTTTTAGTATTTGGGATATTAAGTAGCTTGTCTATATTATCTCTTATGTGTATAAATTGTTTTTAATCCAAATGCTGATTGCTTTATAGCATGGCTTTCTTCTTTTTTGGGGCAACTGGTAAAGGTTACTGAAGGCATTCAGGAGTCATCGATTTGTCAGTCGTAGGTTTGGTTTCTTTAATAGATTATTGATGTTGTGTCTCCATCAATAATTAAACATGATCATCCTGCATTAAAAAAAACATTTTAGCAAAAAGTGGTGGCTAGGCGTTGCAATTGAGATCAAATGAGTGTCAATTTTGTTTTTCATTGATAAAAAATGATTCAGAGAAGGCAAAGAATTGTTTTTTATTGTGAAATCCTGATCATCATTTAATCCTGATTTATATACATTTTTATTAGTTTATTTATTTTACAATTTTGTTAAGTTACTGAATAATCACAATTACAATGTATCCATCAAAAAAAAAAACAACGTATATATACAGTATATATAATTATTATTACTATTTAGAGTAACATGAGGTAAATAAACATAGCTCCTTATGCTAACCGGTGCTAATGCTAACTTATTGCTATAGCTGGTAATTAACATTAATGTGGAGTAAATCATCAACTTGTGATGAAGTTAACAACTCTTTAATTACTCATCAAGTAAACTTTAGTATTAATTTGTTCCATTATGCACACTATAAGCAATGATCAGGTATTACAGGGTACCTGCAGGTTTAAGGAAGCCAAACTTAAGACTTTTTAAGACCTGTTTTAAGGCCAATTTGACCAATTTAAGACCTTACATTCACGGAATGGGAAAGGGGATGTGACCACCTTACAAATTGTTCTGACTAAACCTTTATTGGAACTGAAAGTGCAAAAAAAAAAAAAAAAAAAACATCAAGATAAAGATTGATCTGCATTATATCTTACGGAAGTGTATTGCATTTATCTAAAATTAATTTAAAAAATGATTTTTTTCTGAATGAATGAGATAGCAGCCTTAAGTGACCCAGACCCTTCTAGACCCATGTGGTCTGGTGTGCTGCTGAGTTTCAGATCTTTGTAACCCAGAAATCATAGGGGCCCTAGAAATTTAAGACCTTTGGACACCGAATTTAAGGATTATTTATAATTTTTAATAATATTTAAGGCCTTAATTTTAGAAAAGCCAATTTACGACCTCGTCTCGTCTTCTTCCGCTTATCCGGGTCCGGGTCGCGGGGGCAGCATCCCAATTAGGGAGTTCCAGACAGTCTTCTCCCCAGCCACTTCTACCAGCTCCTCCGGCAAGATCCCAAGGCGCTCCAGGGCCAAACCAGAGATATATTTTCTCCAGCGTGTCCTGGGTCGACCCGGGGGCCTCCTGCCGGCAGGACATGCCTGAAACACCTCCCTGGGGAGGCGTTCAGGGGGCATCCTAACAAGATGCCCGAACCATCTCAACTGGCTCCTTTCGACATGGAGGAGCAGCGGTTCTACTCCGAGTCTCTCCCGAATGTCCGAGCTCCTCACCCTATCCCTAAGGCTGAGCCCGGCCACCCTGCGGAGAAAACTCATTTCGGCCGCTTGTATCCGCGATCTCGTTCTTTCGGTCATTACCCAAAGCTCATGACCATAGGTGAGGATTGGGAGGTAGATCAATCGGTAAATCGAGAGCCTTGCTTTCCGGCTCAGCTCCTTCTTCACCACAACAGACCGGTTCAGCGTCCGCATCACTGCAGACGCTGCCCCAATCCGCCTGTCGATCTCCCGCTCACTCCTTCCCTCACTCGTGAACAAGACCCCGATATACTTGAACTCCTCCACTTGAGGCAGGATCTCTCTCCCGACCTGGAGTTGGCAATCCACCCTTTTCCGACCGAGAACCATGGCCTCAGACTTGGAGGTGCTGATCCTCATCCCAGCCGCTTCACACTCAGCTGCGAACCTCCCCAGCAAGAGCTGAAGGTCAGAGCCTGATGAAGCTAGGAGGACCACATCATCTGCAAAAAGCAGAGACGAGATTCTCCTGTCACCAAACTCAA